>JARHVA010000532.1:3750000-4240000 GCA_037957365.1 Torreya grandis
TATTATGCTTTTCACTTCCCTTTTAGTTAGCTAGAAGGTGCTTGAAGCATTCATGTTATGTAAACATTTAAGTTGGCATCCTTAACCTTGGGAATAATTATTTCTTAGTAAATTAAGTGTATAAATTCCTTTCATATATGTATGCATACATGTTGTTATTAAGGCCACATCATGATAATATGTGCTGGAGATTTATATTGTAAATTCACTAGGATATGGCCTTATGGGAACTTGTTTTATGATGTTATTTTCAGCAGTTTATATCTCCTCATTAGCTTGCGAATCTAGCTTAATGGATGTCCTTGTCTCCTGATAAACCTTCACTAATAAGAAATGATAATTGAAATGTATTCCATTTTTATAGTGTTTATGTCAAATGTTAGCAATTTGGCAAAATAATGAAATAATCATTACTATCTTATAAGGTTATGAATTCAATCGTGATAAAAGGTTATGAATATGACTTGGGTAGTGTAAGCACAAAGCCTTAGTCAATTGGAAAGCTAATAAATGGTTATTATTAATTTAAATTACATGATATAAATCTTGATTTATGATTGTTAACTAGAAATATGGGTTGATGCTTCAATGCTCAACGTGTTTCAAATTTGGTGTATTACTCTTGGTATGCTTGGTTGGCCATGTGCGAGTAATGCTTTTGTGACAACTAGATATTCATTAACATATCCATAACTTAGATATTTTATTTTTGTAATCTCTTCTTATCTAATTATTATTTGTTGTTAAATTAGAAAAAATCCATTTCATCCATCTTTGTGTCCTAAATTCCTTTTTTATGAAGTCTTAAAGGTTGTGTAATGATACTTCCACCATGGTAGGATCATTTCAATCTTGATTTTTTGATTCACTACTCTCTTATCGATGGCAATGGCATGAGATTGGGCTTAGGGTTTAGCCCTTCGATGAACATTGCCTCACCTCTTTCCTGGGTCATTCATGGCTTTTATTTGGGTTCTTCCTCTTGCATCTGGTGTATTTTCATGGTGGATTTGATGATTGTCACAAGAGAAGCTACATTAAAGGGGATGATGCCCAAGTATTTATGAGTTGTATGGTTTGAAAAATGGGTTAGGGCAGAGTTTGGAGCCATTAATGGGTGAGGGTTTTAATCCAAATTTGTAGCCATTGATTTATTCCTAGGTTGAAAACTTAAATTTTTTTGAGTCTACAATAGATGTGAGCATTGGTAAAGAGATTTTGGGAGGCCTACAGTCAACCCCAGTTAGGTTAAATTTGGAGGTTAAGGAATCATCGAAATGTGCCAATATGGAACAATCAAAGGTTTTGAATCCCTTAGTGGTCAATTTTGAAGGTAAGGCTCTAGAGGAGATTTTTGAAGGCAAAGCTTGGTTTTTGGAGAGGGGCTTGATCTGCTATTTTGATAGGTTTTGGTCATCTCTTTCAGATCTACATAAATCACTTTCACTTTTTTGGTAGCCATTATTGACAGGTGATATGGAAATTTATTTATGTGCAAAAGGCTTTTTTATTGTGGCTTTTGATTATTTGATCGATCAGAATAAGATCCTTCAAGCTAAATCTTGGAATCTTGACAATCACCTTCTTTTGTTGAAACAATGGTTTCCTGATTTTAACCCTTTAACTAAAAATATTTTTGTTCACCCGATTTGGTTAAGGTTGTCGTATCTTCCTCTTTAGTTCTAGAATGAATTTGGGCTTACAGTTATTGGCAAAGCTTTGGGGGAATTATAGGAAATTGATGCCTCTTCGCTTTATTTTTCCCAGATGACTTTTGATAGAATGCTAGTTTGTTTAGATATCTCTCGGGATTTACTAGAGAAGATCAAATTAAAATTAAAAAAGAGGTATTGGTATCAATGCATTGATTTTGAAGGAATTATTTTTAGATGTAGAAATTACTTTCAATTGGGTCATGTTTCAGCTTCATGTCTCAAATCCAAGAGAAAATTAGTCTCTTCTTGGGGGAAGGAGAAAAGAGAAGAGCTTCTATCAGTGATTCAAGTTAAAAATCATGGATTGTATTTTGGTAATATAGGAGAGTATTTTTTAGAAAAGATTTCAAAGTTTATCAAAAAACCAATTGTGCTCTCTTCTTCGAATTCTAAGATCATTGGATCTAGTTAAAAGGAGAAAGTGACCTGAACAACAAAAATAAAGTAGATAAAGGTAATGCTAAAAAAGTGGATGATTTGGAAACTTGGGTCTTAGAAAAATTAACTAATCAAGAAGATTGGAAAGTTGTTAGGAATAGAAAGAAAGGCCACATCATTCCAAATTCTCTTACAAGGACTTTGAGTTCTCATGGTTGATCGAAGATGGCAGAGTAGTAATTTTAAGATTATTTTTTTGGTCAAAAGAAATTATTAAAAAAACATTCAGATATTTGTCACTTTTATTTTTTTTGTTAGCCATATGCCTTGATATTATTATGCTAAGCCAGATAACTTTTAATTTTTGGAGTACTATGTTTATGGGATAGGGACCCTTTTTTCCCTAAGCATCGATTTAAAAAAACATAGCCATAGCTGGTCTAAATTTATGACACATTAATTATCGTAATGGTTGAATTGTCATACAAACAAATCATTATTCTTTTGGTTAAACCATTCATTGTTCTTAAGTCAAGGAGTTGGAAGGAATTATCAGTGTGAGGACCCCATGGTTGGGAATTCACTAATACAATTTTGATCGAGTAACATAAATAATGATTGGTACACTCTAACAACTGGTGTTCATCTTGTACTAGGTGAAAAACTCCTATGGACGTGCTCATACTTACATAGTGGGACTATTAAAGATGATAGGACCTTTATATGTATATGCACTATGGCTTGGTGGACATCAAGCATTCATGTTGGCGATTAGTAATTTGGATATATCATGCCACAGTAATTATCCTCTACTTGTTGGGCCATATGTGGTGGGATGGCATTCACTAAGCGATGGAGCATGGGTGAAATGACCCCTAAGTTTATAAATCATAACATCATTATTTCATTGGGTAAACCTAAACTAGTGCTCGATTATGAGAACATAAAGTTCTATGTTGATAAGTTTTATGTTGGGTCACCTCAGTGGCAAATTGATGTTAGCTACTCGTAGACCTTTGAATTTTGTATGGTTGGTATAAGCCAAAACTTGTCTTGTTGGTACCTTGGTCCCCCTTTTAGGACCCATTATACCTATTATGGTATCTCCTTGTTATCAAAACTATATATTTAATCATAGCTAGTGAGATAACTTGTTGTTATGTTGAATCTTACCCTATTTCATTATCCTTGATAAGGATATCCATGGGCTTGAGTGAATCTCCTTGCCTAGTGAGTTGCCAAATCATAATCATACAGGGTTATCAGATGATTACTCTGGGTTGAGGATCCCTAGGTGGTCCTATGGAGAAATTGGGTGCCTTTTAAAATTTTGATGGATATTAGCATGGACCTTCATGCTAATACCCTTTGAATGATGTATCATCTGTTAGGTAACCCTTTCTCTATGAAATCCTCTAGTGATGGTCATCTTGGCATAAGTATCTCATTGACCCAATATATTTAGGGTTTATCTACTCATCATGTTGATGAGTAGTGCATGGTATAATGTTTAGTGAGTTCTACACATGGTTTTATTGTGTATTTTGTTAACAATTCTTGATTTTTTAGGTTGTTTCATCTGGTAACAGAGCTTGTGCTTTGAGTATTTTGGAGAATAATTTTTATGTTATCTAACTTCTTGAAAGTCAAAATAATGATAATTCATTTTACAACTGAGTTATATTGTACTTATTGTCGGGTTACCACCAGTTGTTACTCTAAGTGAGGTTTAGAAATGGCAATATGCCTGGAAGGTTATTTGGTGATTTACCAATCAAGGATAGAGTCAGATTAGATGGTGCTCATGTTGATAATGTTTGAGACTTGGGTGGCCTAATAAGTAGGAAGAAGTCCTCTTTAGGGTTGTAACAACTCAAGAAGCCAATCAAAAGCTTGGTTGGAATACAGACATATGTTGAGTAATGTCGAGAATGTTTCCTAATTATTTGCCCCAATCTGAGATGGGTTATGCACATGGTATGGAATTCATGTGAAGGTGTTGATTTTGGTTGACCAAGCATCAATGAGCTCAAGATAATTCTACCACTTGCTTACATAGGTAAAAAATTTATTGATGTAGCTGATGCATTGATGTGTGTATACATGAGCATATCAACATATAAGGGTGAAAACTAATGTGATTGAGTTGGCATAATTTGTATGACTCTAGGATGAGGGGAGTATTATTTTTCCATGATGGCCATTGATCTCTACCTTTGCCTTCATTGGGTTGAACCTTCCTAATTTTGATTGTGCTCAGGCAAACCTCACTTGTCGACCATTGACTTGTATGGGCAGGTCAATAGGAGATAAGTGGTAAAGGCTTCACTCTTAGAATAATGGGGAATAGTGTCTGGTAACTTTTGATGGGTTAAATGGGTATCCCATCACTAGATGATTGGAACATTATGACCCTAGGAGGACGAACGATTTAATTCTAAATTGGAGGGCTATATTGGGTATGGGGAACTGGTCTTCGTGGGTGAATCAGTTAAACTTGTGTTAGGATTGTGGAGCTAAAAGCTTCACTGATGCAAACAGGAGAGGAGGTTGCTGAAGGTTGCTGAGTTGCAGAAGAAGTTGGGGTCGGTCTGATCAGCCGACGTCGGCGGGAGAGCACAGAGAAGCAACCGACGTCGGTCATATATCGGCTGACGTCGGTCACCTCCAGGCAGACAGGGACCGACGTCGGTCGCCTGTGTGGTTCGACTGCGAGCTATTTACGGGTAGTTAGCTAACGAACCAAGTGTTTGCATGATCAGGGCTAATTATAGACTGAGAGCTGCGGATCTAATTATGGTAATTAGATGTCTAATCATTGTTTGGATGAGATCTATATAATAGACTCATGGTTGTATTGGAAAAGCGTGCTAGGGAGTAAGAGAGCATAATTATAAGCTCCTTCTGTGTGTGAGGTAGAGCTATGGTGCGTTCCTCCTAGTGCCACAGTACCAGGTGTGTTGGTGCTGGATTGGAGAGCTAGCTGGGTTCTTCAAGAGTGTAGGATCTTGGTCACAGTTGCATGGCCTATATAGGAGATCTACATGGTAAGTAAGATCGTTGATCTGTAGGTGTATGTGTGTGCAAGGTCGAGGTTCACAGGTGATTAGAACCATTGCTTGATTTTCAGGTGTGCAAGGTCATACAGACAACAACACAACAGGGAGCAGTATCAGGCAGGATCTACTTGGAGTACAGGTGTGTACTCGGATAGAGCAAGAGGAAGGCAAGGGAGTTCCTTCCATAAGTATGGTCTGTTGAATTGCAGGTTGTTGCAGATTCATGGGAGATCTACTTGAAGTACCTTGAGTACTTGTGGAGCACGTGGAGTGCTTGTGGAGTGCGTGGAGCACTTGTGGTGTGCGTGGAGCACGGGAGGTGAACACCAACTCTGTATTTGAGTTGGGTGTTGGGACCTGTGAGAGGGAGAGCTTTGGGGAGAAGAATTACTGTTCACTTGAGGCGTGGGAAACCTCTGTAAGGTGGTGGAGAAGAAGTGGCATCTTCTTTATTGTATTCTTTTCTGTATAAAGTGTTAATACAATTTGGTATTGTCTCTCATATGCTATGTTATTCTGAATTCTAGTTACTTGGTGAATCTGGTTAATTTCCGCATATTAAGTTGCTTGGTTTAGTAATCAAATTGTGTGCTTCCGGTTTACATCCTCCCAACAAGTGGTATCAGAGCCTTGGTTGTAGGTTCTTGAGCTTGATACCAACAAGTGGTATCTGAGCTGAGGTTGGAGGAAGCAGGTTTTGTGTTTGGTTACAGGTCACTCTCAGGGGTTTCTGATCGAGTGGGAGTAGAGCAACAGCAGATCAAAGTAAGCTAAGAATGGAGGAGTTGAAAAGCACAGATGGTCACTCACGGTCCTATGGAAAGAAAGAGCAGGTAAAAGATTATTGTTGGTTGGTAACAGATCAGCATGAAGAAACTGAAGATACAGATGTAGCAGGTATTGTTGCACAGGATGTGTTTGCAGGTTTCTTGGATAAAGTGGAATCTTGGATAAAAGATTCAGTTGCCTCTTTCCATGCAGTTCCAGGTAGAGGAGCTGGTAAGCCTTGTCAGATTGTTGGCAAAGGCAAAGTGAAGCTGAAATTGCAGGCGGCCAACACACAGGTGTTGATGAAGGTCATGCAGGTCCCAGGTTTGGAGATATGGCTAATTTCTTCAGAAAGATTGGGTGATGAGAGATGCACAAGAACTCTCACAGCGGATGCACTTGAATTAGCTGGTGGTAAGAAAATAGGTATCCTTTATCTACTTGTTTATATTACTGATTCTTCTTTTGTTGCGGAGACGTGGCTTCGTAGGCTTGGTCACATGAGCAGGAAGGAGATGCATGTTCTTAAGCGGAAGACAGATATATTTGACAGGCTTAAGAACTGGAAAGCCTTGGTGTTTATGGAGGAGATGGCGGACAGAACCCAGTGGATGTGGCTGGATACTTCTGAGCAGGGCAGTTTGGACATGGATTTTGATTCAAAGAAGCTCGCGGGTAAAAAGTCATCACTCACAGGCAAACACAGGTACCGATGTCGGTCAGGAGGAACCGGCGTCGAACAGACAGGTGCCGAGGTCGGTCATGTGCAGACCGACGCCGGCGATATCGGGCAGGGTAAGACCGATGTCGGTCATAAGACCGACGTTGGCAGTATTTAAGACCGATGTCGGTTAGAAGGACCGACGTCGGCAGAAGGGACACCAGCGCAGGCAGGTTGGTAGTCAGGTACAGATGCATGGAACCGACGTCGGTCGGATGCAGACTGTGGGGTGACCGAGGTCGGTCACTGTAACGAATTTTGGGTGGACAGCAAGCTGTCAAGGAGTCTCAAACACCCATACGGAGGACTGAAGGCGTAAGTAGGCCCTCAAATTCATTGTTCCTCTTCTTCATACTTGTTGCTGATTGTAGAGCAGGAAGGATCCAGGAAACAGGTGTGAGCTTGGCATGGATGAGGATGTGATTCCTTGGAGGAGAACCAGACAGGTGTGTCTTGGTAGAGATGCCAACAGGGTATGAAAGCACAGAGACGAATGGATACCTTAGTAGAAGAATAGAGAGAACGGATACGTGAGACGGAAGACCAAGTATATGGTCTTGTGGAGCTGCAGGACAGTGGTACAGGTTTTGACAGGTGGAGGACGGAGCATGGCTTCAGTCAATGTCAGGGTAACTACTGTGGTTTGCCTTACCAGGTGGATGATGAGTCATGACATCATTCTGTGCTGTATGTGGATGGTATGTTTTGCTATAGCAGGTGTGTACATACAGGGTTTTGCTAAGCTAAGGGTAAGATTAGTTTAGTGGCATGTCATGGGGAGTTTGGAGCAGCGGAATTCTTTGGCATGGGAGGCATGGAGATCAC
The DNA here is from genome assembly GCA_037957365.1 of Torreya grandis. NCBI lineage: Eukaryota > Viridiplantae > Streptophyta > Pinopsida > Cupressales > Taxaceae > Torreya > Torreya grandis. Next base: position 3,757,467 of record JARHVA010000532.1, read on the forward strand.
AGGTTGATTTTGTCTCGAGTGGGAGCTGATGTGAATCAGGTGTTGGCGAGGTTCGGGATACAGAACCGGAGCACACTAAGGGCTGGACAGGTACAGTGTCCGAAATCACATGAGGTCTGGTATAGACCTGAGTATTCCCATGCAGTGGGAGCTGTCAGAGAGTTAGGAGCCAATTCGGGGAAGTGGATTCTCAGGTTTTTTGAGAGGGACCGGCAGGAGGTGTTGCTATGCAGGGTCAGGACTTCACTACATGTATTTGTAGGTTCGGATGTGGCAGGTTACTCGGATGACAGGTGGTACACCACGGGATGTGTGGTGGGTTGTCTTCAGGTGGGAGCTTGAAGAGGGATACAAACCAGGAAACAGATTAGACGGAGTACAGGTACAGTGCAGCTGTTTATCTCCAAGTGGGAGATTGTTAGGATTGTGGAGCTAAAAGCTTCACTGATGCAAACAGGAGAGGAGGTTGCTGAAGGTTGCTGAGTTGCAGAAGAAGTTGGGGTCGGTCTGATCAGCCGACGTCGGCGGGAGAGCACAGAGAAGCAACCGACGTCGGTCATATATCGGCCGACGTCGGTCACCTCCAGGCAGACAGGGACCGACGTCGGTCGCCTGTGTGGTTCGACTGCGAGCTATTTACGGGCAGTTAGCTAACGAACCAAGTGTTTGCATGATCAGGGCTAATTATAGACTGAGAGCTGCGGATCTAATTATGGTAATTAGATGTCTAATCATTGTTTGGATGAGATCTATATAATAGACTCATGGTTGTATTGGAAAAGCGTGCTAGGGAGTAAGAGAGCATAATTATAAGCTCCTTCTGTGTGTGAGGTAGAGCTATGGTGCGTTCCTCCTAGTGCCACAGTACCAGGTGTGTTGGTGCTGGATTGGAGAGCCAGCTGGGTTCTTCAAGAGTGTAGGATCTTGGTCACAGTTGCATGGCCTATATAGGAGATCTACATGGTAAGTAAGATCGTTGATCTGCAGGTGTATGTGTGTGCAAGGTCGAGGTTCACAGGTGATTAGAACCATTGCTTGATTTGCAGGTGTGCAAGGTCATACAGACAGCAACACAACAGGGAGCAGTATTAGGCAGGATCTACTTGGAGTACAGGTGTGTACTCGGATAGAGCAAGAGGAAGGCAAGGGAGTTCCTTCCATAAGTATGGTCTGTTGAATTGCAGGTTGTTGCAGATTCATGGGAGATCTACTTGAAGTACCTTGAGTACTTGTGGAGCACGTGGAGTGCTTGTGGAGTGCGTGGAGCACTTGTGGTGTGCGTGGAGCACGGGAGGTGAACACCAACTCTGTATTTGAGTTGGGTGTTGGGACCTGTGAGAGGGAGAGCTTTGGGGAGAAGAATTACTGTTCACTTGAGGCGTGGGAAACCTCTGTAAGGTGGTGGAGAAGAAGTGGCATCTTCTTTATTGTATTCTTTTCTGTATAAAGTGTTAATACAATTTGGTATTGTCTCTCATATGCTGTGTTATTCTGAATTCTAGTTACTTGGTGAATCTGGTTAATTTCCGCATATTAAGTTGCTTGGTTTAGTAATCAAATTGTGTGCTTCCGGTTTACATCCTCCCAACAACTTGAGTTTCTTATTATTGGAGGAATGTATTGAGCCTTTAAGGAGATATAAAACATGAATGATGTTGATAACCTTTGCTAGCTCCATAGGTAATAATGTTATAATTTAGTGTTCAAAAAACTAAATATCTAGTTTCATTTGTTGAAAGGAGTTCAATGTTGGAATTAATGAACGGACATACCTCATGTAAGTTGCATGGTTGTAAGTGGAGTAGGATGCCTCCATGGGTTTGAGTTGCTCTTGGTTGAGAAATGTTTTTTCCAACAAATTGCATTTTGGGGATCCATGAAGGTAAAACTTGGTGAAGGTATGGGATCCATGAAGATTTTATGTGTATGTAATAGTTTCATTTGCAGCTGTATATTTATATCAATTCGATTGACTAATTTGTGCCATGCTAGAGATATGAAACATAAATATCCTTTTTAAGGTTTTTTAGATCCCCTATGGTTTGTAAAAAATGACAAAATGCTGCTCCTTACTTATTTTGCTTGTTTTATTAACACTCGGTGTGGATAAACTGTGAGTTCATCTAGTTGTAACTATTGACAGCTGGTGCAAGTAATAGTAAATTCTTGTTTGGATTATGAATTACTAGAATTGATGGGTTACATCAAGCAAATAAATTAATAATAATTGTTTTTAAAACTTGGGAACATTATTTTATTCCAAGTATTGGAATTATAAGCTAAGTCTAGACAGGGTTTCAAATTGGAAACTCTGAAATGGTTGGCTGATTACAATCATTGTAACCTGGAAGTAAACCAATTTTATGCATCATTATATTAAGGTGATGAAATTATATGTATTTAGATAAATTTAGGATTGGTGTGTTTTGTGAATTTAGCCCTTCGATCTGAAAGAAGGAACACATGGCTTTGCCACTCATAAGGCTAGAGGCTATTGAGTGTATGGATATACTTGATTCCATGATGTGATTATTTTGATCATGGATATGTTTTAATTCGATAAGGAGGATATGATGCCCTTGGTTATGTTTCACATCTATGTGATTATTATTTAATTTTGGGTTGAGTTTTGGCATCCATGAAGATGTCGTGATGCTCATAGGTATATATAGTTTACATCCATAAGGATGTCTTTTATGATTGCAGCTATATTATGGTTGTGGAGACCATTATTTCCATGATAATGATGTATTATTAACCTAAATACTTTGATAATTTCATCTTTTCCTTGAGATTATGGTGTGTTAAATCAAGTATTGTTAGTCAACCTTTGACTTGTTGATACAAGTCAATTGGAAGGATAGTGATAGAGCTTGTTGTTGGAATCTTGAAACTATATTTGATTATCATAGGTGGCTTGTATGGGTGGGCCATCTTATGCTAATTGAGGTATAGTACTCCTTGGAGGTCCAAGGATGTAACTTAATCCTAAAGGGCTTAGTCGATGAATATGACTTACTTGCTTAGGCAAGCTATGAAGTTTTGGAGATATCTTACTGTTAACGAGTAGCATGAGCCATCTAATACATGAGGCATGAACTTGGTTGGTAACCTTTCAATATTAATGGATATAGATTTATGGCTATGTCAAAACACACCCTTCCTTAAAAGTGTTGATGGACTTGAGATCCCTAAAACTGAGCATGATGTTATATGTTGGATATTTTATTTCACATTGGATGACATTTGGACATCAGATAGACAAATGAGGACCATGGACCCTTGTATTTCACTTACCCATGTGTTTAAGTGGCGTGATGTGAAAAATACCTTGGCATAAATTTACCAAAACTATAGACCCACATGTGTGCCATAATACTATGTTTCTTTCAGTATAAGTAAAATTGTTGTATGATGTGTAAACATTTTACATTTTGTTGGTTATGTTTATCATGTAAACTTTTAACTTCTTGTATTATATGGATGTATTTGGTTTGTGAACCTCCATGTTACCCTTGAATATCTGTATTATTTATGTGTATGATTTGATGATGTGATGTGAGCATGAACCACCTAGTGATGTAATTTTTCTTCTAGAATCAACCTCTTTTATTTGGAAATCTGCCAAGGTATAGTGAATGTGTTATTTAATGTGACCCTGCATCACTACTCTACCATTGAGTTTTGATGCAAGTAGGAGGTTTAAGGTGAAGAAAACAATATATCCATGAGAATTAGATTGGGTATGGACTAGGTAGTGGAGTCTCACGTAGGCTAAAAAACCCACTTTTCCCCTTTGCATGAATTAGCCACCTAATTTTTTTGGGTTGTACACCATGAGTGCCATAGGATGGCCATTGGATCTTTATGCATAATGGTCACATCTTGGATTTAGAATTCCTTTACATGCCTCTTTGAGTTTTTTTTACAAACAACCTTGTGAAACCTCTTATGTAGCCTTGCAAAAACACTATTTGGTCTTGGAAATTGGACTTTTATAAAAAATCAGCAAAACTGAACTTGCTAAAATATAAGTACATATTGACTTGAAAATTCAAGCATGTTATTCATAAGGTAATGGTTGAACTGCCTAAAAGAATTTTCTAATATGAACATTTTGATTTATTGACATGTGTTGACTGATAAGTGCAACCATGTGGTGTGCAAGGTATTATTTTATATACTTGATATTATTCTTATTTTTATTGTTTAAGCATGGCTGAAATTCATGTTGATTTTATTCTTGGGAGGAACAATATTAAGTCCTAATCAGGTGGATTTTATCTTTGATGTATTTTTTTATGTTGCCATGAGTTAAGTGTAGTGAGATGGTGGGTTTTTAATCCTTGTAACCATCATGTGAGCTCAAAAAAATTATGGAGAACATGTGAAAAACCTTGGGATTGCATGTAAATGCCTGGTATGGCTTCTCTGATGTTCTATGTGGTTGGTGCAATACGTTGCACTAACCCATGAACAGTGAATGGTGAAAGGTAATTAACCATGGTTTGATACATCAATATTCTTATTAACATTTTGTGATGAATGTTACCAAAAATACATGGTTTGATAGATAATGGTATGGTTATTGTTGTTGATTTTATTTTGGAATGAATGAAGTAGGTGTGTGTGAAGCATACTTTAGGTGGTGGAAATACCATGTACCTATATAAATGTTGTGTTGTTCAACAATCTGTACAATTATATAATAAAATTATGAGTATACACACACACACATATATATATGTGTATATATATATGTATATGTATAAATATATGTATATGTATATATGTTTGTGTGTGTGTATACATATACATATATATATATATATATACATATATATATATATATATACATACATATATACATACATACACACACACACACACACACACACACACACACACACACACACACACACACACACACACACACACACACACACACACACACATGTGTGTGTGTGTGTGTGTGTCTATATATATATATATATCAATTTTTGTGTTAATAATTTCTCATAGTGAGGAAGGTTTTGCATACAACTATTTTTATATTAAAAAATTTGGTCATGAGTTCGTGGCTAAGGTAAAAATTCATGATTATGTATTTATTTTGTTTGGGCAAACAACTGTGAACTGTGATTTAAAGAGTAATGAAGAACTCTTTTATTACTAGATGTTGAATTATTTATGGTTATGACAACCTATGATGCATATTTTTGCATTAATTTATTGATTTTACAGCTATATAGATGGCTAGAAATTAGGAATAATTTAGTGGTACTACATTAAAACACAACAATTCACCAATAAGCTCACCATGGTAATGACAAGTTTAAGTTGAAAGAACTTATTGCTTTAAGCGTTAATGTTTCCTAAGTGAAACCATGGCCTTATGGGGCACAAAATATGGATTTTTATTTATGTTTGAGTAATATTATTGTAAAAAATTCATGGTTGGTATAGCTACGTGCAATACCTCATTTTTCTCACCGTGGCTCTACAAAAGGAAACCAAGTTGAAAGGATGATTTTTTAGGCTAGATAAATGGAGGGCATAGTTGTCCTGGAGGTAGCATATGGATTTTAATAAGGTAAGTCTGTGTGTTTAATCACGAGTTTGATAAATCTTCTTGTTATATCAAGAAGGTAAGTGTATGACAATTTTTCTTGTTTTGCTATTAGACTATGCATACACGTCGTATGCATGACTATTATATTGATAATGATTGATAAATTTTATCAATCTGGTTATTTCTATTCATGAGCTATATGTTGATTCTTGTAATGTGTATGCATTAATGAAAAGAGAGATAAAATCTTTTTTCATCATAACACGATTCTTGGTTGCAGGTTTGTTGTAAGGACAGTTTTCCTTTAAGGAGTGGAGGATGTCACGACCTTGTTAGTTGGGATTGGTGTACAATCGATTCGATAAAAGTCCAAAAGTATGTTATTTGGATTGAGGTCAGAATTATGTCAGTCATTCTAATTCTAATTTGAATTTAATTAATTATACACACACACACACACACACACACACACACACACACACACACACACACATGTATATGTATATATGTGTGTGTGTGTATATATATATGTACATAGATATACATACATACGTACATATATACATATGTATGTATGTATATATAATACTAAGGTGATATAATTATGTTTTGTACACACACACATATTCATATATGAATGTCTATATCTATTCTTGAGGAGCCTATTTCATCTTGTCCTGAAAGTGTATGAGTTTATGCCTATGTCAGCATTGGCATATGAAATTAAAAAGGGAATTGTATTATTTAAAATTTCATGCATTAGTGTGAACACTTATATATATATATATATATATATATAATCTAATTGTGGAAATTTAAATAGTAAATTTTAAATTGTTTAAGTCCTGCATTACAAAATGGTTTCTAGGGGACGTATTGTTTTGTTTTAATCTTGATACATTTCATATGTATTGAAAGGACCCCTTTATTATGTTTGCTATGTTATGGAATTTGGGATTTAGAGTGTCATTGAATACCTATATGGGATAGCAAGTAAAAATAAATAAACATTGTAATTCCCTCTTATTCCACCTTTCATATAGAGTTTGCCATATGCTTCAGTTTGGTGAAAGAAATAGTAATTGTGTGATGGAAACTATTTTTCCTCTTTAATAAAAATTGAAATGCTAAGTGGAACTTTAGTTTATTTTTGTTTTAGCTATAGACTTGAAAGAAAAATTAAATTTATCATGTAAGAATGGTGCTAGGGTTATTTGGCTTGGCTATAACTTTAATTTTCTTTTTTTTTGAGTCGTTGACCTATTGGGAGAGATAGGGTGGGGATATGTTTCAACATCTTCCATGGAGGAATGGAGTTTAGAGGGAGGTTGGTGATAGAGAAATGGAGGAAGGAAGAGTGGGGTGGGGAGATCATGGAGAAAATAAAGGGTTACAGGCCTACATTTTGGGCCATAATGTTAGGCAAGGAGAAATAAGGGAAAGAAGGATGGATTATAGAGAGACTAGGTGGATGGCTTAGAGGGGAAAGAAATGGAAGAATAGATGGGAAGAAGGCAAATGAGGCACTGCTGCTGGTGAGGTGCCACCAATGGAAAAGACCAAAATTAAATCCCTACATTTTTATACTTTTAGGCATGTGGTTTTTCCTTCTCGATTTCAATTATGTTTTTTGAATTATATTTTAATTTAGCAAGCTCCATTGAGAATCTTGCCAAAGTATATACCCATAAGGGTATGGTTTCCATACCCACATGGATCTATGTCACAGCCAGGTGCAGGAGGGTTTATGTGTGTGTGATTTGTATGTTAAAACCTTTTTTGATGCTTTGGTTTTTCATGAGAATTGGCTGGTTACTTGTTTTATTATGCCAAATAAATTATTGATTTTATTATGCGTGAATATTTATTTGATTTTATTATGCCAAGAGTAATTGCTTGGCTAGGTTTTTAATAAATTTTGAGTTACATTAATGCGTATAAACTTTTAAATTTTTCATACTTATACATTGAAGATTTTAACATAAAATATGTATTTACCTTTCTTACATGTGGATGAGGTCGCCAATTTCCCTAAATTTGACTTTATCACTTTTTTATAATAGTTACGTCAGTTAGTTAGAGAGATATTAGTGTATATTTCACTATTGAATATTTTTTCTAGATAATAATTGTAGTAGATGTATCTGGTAATTGATTCCCATCATAATTATAATGAAACCTTGGCTATAGTTTTTAACAGTATGTGAGACTTCCTTGCATAAAACCCACATGTTGATACTATGGTTATGCTGCCATAAGCTGCCATTTAAAGTGAATGGTAATATTCAAGCATTCCATGTTGAACTATGTTTACTCCTGGTATGGCAAACATTTAGCTTTAATTGACAAATTATGAAATATTAGCTCTCAAAATTAACATTTGGGTTGATCTACCTATTATGCATCCATATATGCTTATGTGATTTTAATACTTAAATGCATGCCTATTAGAGATGGTACTTGTTGATCCTAAGGTGATTATATGAGGAATGTTGAAGTTGCATTATCGTGTTGTTAATAGTCATGTTTATATTCTCATTTAATTTTGGGTAAGGATTATTATGAAAGGTTATTTCTTATCTTGATAAGTGGTACTATTGTTATTAGCATTGCTCATATAAATTACCTTTGATGCTACCATTTCCTTAGTGTTGGTTATAAATGCTTGAAATTTCATGTTTAATAAAGAGGTACATGAGTTGTGTGATCTAGGAATTGGACTCAAGAGAGGATGGTTAGTATCATGTTAGTTCCAAAATCAAAACAAAATGAAAGAAACACACTAACTAGCATAACATCTCTAGGCCTAGACACTAGGGAGAGCTTAGTTAACAAACATGAATAAAACACACAACTAAAATGCAAAAAATATCCTCTTTTACCTTCTTTAGATGTTCTAAAATGCTTGTTGTAGTGGCTTGCTCAGCTTGTGCTCATGAAGTCCTTGGCAATGAAAGCTTGGCTACCTCCATCTCTCATTGGCACCTTTGGCTTGTGGCTTGGCTTGGATTGGAATAAATTTGGCATGGTAATACTAATTACAATGGCTTTTGGAATCATTTATTCATTATAACTTTGCATTATCAAGACTTAAAATTCATATGGTAAGCCCTCCTATTTATATATTTTTGCAAATGTCTAGAATCAAACTAAACCATCCATCCTGAGATTGAGATGTGTGGTTGAGGATTAATTCAATTTTTTTAATTAGTTTTTTAATTATCCTCATCATGAAATTAGAAGAAGGGGAAATTAAGAGGCATGGAGGGCATCATGGAAGGCATTGATGAGGCATGAAGGGCATGCATACTGATATTTGTGGCATTTATGGCCTAGGAATGTCTTCCCAAGAAATGAGGTCACTTGATGATACATATATTCAATATTCATTTCTAAAAAAATTATTCAACAAGTTTTCATGGAATTCTTGATTAGGCCTTGATTTGGGTTAATTATTTCTTAAGCATGTTTAAGCACTCTATGCACAAATTACTCAAATTGATCAGAATTCTTTGTTATTGGTCCAAAATTTGACTAGATTAGAATTGGAAGGTGATGTTAGATGTGTTTGGATTCATTATCCCATTTAGGATGCTATCAACAATAAATAATGAAGGCACATGTCTTATGCAAGAGATTTAATAGGAAAGATCAATTTAGAGCACCTAGGTACAAAATTGACATTTTGACTCAAAATGATCTGATCAAAGTTAGCTAGCCAATAAATTGCATTTCCCCATTTAGGGATACCCTAGCCAAAATTGGCACTTGAATATGTCAATTTCAACATCATTTAGCATGTTTTAGTGTTTTTAGGCTAAATTGTGCATTTTGGTGGAAATTGACCAAAACCTTGATTAGAGGTTATCGATGGTCAAATTTAGGCGTCTATAGTTTGCCCCTATTTGGGAAGGCAATGCAAGTTATAAGCATAATAACATCTTCTCAAAAAATAAAAAGGTCATATATGCCTACAACTAAAATGATGATAAACTAACTGTATGATGCCACCTTGAGGGAACAATTGGCACAAGTAGGTGGAAAAAGGTCCCTCAAAAAGAAAGATACAAAATGAGGGGACCAAAGAAAGGAAAGATGATGGTGTGAAAACACAATGATACTAAAAAAGTAGTCAAAATCATTGAGAATGCAAGTGGGACGGTGCACAATGGTTTGCTCAAAGGTGGTTATAAAATTTTTACTCTGATAGTGATAACGTGGTATGATAACATAATGATCTACCCAAAGGCGGTTATAATCATTGAGAAGATGGAGCTACCCTAGTTAAAATATAAAAACAAGATAATAACATACCCTTGTATGGGCAAAAAAATCAAAGTGGTGACAACACAATGATTTGCCCAAAGGTGGTTATAATCATTGAGAAATACAGGTGGGACGGTGTGCAATGATTTGCTCGTAGGTGGTTATAATCATTAGACCTAGATTATGACAAACATGATAAAATTGGTTGAGGATGATGATAAGTTAACATAGAGGGTAATGATGAAATAAAATAACCTACTAGTTGGGAGATGCTCGTCTGAACTAATAAAGGTTGAAATTCTTTCATGGTTAATTACTATGTGTGGGATATGATAGGGATTGAATTGAGATTTCAGTGCCGAGGAGATGCCACCATTGTAGCATGTGTCGGTAGGCATCATGGTATAACATCATCAGGACTTGGCTGAAATATGCTTGAGGACTAACTCCCATAATCCAATACTCAATAGAAAATAATGCACCAATGATAGAAACCATGATGACAATGTAAACATATGAATAGGATGGATTCAAGTGTAAGTATGGAAAAGGAATCACCCAATGAACACATATAAACTAAATCAAATCAACAGTGTTGAAAGTAAACAAATAGATAGATAAAATAAAATAAGCAAAAATAAACAAACAAACAATGCAGTAGAAACCATATGAATATTGCCCCTAGAAAATAGGTGACAACTTAACAAAATGGGAAAAATAGAAGAAAAGGAAGGGGGTGGCTGAGCTGTCTCCATATGCACTAGGCAAGTGGACACTGCCAACATAGTTCCATGAATGTAATATCCAATAAAAAACTTCAATCCAAATGTAGTTCTCCTAGGGAATGGGAAGAATGTGATAACTGATGAAAATAAACAAAATGGATGTGATAGAAGAATAAGAATGGTATTGAAAAATGGCAAGTGTGTGAGAGAAAAGGCCAAAAATATGGGGAAACTAAATGAAAAGTGATGTGCTTGTAACTTAGTAAGGGTTCCCAGAATCCTTAAGGCAAAGAAGTGCTCAATGTTTTTGTTATTTTTTAACAATTTTTCAAATGTTTTTAGAATTGTTTTAGAGTGTTTCAACTCAATCGAGAATGACGAGATACTAAATGGTTCAAGCTCACAAAATGGAGAGAGCATTTACAGTAAGGTTTCTCGCAAAATGGTGAGAGCGTGGCTTAGGTTGCTCACAAAATGGTGAGAGTGTGGCTTAGGTTACTCATAAAATAGTAGAGCATGGCTTAGGGTGACTGAGATGACCTCAAAAAGTATCAAGTGTCGCCTACATAGTCCTAGAGTAGGACCTCAAGTCACTGTAGTTCTACCCTTACAATGGAGAAATTTGACTAGTGTAGCAGTCAATTCAAACAAAATAGGCACAGTTGGTAAAAAGGCATAGTACAACATAGGAAGTGGTAAGTTGGTACGTCAAGGATTAATGTAGCCCATAGTTTGCCCATAAAGGATTATAACCAAGACATAATGGCATAGATCAATGGTACTAATTTGCCCAAAAGTGGTTATAATTAGTAGCAAGATCGGTGGTAAAAAAGGAATAGCAAATGAAGGATACAACTGCTGAAACTTCTGTCACACTGTCCCAAAATGCGATCTCTATCTGAAGTACTTGAACTAATTGATGAAATTAATCTGATACCTTGATGCTAAAAATGTGTAATGAATGGCAAAAACCAAGGTCAAATAGGCTAGGCTTTAGAACACACTAGGTTGATAAGTCAGAAGCAGAAAGTGGATACGATGAAGGGGACGGATAAGGATGGTATTTTTACAAAGAAGAATAATAATAAAATGACATAACTGAAATGGTCCTTATAGAAAATACACCTTAGCCTTCAAGCATAATATCGCTTGAGATGAATAATATTCATCAGCTTAGGAAGTTTATCTCTGTTTGGTATGGCAAGCCTATATGTTCTTGATCCATAGTCTATAGTAATGATGAAAGGCCCTATCCAATTTGGTTTGAATTTCCCTTTATGCTTCTTGTCATTCGTGGTATTCTTTCAATTTTCTTTAAGAACAAGATCACCAAGTTTAAATGTTTAATACTTAACACACTAATTATAGTGGCCTTTGAGTCAGTTCTAATATGCTTGAAGATTGTCGAGCATAGCCATGCCTTTCTCATCAAGTAGGTCTACCTCTTGCAAGCGGGCTACCTAATAGTCATGATCATCTAAGACATGCTTGAAAGAGATGCATAGTGAAGGCAATTTGACCTCAATGGGAATGATGGCTTCAGTACCATAAATAAGTGAGTATGGAGTGGCTCTTGTTGGGGTAGGATGATTGGTACGGTATGCCCAAAGGGTAGGAAATATTTGCAAGTTCCAATCATGACTAACATCATTGACAATATTTTTGAGAATATTGATAATGGTTTTGTTAGATGCCTCATCTTGGCCATTACCTTGAGGGTAATATGCTATAGAAAAATGTTTTGTGATGTTATATTCAATACATAGCTGATCTACATCCTTATTCTTGAGTGATCCTCCATTATTAGATATAATGTTAGAGGGGATACCATAGCATAAAATGAGATGTTTGAAGATGAATTTAGAAATTTTCTTTCTGGTCACATAAGTGAGGGGTATAGCTTCAACCCACTTAGTGAAATACTCGGTGGCAGTAAGGATATGTTTATGGTCATCAGATGAAGTGGGGTTGATCTTCCCAATGAGGTCAAGTCCCCATGTAGAAAATAGCACTCTTGCCAAGAAAACCTTTTTGTTCACCTATTTTATTACCTCCTATGCCAGGAAGGCCATTCTTGTTAGACCTATTAGCTACTAACCATGCTCTAGAGGCACTCTTGGCTCAACATGATGATAATGGAAATGAGCATGCCGTATACTACCTAAGTTGTACCTTGGTTACATACGAACATAACTATGCACATATTGAAAAAGCTTGTCTGGCTATGGTCTTTACAGCTCAAAAACTATGCCATTACATGTTGAATAATAAGACCATGGTCATTTCAAAAGTAGATCCACTCAAATATCTACTATATAAAATAGGTTTGGAAGGTAGAATTGCTAAATTGATGATGCTTTTCAGTGAGTTTGACATAGAGTATGTCACTCAGAAGACAATCAAGGGACAAGTTATTGCAGATTAACTTGTTGAATCACCTATCACAGATACACAACCACTCATGTTTTAATTTCTTGATGAATCCATAATGACCATCATTGACACACCCCTTGAGGAGTAGCCTTGGAAGTTATATTTTTACGGTTCATTTATTGCACATAAATAAGGGGTAGGCCTATTATTTATTACACCATAGGGGGATCTAATACCTAAATCATTTAGAATCATCTTTTCTTGTACAAATAACATGGCCAAGTATGAATCACTTGTTGCAGGACTTCGACATGAAGCGCATTGCAATATATCTCATCTCAAGGTTTATGGTGATTCTTAGTTAATCATCAATCAAGTCAAAGATCATTTTCAGACCAAAGATGACAAGTTAGTTCCATATAAAACCATGGTCAAAACTCTTAAGAAACAAATTGCCAACATTCAGTTCGAGCACATACCAAGGGCTAGAAACAAAATTATAGATGTCATGGCTACTATTGGCTCTCTGATTTGACAAATAGATAAAGCTAGAGAGTATCAGTTCCTCATTGAGAATTTTTCAGTACCAGATCATGAACCTTCAACTATTGTAATGATTTGCGATATTGTTGGTCCTAATTCTATATGGTACTCAGACCTCTATAACTACCTTCATGAATAAATTTTACCACCTAACCTATCTCCAAAAAAAAACAAATCCTTCATTCATCATTCTACTCATTATACTCTACTTGGATACACCCTTTACCATCACAGTTTTGATGGAACTCTACTTCATTATTTAACTTCAACAGAGACTACACTAGCATTAAGAGAAGTTCACGAAGGAGTATGTGGAGCTCATTCTAGTGGGCCAGTCCTATCTAAAAAGCTCTTGCGTACTAGTTATTGTTGGTCTAGAATTGACGTAGATGCCACTGCATATGTAAAAAAGTGTGACAAATTTCAATGGCATGCTAATCTCATTCATGCCCCAAAAAAAAATTTGAAACCGATGTTGACACCATGGCCATTTAATACATGGGGACTTGACCTCATTGGGAAGATCAACCCCACTTCATCTGATGGTCATAAACATATCCTTACCACCACCGAGTATTTCACTAAGTGGGTTAAAGCTATACCCGTCACTTACATGACTAAAAAGTAAATTTCCAAATTCATCTTCAACCATCTCATTTACTGTTACGGTATCCCTTCTAACATTATATTTTGATAATGGAGGATCATTCAAGAACAAGGATGTAGATCAGTTATGTATTGAATATAACATCACATAACATTTTTATACAACATATTACCCTTAAGGTAATGAACAAGTCGAGGCATCCAACAAAACCATTTTCAATATTCTCAAAAATATTTTTAATGATGTCAGTCATGATTGACACTTACAAATATTCTCTACCCTTTGCGCATACCATACTAATCATCATACCCCCACATGAGCCACTCTATACTCACTTATTTATGGTACTAAAGCCATCCTTCCCATTGAAATCAAATTGCCTTTACTACAAATCTCTTTCAATCATGTCCTAGATGATCATGACTATTGAGTAGCTCACCTGCAAGAGTTAGACTTACTTGATGAGAAACACATAACCATGCTCAACAATCTTCAAGAATATCATAACTAACTCAAAGGCCACTATAATAGGCATGTTAAGTATCAAACATTTGAACTTGGTGATGTTGTTCTTAAAGAAAACCAAAAGAATACCATGGCTGAGAAGAAGCATAAAGGGAAATTCAAACCAAACTAGATAGGGCCTTTCATCATTATTGCAAATTATAGATCAGGAGCATACATGCTTGCCACACTAGATCAAGATGAACTTCCTGAGCCGATGAATATTATTCATCTCAAGTGGTACTATGTTTGAATGTTAAGGTGTATTGTCTATAAAGATCATTTTAGCTATGTCATTTTATTACTATTCTTATTTATACAAATACCATCCTTATCCATCTTCTTCACCGTATCCACTTTCCACTTCTGACTTATCAACCCAATGTGTTTTAAAGCCTAGCTCATTTGACCTTGGTTTTTTCCATTCATTACACATTTTTAACATCAAGGTATCTAATCAATTTCATTAATTGGTTTAAGTACTTTCGAGAGAGATCGTATTTTGGGATAGTGTGATAGAAGTTTTGGTAGTTACATCTTTCATTTATTATTCCTTTCTTACCACCAATCTTTCTACTAATTATAACCCCATTGGATCAAATTAGTACCATTGATCTATGCCATTGTGTCCTGGTTATAACTGCCTATGGGAAAACTAAGGGAAACATTAAGCCTTGATGTACCAACTTGCTACTTCCTATGTTGTACTATGTCTTTTTACCAATTGTGCCTATTTTGTTTAAATTGACTGCTACACTAGTCGAATTCCTCTGCTATAAGGGCATAACTACAGTGACTTGAGTTCTTACTCTAGGACTATGTAGGTAATTCTAGATACTTATTGAGGTTAGCTCAGTCACCCTAAGCCATGCTCTCACCATTTTATGAGCAACCTAAACCACACTCTCACCATTTTAAGAGCAACCTAAACCACACTCTTGCCATTTTGTGAGCAACCTTAATTTAAACGTTGTCACCATTTTGTAATCTTAAACCATTTAATATCTTATCATTCTCAATTGAGTTGAGACACTCCAAAACAATTTCAAAAATATTTGAAAAATTGTTAGAAAATAACAAAAACATTGACCACTTCTTTGCCTTAAGGATTCTAGGAACCCTTACTAAGTTACAAGCACATCACTTGTCATTTAGTTTCCCCATCCTTTTTGGCCTTTTCTCTCACGTACTTGCCATTTTGCAAGACCATTCTTATTATTATATCACGTCCATTTTATTTGTTTTCATTAGTTATCACATTCTTCCCATTCCCTGGGAGAACTACATTTGCCTTGAAGTCTTTTATTGGATATTACATCCATGTAACTATGTAGGCAACATCCACTTGCCTAGTGCATATGGAGACAGCTCGGCCACCCCTTATTTTTCTTCTATTTCTACCATTTTGTTCTTTTGTTAAGTTGTCACCTATTTTCTAGGGGCAATGCTCATATGATTTCTACTACATTATTTGTTTTTTATTTTTGATTATTTGATTTTGTCTGTTTGTTTGTTTGCTTTCAACACTATTACCTTGATTTAGTGTGTCTGTTCATTGGGTGATTCCTTGTCCACACTTACACTTAAATCAATCCCTATTCATATGTTTACATTTTTATCATGGTTTCTATCATTAGTGTATTATTTTCTATTGAGTATTGAATTATAGGAGTCAGTCCTCATGTATATTTCGGCCAAGTCCTCATAATGTTATACCATGATGCCTACCGACACGTGCTACAACAAACCTAAGCTTTAAAAAGTCTATTCAACAATGGTGGCATCTCTTCGGCACTAACATCTCAATTCAATCCCAATCATATCCCACACATAATAATTAACCATGAAAGAATTTCAACCTTTATTAGTTCGGACGTACTTCTCCCAACTAGTAGGTTATTTTATTTCATCATTACCCTTTGTGTTAACTTATCATCATCCTCGACCAAGTTTATCATGTTTTCCATAATCGAGGTCTAATGATTATAACCACCTATGGGCAAATCATTGCACACCGTCCCACCTATATTTCTCAATGATTATAACCGCCTTTGGGTAAATCATTGTGTTGTCACCACTTTGCTTTTTTTGCCCATACAAGGGTATGTTATTATCTTGTTTTTCTATTCTAACTAGGGCATCTCCATCTTCTCAATGATTATAACCACCTTTGGGCAAATCATTATGTTATCATACCACGTTACCACTGTAAGAGTAAAATGTTTATAACCACCTTTTCGCAAACCATTGTACACCATCCCACTTGCATTCTCAATGATTTTGACTACTTTTTTAGTATCATTGTGTTTTCACACCATCATCTTTCCTTTCTTTGGTCTCCTCATTTTATATCTTTCTTTTTGAGAGACCTTTTTCCACCTACTTGTGCCAACTATTCCCTCAAGGGGGCATCATACAGTTAGTTTATCATCATTTTAGTTGTAGGCATACATGACCTTTTCATTTTTTGAGAAGATATTACTATGCTTATAGCTTGCAATGCCTTCCCAAATAGGGGCAAACTGTAGACACCTAAATTTGGCCATCGATAACCTCTAATCAGGGTTTTGGTCAATTTCCACCAAAATGCAAAATTTAGCCTAAAAACACTAAAACATGCTAAATGATGTTGAAATTGACATATTCAAGTGCCAATTTTGGCCAGGGTATCCCTAAATGGGGCAATGCAATTTATTGGCCAGCTAACTTTGATCAGATCATTTTGAGTCAAAATGCCAATTTTGCACCTAAGTACTCTGGATTGATCTTTCCTATCAAATCTATTACAAAAGACATGTGCCTTCATTGTTTGTTGTTGGTAACATCCTAAATGGCATAACAGATCCAATGCATCTAACATTGCCTTCCAATTCAAATCGAGTTGAATTTTGGACCAATAACAAGGTATTCTGATCAATTTGAGTAATTTGTGCACAAAATGCTTAAACATGCATAAGAACTAATTAACCCAAATCAAGGCCTAATCAATAATTCCATGGAAACTTGTTGAATACTTGTTTTTAGAAATGAATATTGAATATATGCATCATCAAGTGACCTCATTTCTTGGGAAGACATCCCTAGGCCATAAATACCAGAATTCATGCCCTCCATACCTCATCAGTGCCTTCCATGATGCCCTCCATGCCTCTTAATTGCCCCTTATTCCAATGTCATGATGAGGATAATTACAAACTTAATTCTAAAATTTGAACTAATTCTCAACCACACATCTACATCTCAGGATGGATGGTTCAGTTTGATTCTAAACAATCGTAAAAATCTATAAATAAGAGACCTTACCACATGAATTTTAAGACTTTATAATGCAAAGTTATAATGCACAAATGATTCCAAAAGTGATTGAAACTAGTGTTACCATGCCAAATTGATTACAATCCAATCCATAAGCCAAAGGTGCCAAGGAGAGACAGAGGTATCCAAGCCTCCTTTGATGAAGACTTCACGAGCACAAGCTGAGTAAACCCCTATAGAAACAATTTTGGAGCATCCAAGAAAGGTAAAAGAGGGTTTTTTTTGCATTTTAGTTGTGTTTTTTTTCCATGTTTGTTAACTAATCTCTCCCTAGTGTCTAGGCCTAGAGATGTTATGCAAGTATTTGTGTTTCTTTCATTTTATTTTCATTTTGAAACTAACACGATACTAACCATCCTCTTCTTGTGTCAAATTCCTATATCACATAATGACACGTCCTAATCAATAAATGATATAAATAGAATACTCAATTATGTTAATTTCTAGCCCACACCTCATCTGAATAGTTGTTCCATCAAAAAATTGATGCATATTTGGTTGCTGAGAATGATTTTATGATCTTTGTTGGTCATTGTTTCTGATTCCTTCAAGTGTCGAGACAAGGTATCTTTGTATCCTCTACAAAAGAAAGTGCAGCCATGGATGGTAAACAAGGAAAAATAATGGATGGTAGATTTGATTATGAAATATAATGGAAAATGATAATGGAAAGGGTAATGGTGGGGAAACAAATGAAGATCGAGACATCTCTAACTCTGGAAATAAAGGATTCAACATAACTTTGGTTGTGGTGGGGCCAAAGAATTTTATCTCAATAGGATCACCAAATTTTTCTATTATTTGATCTTAAGAGTAGCTACCATCTAATTAGGTTGTAGATAGGAAGCTATTTTGATTTGATCTTTGATTTGTCTTCATCAAGCATTGAAGAAATTTTGTGCTCAGCTATTGGTGCCTAAAAATTGTTTTCACCAATGAAATTGTCTTAATTGTCTTGTAGCACTTTTGAGAAGGTTTCACTAAGGAATGTGGAATTTTGACTTTAATTATCTTCTAGCACTTTCAAAAAAGTTTCACTAGAAGATGCTAAGGTTTGACTTTGATTTTCCCCTAGCACCTTTGAAAAGGTTTCACTAGGAGAGTGTTCTTCTGCTATATGAATGTGGTTTTGGCCTCCTTGATCTTCTTTAATTGCTATGTCACCATGGATGCAGTTCAACAAAGTGCGATTCTATCGATCCCAATCAACACTTGTGGGAGATGGATTGTCAATAATATGACTATTTTAGTTGATGGTAATGGCCTGTGGAATGGTAAAGGCATGGGGAGAGGCTGCACAATCCTCGTAGAAGACATTAAGATAGCTTGTGTCAAAGCTAAAGTACTCATCCTCAAAAACCATATAAGGATCACAAATATATTCAAATTGA
This sequence comes from Torreya grandis, assembly GCA_037957365.1. Taxonomy (NCBI): domain Eukaryota; kingdom Viridiplantae; phylum Streptophyta; class Pinopsida; order Cupressales; family Taxaceae; genus Torreya; species Torreya grandis. The sequence goes on from JARHVA010000532.1 coordinate 3,776,763, forward strand.
TTTACGAGGCATACATAACCAATATTTTAATATCCATGAACATAATCTTCTTTTGAATCTAATTCTAACTCAAAGTTATCTGAATGCAATGTTGAGATTGAGGTTGATTCTAATTCTGATGTTGATTAAAAAATAGAACCTAACTCTAACTCTGATTCTTTATCTGACAGGTCATCTATTACAATGATATCTTGTTGAATATTTGGTTTTGGATAAGTAATGGCCTATAATGGCATAATGGGCTCCATAAAGATTGGTTTGTCAAAGTGAGTCTCCTCTATAATGAGAAAAAGGTCAAGAGATAACTCCTCAAAGACTAGCTTGTCAATATGAGGATCTTGAAAAAAAACCATATGGTCGAGGTAATGATTTACCCAAAGGTGGTTATAATAATTAAGAAGTGACTTGACAAAGACTAGCTCATCAGTGTGAGACTCCTTGACAACTAGTATAGGATTAATAGGTGATTCATCATAGTCTGACTTATCAAAAGTGGTTAGTTCAATAAAAACATCTTGGATTGGTTGGTTGTCTTGGCCTTAGTTTCCAATGAGTTGGAAAATACCAGTTTTGAACATAGCTTAATCTTTGAATGATTGGATGGGTTAGGGTTTGGATGGGATTGGTACTGGATGAGGAATGACTTGTGGTTGGATAATGGTAGGGCCTTGGGGAGCATGATTACTTACACAAGCCAAAGGACTAGGTCTTGGTATGATGAAGGGGCATTATGGGGCTTGAATTCCCACCCAAGCTAAAGGACTAGGTCCTAAAATGATGAAGGGGCATTGTAGAGCTTGATTGCTTGCACAAGCCAAAGGATGAGGTCTTGGTATCGAAATGGTTTGGTATTGTGGAACCTGATTGCTCATACAAACCAAAGGATGAGGTCTTGGTATGGGAATGGTATGACATTATGGTCCTATAATAGAAATGGTATGATTTGGTGGAGCCTAATTACTTGCATAAGCCAAAGCATCCAAGTCTTCCTCATAAACCATATCATCCCAGTCATGAGCTGGCTCATAAGTTGGTTCTTGACTATGTTCCATGTACTGATTATTAAAAAGAGGGTATGGATCTATTTCCCAAACAAAATTATCTATATTTGGGTCTTCAAATTCCTTTTCACAAGCCTCTTCATGCCAATTAAGGTCTTGATTTAGATTTTGTGGATTTTGACTATGTTCCCCATATGGAGTAATACAAGGAGAATAATAAAACTCCTTAGAAAATATTTCTCTAGAGGGGCTCCTAGTGGGATTTTGTGTGGCCATTATATCATAAGTTGGATTTTGTGTGATTGCACCATAAGTGTAGTGATACATATCTACGTAAATGATGAAAGCTCTGAAACAAAAAGGCTTAGAGTTCTATAAACTCTGAAAAATTATCCAAAGACAAATGGTTCAAACTTGGTCTAACTTGGTGGCTTTCCTGGTCTAACTTGGTCTAATAGGTAATGGAGAGATTAGTTAACAAACATAAACAAAACACACAACTAAAATTCAAAATAAAACCTTCTCTTACCTCCCTTGGATGCTCCAAAATGCTTGTTGTAGTGGCTTGCTCGGCTTGTGCTCATGAAGTCCATCGCAATGGAAGCTTGGCTATCTCCATATCTCCTTGGAACCTTTGGATTATGGCTTGTCTTGGATTGGAATAAATTTGGCATGGTAACACTATTTTCATGAAGAGTTTTCAACCAATATTGCATTATAAATTTTCACAAATTAAGATTAGCAATGATGTTCATTGCCTCCCTATTTATAGATTTTTGAGATGTCTAGAATCAACCTGAACCATCCATCTTGAGATTGAGATATGTGGTTGAGGATTAATTCAATTTTTTGAATTAATTTTATAATTATCCTCATCATGACATTGGAAAAATGGGCAATTAAGAGGCATGGAGGGCATGAATCCTGATATTTGTGGCATTTATGGCCTACGAATGTCTTCCCAAGAAATGAGGTCACTTGGTGATGCAGATATTCAATATTTATTTCTAAAAATAATTATTCAACAAGTTTCCATGGAATTATTAATTAGGCCTTGATTTTTATTAATTATCTCTTAAGCATGTTTAAGCACTTTATGCACAAATTACTCAAATTGATCAAAATGTCTTGTTATTGGTCCAAATTTTGACTGGATTGAAATTGGAAGGCAACATTAAATGAATTGGATCCATTATCCCATTTAGGATGTTACTAAAAATAAATAACAAAGGCATGTGTATTATGCAAGAGATTTGATAGGAAAGAGCAATCTAGAGCACCTAGGTACAAAATTGTCATTTTAACTTGAAATAATCTGATCAAAGTTAGTTGGCCCATAAATTGCATTACCCCATTTAGGGATACCCTGGCCAAAATTGGCACTTGAATATATCAATTTCAACTTGTTTATCATGTTTTAGTGTTTTTAGTCCAAATTGTGCATTTTAAGTGGAAATTGGCTAAAAGCTTGATAGGAGGTTATCAACGGCCAGATTTAGGTGTCTACAGTTTGCCCCTATTTGGGAAGATGTTACAAACTATAGGCAAAGCAATGTATTCTAAAATAATGAGAGATGGAATGTATGCCAAAAATAAGATGATGGTTGAATAACAAAGATCTAAATGGTTTTTGGGAAGCCTATGATGATGCCCCCTCGACAGAGTGGCTGTCACATTTGTTGATAGATGGTCCCTCAAAAAGAAACAAGAAGAAAGTTGGAATTAATCCGTGGTTGAGATTAATCCAAATAATAAAATGCTTGTATGCATTGATGTAAAAAGGATGTTGATTTGCCTAAAGGTAGCTATAATCAAGAATAAAAGTCAAAATAATAATTTGCCCATAGTTGGTTATAATCATTAAGCATACCTGGATTCGCTTAAACTGATGGTGCCCTAGTTAGGGCTGATTAGCAAGCATAACTCAAAGATATAACCTAGAATATAGATTAAATATGAGCAGGTGTAAAGTGATAAAATAGATGAATAGAAAAATAAGATTGATCAATGTGAATGATTCAGTTGTACATGTCAATGAGGAGATCTCATCCTGATTAATAATGATACAACTAGAATGGTCAAATGAGTTATATTGATAAAGAGTGGGATAGAAGGATTTGCCAAGGTGCCAAGGAGAAAATTTTGTGACTCAATTGATTTTAGACCTTCATGAAGCTAATTTTTTCTATAGCATGTGATGGTAGGCTTTATGATAGAACACCATGAAGACTATCCCAAAATATGCATAAGGACTGACTCTTGATCCAATAAGCACTCAAAACTAATGCACCAACAATAAAAACCATGATGACAATGTTGAAATATGAATATGGATAGACTCAAGAATAATGTGATCGAGGAATCATGCAATGAATGCATATAGATCGAGTCAAGGCAATAGTGCTCAAAGCAAACAAACAGGCAAGTGAACAAACAAACAAATAGAAAAAACAAACAAACAAATAAATAACCTAAAATAAACAAACCAAACGTAAAGACTAGAAATAAAAGCAAAATAAAAAATCCTAACAATGGCCATGTCCCATTAAGGTAGATTGAGGATAACTGACAAGGCTTAGACAAGATAAATGTTTTTAGATTTTGAAATATTATGAATGTTTTTGGAATTTTGAGGTATCTTAACTTGATCGAGAATGACAAGATACATGGTTGAAAAATGGTGAGAGCGCATAGAAAGGGGGACTAAGGTGACCTCAACATGAATTGAGTATGACCCACATAGTCCTAACATGACCTCAAGTCATAGTAATTCCATCCCACAAAAGGTAGGTAAAGGCCAACTAGGTCCCAACAAGTTCTCAAAAATGGTATATGGGCAGTCAAATGAAAATAGCGATGGCAAGGTGATGTGGCAATGCATGATAAATAAGAATTTCCCCTTGCCCATAGGTGGTTATAACTAGGATATAACATAAGTCAATGATACTAATTTACCCATAGGTGGTAATAATTAGTAGTAAGACTGGTGAGACACTAATTTGTCCATAGGTGGTTATAACCGAGCTCACATAAACAAGCTTGATAGGATGAAAGATATCTTTCTAGATCAACTATCACACTACTTTCATAAACTATCATTGCAAATATGAATTTGATTGATTGTTGAAACATGATTGGAATCCTTTCACAAAAAGTGCAAGAAGAACCAAAATAACCAAGATCAAAATAGGATTGGGTAGGATGAGTAAAAATAGGCTTTGGTATAGATAGGAATGGAATGATATGATGGTATGGTCTTACTCTAGGATAATGATGGACTGATAATTGGGATAAAATGGTAATAGGGTTACCCCCAAGTGATGGGGTGAATCGTTGGGTATGGTTTTTGATTATATTGTTCCTGTTGATGGGGAGATGCACATCCTAATCAATAAATGATATAAATAGAATACTTGATCATGTTAATTGTTATCCCACACCTCATTTGAATAGTTACTCTATCAAGAACTAGTTACATATTGGGTTGTCAAGAATGCCTTTGTTATCTTTGTTGGTCGTTGATTTTGATTCCTTCAAATGTCAAGACAAGGTATCTTTGTAGCCTCTACAAAGGAAAGTGCAGCCATGGATGGTAAACAAGGACAAATAATTGATGGTAGGTTTGATTGTGAAATGGAATAGTAAATGATAATAGAATGTGGAATGGTAGGGAAACAAATAAAGATTAGCAATTTTAGTCACACATAATATTGGTAATTTCAGATTCAACACAACTTTACTTTTGGTAGGGCTGAAGACTTGTTCTCTCAAAAGGGCCACCAAATTCTTCCATTATTTGATCTTGAGAGTAGATACCATCTAATTAGGTTATAGATAGGAAGCTATTTTTATTTTATATTCAATTTTGTCTTCATCAAGTAGTGAATAATGTTTGTGCTCAACTATTGGTGCCTCAAGGAGGTTTTCACCAATGAAATTATGTTGATTATCCTATAGCACCTCCAAGAAGGTTTCACTAAGGAATGCTGACTTTTGACTTTGATTGTCTTCTATCACTTTAGAAAAAGTTTCACTAGAAGATGTTAAGTTGTGAATTTGATTATCCCCTAGCGCCTCTGAAAAGGTTTCACTAGGAGAGTATTCTTTTGCTATATGAATATGGTCTTGGCCTCCTTGCTCTTCTTCAACTGCTATGTCACTATGGATGCAATTCAATAAAGTGTGATTTTGTTGATCCCAATCAATACTTGTGGGAGATGGAATGTCAATAATATGGCTATTTTGGTTGATGGTAATGGCTTGTGGAATGGTAATAGAATGGGTAGAGGCTGCACAATCCTCATAGAAGATACTAGTATAACTTGTGTCAAAGTTGAAGTACTCATCCTAGAAAATCATAAAAGGATCAAAAATATATTTAAATTAATTTTCAAGGCATGCATAACCAATGTTGTAACAACCACAAATATATTCTTCTTCTGAATTTGATTTTGACTCAATAGTCTCTGAATCCAATGTTGAGACTAGGGTTGATTCTAATTTTGATGCTAAATTTGATGTCAATTCAAAAATAGAACCTGAATCTAACTCTGATTCTTCATTTGACAAGTACTTTGTTACAATGATGTCTTGTTGAATATTTGGTTTTGGACAAGTAATGGCCTGTAATGGCATAATGGGCTCCACAAATATTAGTTTGTCAAAGTGAGTCTTCTCTACAATGGGAAAAAGGTCAAGAGATAACTCCTCAAACATTGGATTATCAATAAGAGGCTCTTGAAAAACAATCATATGTTTGAGGTAATGATTTAGCCAAAGGTATTTATAATCATTAAGAAGTGACTTGATAAAGACTGGCTCATCAATGTGAGGCTCCTTGATAACTAGTATAGGATCAATAGGTGATTCATCACAAACTGACTTATCACAAGTGGTTAGTTCAACAAAATCATCTTGGATTGGTTGGTTTTCTTGGATTTAGTTTTCAATGAGTTGGAAAATACCATTTTTGAACACAGCTTGGTCTTGAAATGATTGGATGGGTTAAGGTTTGGATGGGATTGGTGCTGGACAAGGAATGACTTGTGGTTAGATAATGGTAGGGCCTTTGGGAGCATGATTGCTCACATGAGCCAAAGGACAAAGTCTTGATATGGTAACAATATGGCATTGTGGGGCTTGATTGCTCACACAAGCCAAAAGACTAAGTCCTAGAATGATGAAGGGGCATTGTGGATCTTGATTGCTCGCACAAACTAAAGGATGATTTTCTAGTATAAAAATGGTTGGGCATTGTGGAGCTTGGTAACTCGCACAAACTAAAGGATGAGGTCTTGGTATGGGAATGGTGCAACATTGTGGTCCTGGAATAGAAATGGTATGATATGGTAGAGACTAATTACTAACATAAGCCAAAGCATCCAAGTCTTCCTCATAAACCATATCATCCCAGTTGTGAGTTGGCTCATAAGCTGTTTCTTAACTGTGTTCCATGTACTGATTATTGAAAAGAAGGTATGGATTTTTATCCCAAAAAACATTATCTATAGTCGAGTCTTCAAAGTCTTCTTCACAAGCCTCTTCATGCTAATCAAGGTCTCAATTTGGATTTTGTGGATTTTGACTATGTTCCCCATATGGAGTATTATAGGGAGAATAATAAAAGTCTTTAGAAAATCTTTCTCTATAAGGATTCCAAGTGGGATTTTGTGTAGCCACTCTATCATAAGTTGGATTTTACATGACTCTACCATAAGTGTAGGTAAACATATCCACATAAATAATGAAACCTTCAAAAATAAAAAGGCTTAGAGTTCTACAAACTCTGAAAAATTATCCAAAGGACAAATGGTTCAAACTTGGTCCCACTTGGTTGAAGGGGTGAAGTTGTAGCTCCAATGTGGTTTGAAAATGGAGTTGTATCTCCAAAATGGTTTGTGCTAAGACTTGGTATAAAATATCCTAATGTAAAACATCTAACATCAGATTTCATACACATAAAAGGTCAAGCATTTGAATAAAAACTAGCATGTCAAAGTGTTCCAAAAAAGGTCTAAACTAGGAAAGGGAATAGTTGAGTTATTAGGTCTTTTGTCCAAATGCAGAGTCAAAAGCTAGGCTCAAATAAATAGGCATGTGTTAGGACTTTTGTCCAAATAGCATCAAAAGCTAGACTTGAAATAAATGCTAATGTGATTTGATTTAATCTAACAAGTTTGGAAACAACTTTGGCATAGACCAGTCACATGGAACCAAACATAAACATGATCAGTTAGCATAATGCATAAGACAAAAGGCTCTTTACGAAAGGTTTTGATCTCCCAAATAAAGGAATGAACAATGATGAATATAGGTGTTAAACAAACAAACCATCAATAGTTTTCAAATTTGGGTAATCGATTAACCAAAGTTATGCAACCCAAAAGAGAAATATCTATGTATTAACCCCATGAATTCAAGCCTAAACAAAAATCAATCAATGTTTGAATCCAAACTTGACAAGGTTAATTGAAAACTCAACATTAAACACTAGGATTTGACCAAACATGCCAGAAAAGATTGGACAACACGATAACACAACACAAAGGTCCAAATGGTATACATGACATGGTTTAAAACAAATAGTTTTTGATACAAAGTGAAACAAGTCTTGAAATAAATTGATCAGCCTAACGATGTAAGCATGATTGAATGATGTGACCAATGCTATGTTTCAAAAGGCTCAAACACAAAATGGTTTTAACATGTTTTGGGAAACATAACACTACCCTCTGAAACTCAAATGACACACACACACACAAATAAGTTTAGCAAAAATTTCAAGGCACAAGTGTGCTGTAAAATGGCCAGCATAACACCTCTTTAGATAAAAGAGTGATGTATAGACAAATTGGTTTTGACATGGCTTATGAACAAACAAACAAGTTTTAGTCTCAAAATATACCAAGTAAAATTGACCAAAATACACTAAGTATAATCATCCAAATCCTAGAAAGGGTATGGCAATGTGGGGTTGACTAAACTATCAAGTTTCAAATTTCTCTAGGGGAATCAATTGCACAATAACTTTCACGTCAAATAATGCAAAAGAAAAGTAAAAAAATTAGGTAACCATAACATTGGCTAGTTTTAAAAATGTCTAGTCCTTTTTACAACCACTACATCCTATTGCTCACTCATTGTAGTGCGATGTCTAAATACAGATACATCCCATGTGCAACTCTAAAGAAGTTAGTGAAGTCAATGCTTGGAGATGAAACTTTGGGGAAAAGCTTCCTTAAATAACACAGGGAGGTAATGATGTCCCCCTCACAAGACAAGATGCATAAAAATAAAGAAAACATGAAATGAAAAGACTTTAGGGTCATTTTCAAGGTCACCCAAATTTTGACAAGTTTTTAGGGAGTGCTTTAGATGAATTTCTTTCTAAGCCTTCAAATAAGCTATTTGCAATAGGAATGTCATTTTTGATTGCAAGGGTTCCCTAAAGGGGACAAATGGAAGAGCATATATGCAACATCCCTCTTTTTTCCAAACAAAATCTAATTTAAACAACTAAGTGAATACAAAAAGCTTGGAAAGGTGAGTTCATTTTTAAGCCCAAATTCAAAAAATGAGGTGGTGTTCATTTGACCCCTTGGTCTTAGTTGTAACTTTGAAAACTAATGCTAAAAACTTACTTAATTACCTAAATGTTACATTAAGCACCAAAATTATGTTCCTAGTTCATTTTAAAGCATGCAAAATATGATTCAAACATGTTTTAACAATTTCCAAGTATGCTCATTACCTATCTACCCTTAAGGCATCACTCCAAAAATAAATATGTTAGATTAGAAACATTTTAAATATATTTTCAAAATTTTGTGAAAAATATATGAAATTTGAAGCTAAAATAATGTCAAATTATGAAAATTTAGGATAAAACACGTGGTTTAAAAAAAATAATCCAAAATGGAGTCTGTATGACCCCAAACCGAGCATTTTAAAATGGCATATTTAGCTCTCGGGTTTATATTTTTAAGAAAAACACAGTGATCGATGTCGGTTATATAAATGATGTTGGTTCACTTACTAACTAATGATAGTTATTAAACTGACATCAGTTATATCAATATTGACCGATAATGGCTATGCCAACTGATGACGGTTTTACTAACTGATGTCGGTTACTATGTAAACCCATGACAAAGAAAAATGGTAAAAAAAAGTTAGAAAATCAAATTACAAGAGTTTTAATTATCCAAATGAAAATTTTAAATTTGAAGAATGATCTTATTCATGTGTGGGATGCATTTTGTCCCACCGGGCGTGCCATATGTGATCTAGGAATTTGACTCAAGAGAGGATGGTTAGTATCATGTTAATTCCAAAATGAAAACAAAATGAAAGAAACACACTAACTAGCATAATATCTCTAGGCCTAGACACTAGGGATAACTTAGTTAACAAACATGAATAAAACACACAACTAAAATGCAAAAGAAAACCTTCTTTTACCTCCCCTGGATGCTCTAAAATACTTGTTGTAGTGGCTTGCTCGACTTGTGCTCATGAATTCTTTGGCAATGGAAGCTTGGCTACCTCCATCTCTCTTTGGCACCTTTGGCTTGTGAATTCACTTGGATTGGAATCAATTTGGCATGGTAACACTATTTGGATTGGAATCAATTTGGCATGGTAACACTATTTGGATTGGAATCAATTTGGCATGGAACCAATCTTGTAGTATAACTTTGCACAAATTAAGCTTATAAATGATGTTCAAGGCCTCTCTATTTATAGATTTTTGAGATGTCTAGAATCAACTTGAACCATCCATCTTGAGATTGAGATGTGTGGTTGAGGATTAATTCAATTTTTGGAATTAATTTTATAATTTTCCTCATCATGACATTGGAAGAAGTGGAAATTAAGAAGCATGGAGGGCATCATGGAAGGTATTGATGAGGCATGGAGGGCATGACTCCTGATATTTGTGGCATTATGGCCTAGGGATGTCTTCCCAAGAAATAAGGTCACCTGATGATGCAGATATTCAATATTCATTTTTGAAAAAAATTATTCAACAAGTTTCCATGGAATTATTAATTAGGCCTTGATTTGGATTGATTAACTCTTAAGCATGTTTAAGCACTTTGTGCACAAATTACTCAATTTGATCAGAATGTCTTGTCATTGTTCCAAAATTCAACTAGATTGGAATTGGAAGGTAATGTCAAATGGATTAGATCCATTATCCCATTTAATATGTTACTAACAATAAATAACAAAGGCACGTGTCTTGTGTAAGAGATTTGATAGGAAAGAGCAATCCAGAACACCTAGGTGAAAAATTGTCATTTTGACTCGGAATGATCTGATCAAAGTTAGTTGGCCCATAATTTGCATTACTCCATTTAGGGATACTCTAGCCAAAATTGTCACTTGAATATATCAATTTCAACTCATTTAGCATGTTTTAGTGTTTTTAGGCCAAATTGTGCATTTTAAGTGGAAATTGGCCAAAAACCTGATTGGAGGTTATCAGTGGCCAAATTTAAGTGTCTACAAGCTATCATATGTATTACTTTATGTTATTTTATTGGATGGTAACACTCACTTGAGAGGAAATGAACTAGTTGATGTAACTAAATAGTTATGATTGGATAAGATTTGAGTTACTTTTCAGTATTGTAGATTATATTATTGTGTGTTATGGGCATGGTGGATATTATCTCACAAGAGTTACATGGGTATGCATTACCTTGTTTGTTTGAAATTTCATATAATGGTTCATACATGATTGATATTTTATAAAAATGTTAATTATAGTCGTAATTAATATTGGGTTATTTAATTTATTTTTTGTGAAATTAAATTTGCTAAGTTGTTTCCCTTGTAGAACTTGTTTTATCAAAATAGAATTTGAATTACAAAATATTTATTTAGAAGGAAGAACACATTGCTAGTTTGAGGTGACACATTTATTTCCACCCTTTTAGTGTAGGGGTTTTCATTCAGTTGGCTCTTCCCTTGTTTATTTGGTTCCCTATTTAATGAGTTCCCTATTGAAGGTCATGTACATCCTTGTTAATCCATGGAGGGTGTGGGGGTGATAAAGTTGTTAGTGGATCTTAATGTAATGCAAAATCATTATAGTTGGCATATATTTTATTGAATGTCTGATTCAAATATTTGTACTTGTATGGTATCATAACAGGTTCCTTATACTTATGCCTTCGTGCTTGTATTTATATTCACATGTTAAAACTACCAACCTATGGGCGTTGTTTGGGTTATTGTATCAACCATATTCATGTAATTTTAGACTTGATGATGCATTCAATTGTTTACAACTATATGTTGTATTCATTTGTGATTATAATAAACATCTTTAAATTAAGGATTATAAGGTAACATTGTAGTTGTACATCAAGTAATATCACTTGAACATGGTTAAATTTAAGTTTTTGGAATTCCTTGGTTGAGGAGAGTTACCCATGTGAGTTGGTAATTAAGCTTATAATAGCCATGGTTGGAGTAATTATTCATGTGTCAATGTTATCTAACTTACTTCAGCTATTTATTTATGTATGTGAGATGATTATGATTTTCACTTCCCCTTTGGTTAGCTGGAAGGTGCTTGAAGCATTCATGTTATATAAATATTTAATTTGTCATCCTTAATCTTGGGACCACTTATTGCTTAAGCAATTAAGTGTATAGATTCCTTTCATATATGTATGCATACATGTTGTTATCAAGGCCACATCATGATAATATGTGTTGGAGATTTATATTGTAAATACACAAGTACAAGGCCTTGTGGGAACTTATTTTATGATGTTAATTTTAGTGGTTTATATCTCCTGATTAGCTTACAAATCTAACTTAATGGATGTCCTTGTCTCTTGATATACCTTCGCTAATAAGAAATGATAATTCAAACTATTCTATTTTGATAGTGTTTATGTCAAGCATTAGTAATTTGGGCAAACAATGAAACAATCATTACTATCATATAAGGTTATGGATTCAACCATGACAAAGGGTTATGAATATGACTTGGGTAGTGTAAGAATGAAGCCTTAGTCAATTTACAAGATAATAAATTGTTATTCTTAATTTAAATTACATGAGATCAATCTTTATTTATGATTGTTAACTAGAATTACAAGTTGATGCTCTAATGCTCAACGTGTTTCTAAGTTGGTGTATTGATCTTGGCATACTTGGTTGGCCATGTGTGAGAAATGCTTTTGTGACAACCAAATATTCATTAACATAGCCATAACTAGTCTAAATTTATGACACGATAATTAGCCTAATGGCTAAATTTTTGTCCAAACAAATCATTGTTCTTTTGGTTAAACCATTCATTATTCTTAAGTTAAGGAGTTGGAAGGGATTATCAGTGTGAGGACCGCATGGTTGGGAATTCAGTAATACAATTTTCATCAGGTAACACAATTAATGATTTGTACGCTCTAACAATTGGTGTTCATATTGTATCAGGTAAACAACTCTTATGGATGTGTTCGTACATGCATAGTGGGACTATTAAATATGCCATGACCTTTTTATGCATATGCACTATGGCTTGGTGGATGTCAAGAGTTCATGTTGGTGATTAGGAATTTGGATATCTCATACCATGGTAACTGTCTTCCACTTGTTGGGCCATATGTGGTGGGATGGCATTCACTAAACGATGGAGCATGGGTGCAATAACCACTAAAATTATGAATCATAACATCATGATTTTATGGGGTAAACCTGAACTAGTCCTTGATTATCAAAACATAAGGTTTTATGTTCATAAGTTTTGTGTTGGGTCTCCTTGGTGGCAAATTGATGTTAGATACCCGTAGACCCTTGAATTTTATAAGGTTGGCATAAGCCAAAGATTTGCTTGTTCATACCTTGGTCCCCCTTTTGGGACCCCTTGTACCCATTATGGTATCTCCTTGTTCTCAAGAATATATATTTAATCATAACAAGTGAGATAACTCGTTGTTATGTTGAATCTTACCCTATGTAATTAGCCTTGTTAAGGATACTTGTGGGCTTGAATGAATCTCCTTACCTAGTGAGTTGCTAAATCATAACCATATATGGTTATTGAGTGCTTATGTTGGGTTGAGGATCCCTAGGTGGTCTAATGGGGAAATTGGGTGTCTCTTAAAGTTTAGATGGCTATTAGCGTGGACCCACATGCGAATACCCTTTGAATGATGTATCATCTGTTAGACAACCCTTTCTCTAAGGAATCCTCTAGTGATGGTCATCCTGACATAAGTTAATCATTGACTCAATCTATTTATGGTTTGTCTACTCATCTGGTGTAAGATCGTGTTGATGAGTAGTGTATGGTAAAGTGTGTAGTGGGTTCTACACATTGTTTTTTTGTGTACTCTATTAACAACTCCCCAAAAAAATTGGGTTGTTTCATTAAAATTATGGGTATTATTACATTTATGTCGCATTCATATTATATGCTTGTCCACATGCATTTGAGAATATATCTTACTTTTTATTTGGATGAGCAACCTTAAAAATTATGCAAGTTTTAGACCACATAATTGTATTTGTCACATCATCCACATATAATATTTGTAGTTAAATCAAATCATAAAAGTTGAGATATTTTAAACTTTTTATATGGTCCTCAATTTTTGTATTGATATATAGAAATTGAGGCCTATATATCAAGTTTGAAATATCTCAGCTTTTATCATTTGTATATGTTTTTTATTGATTGAAATTTAAAAAATAGTTATATAGAAAAAATATATATTATTAAAAAATGTGATTTTTTATTGGTCAAAATTAATGTGATTTGAAGAATTTATTTTGGTTCAACTAAGGTTAAAATGAAGGCATAAATTTTAGTTTTTTTTAAAAATAGTTATGCAATAAATAATCTGAACCATGTGTGTTAGTGGGCATCTATATTGAATACTATTACTTGCTTTGCATTTCAATGGGTTTAGCCAAGTCATGTCACCAATTTCAATTTGCCTCAAAAAAGTCTACATGGATTCGACATATATGTCTGATATGGATTCTTTTTGTTTATGTAAAATGTTTTTATATTAAAAACTTTGGTCACAAGTTCGTGTCTAACGTAAAAATTCCTGATTATGTATTTATTTTGTTTGGGCAAACAACTATGAATCATGATTTAAAGAGTACTGAAGAACTCTTTTGTTATTAGATGTTGAAGTATTAATGATTATTTTAACTTATGATGCATATTTTTGATTAATTGACTGATTTTATAGCTGTATAGATGGATATAAATTAAGAAGAATTCATTGGTATTGCATTAAAACACAATAGTTCATCGATAAGCTCATCATGGTAAGGGAAAGTTTAAGTTGAAAGAATTTCTTGCTTTAAGTGTTAATGTTTCTTGAGTGAAACCATGGCCTGGTGGGGTAAAAAATATGGATTTTTATTTACGTTCAAATACCATTATTACAAAAATTTCATGGTTGGTATAAGTGCTTACAACACCTCATTTTGATCACCTTTGCTTTACAAAAAGAAACCAAGTTGAAAGGACAGTTTTTTAGGCTGGGTAAATGGAGGTCATGGTTGTCCTGGAGGTAGCATATGGATTTTAGCAAGGTAAGGCTATGTGATTAATTACGATGTGAGTTTGATAAAGCTTCTTTTTATACCAAAAAGGTAAGTGTATGACAATTTATCTTTTTTTTTATTAGACTATGCATGACTATTATGTTGATAATGATTGATAAATTTTATCAATCTAGTTATTTCTATCCATGAGATATCTATTGATTCTTGTAATGTGTATGCATTTTATGAAAAGAGAGATAAAATCTCTTTTCAGCATAGCATGATTCCTAGTTGTAGGTTTGTTTTCGAGATGACTCCTCTTTAAGGAGGGGAGGATGTTATGACCCCGCTAGTTGGCATCGGTGTACAACTAATTGGATAAAAGTCTAAAAGTATGTTATCTAAATTAGGTTCATAATTATGCCAGTCATTCTAATTCAAATCTAATGACACACACACACACACACACACACACACACACACACATGAACATATATATCTGTTCTTGAGGAGCCTATTTCATCTTGTCCTGAACGTGTATGAGTTTATGCCTATGTCAATGTTGGCATATGCAATTAAAAAGGCAATTGTATTTTTTAAAATCTCATGCATTGGCATGAACACTTATAAATATATATAATCTAATTGTGGAATTTTTATTAGTAAATTTTAAATTATAAATATATAAATGGTTTTTGAGGGATTTATTATTTTGTTCTAAGCTTGATACATTACATATGTATTGAAAGGACCCCTTTATTATGTTTTTTATGTTATGGAATTTGGGATTTAGAGTGTCATTGAATACCTATGCAGGATAACAAGTAAAAACAAATAAACATTGTAATTCCCCCTTATTCCACATTTAATATAGATTTCGCCATATACTCCAGTTTGGTGAAAGAAATAGTAATTGTGTGATGGAAACTATTTTTCCTCTTTAATTAAAATTTAAATGCTAATTATAACTTTATTTTATTTTTTTCTTAGCCATAGACTTGAAATAAAAATTAAATTTGTCATGTAGGAATGGCACTAGGGTTATTTGGCTTGCCTATTATTTTCATTTTTTTTTTCTTTTGAGTCATTGACTTGTTGTGAGAGTGTGGAAATAGGGTGGGTTTATGTTTCAACCACCCCCATAGAAGAATGAAGTTGAGAGGGAGGTCGGCGATGGAGAAATGGAGGAAAGAAGAGGGGTGAGGAGATCGTGGAGAAAATATAAGGTTACAGGTGTGCATTTTGGGCCATAGTGCTGAGCAAGGAGAAATAAGGGAAAGAATGAAGGATTAGAGAGAGACCAAGTGGATGGCTTAGAGGGGAAATAAATGGAAAAATACATGGGAAGAAGGCAGAGACACTACTGCTAGTGAGGCACCACCAATGGAAAAGACCAGAATTAAATCCCTATAGTTTTATACTTTCAGGCATGTGGTTTTTCTCTCTTGATTTAAGTTTTGTTATTTCAATTTTATTTTTATTTATCAAGCTCCATTGAGAATCATGTCAAAGTATATGCCCATGAGGGTATGGTTTCCATACCCACATGGATCTATGTCGTGGCTAGGTTCAGGAGGGTCTATATGTGTGTGATTTGTATGTTAAAACCTCTTCTGATACTTTGGTTTTCCCTGAGAATTGGCTAGTTACTTGTTTTATTATACCAAATGAATTATTGATTTTATTATGCCTAAATATTGACTTGATTTTATTATGTCAAGAATAATTACTTGGTTGGGTTTTTAATAAATTTTGGGTTGCATTAGTGGGTATGTACTTTTAAATTTTGCCTTCTCGTACATTGAAGATTTCAACATAAAATATGTATTTACCTTTATTACATGTTGATGAGGTGGATAATTTCTCTAAATTTGACTCAGCCACTTGGTTTAACAATTACCTTAGTTAGTTAGAGAACTATTAGTGTACATTTAACTATCGAATATTTTTTTGGATAATGACTGCAGTAGATGTATCTAGTAATTGATTCCCATCACAGTTATAATGAAACCTTGGTTGTAGTTTTTAACAGTATGTCAAACATCCTTGCATAAAACCCACATGTTGATACTATGGTTATGTTGGCATAGGTTACCATTTAAAGTGAATGGTAATATTTAAGCATTCTATGTTGAACTATGTTTACTCCTAGTATGGCAAAGATTTAGCTTTAATTGACAAATTATGAAAGCCTAGCTCTAGGAATTAACATTTGGGTTGATCTACCTATTATGCATCTATATATGCTTATGTGATTTTAATACTTAAATGTGTGCCTATTAGAGATGGTACTTGTTGATCTTGAGGTGATCATATGAGGAATGTTGAAATTGCATTTTCATATTCTTAATAATCATCTTTAGATTTTGATCAAATTTTGGCTAAGGATTGTTGTGAAAGGTTACTTTTTGTCATGATAATTGGTACTATTGTTATTAGCATTGCTCATATAGCTTATTTGTGGCATTATAATTTCCTTAGTGTTGGTTGGAAATGCTTGAAATTTCATGTTTAATAAAAATTTACATGAGTTGTGATATGTAATCTATTATTTTATTTTATTAGATGGTAACACTCACTTGAGAGGAAATGAACTGGTTGATGTCACTGAATAGTTATGATTGGATAAGATTTGAGTTACTTTTCACTATTGTAGATTATATTATTGTGTGTTATGGGGCATGGTGGATATTAGCTCACAGGAGTTACAAGGGTATCCATTTCATTATTTATTTGAAAGTCTATATAATGGTTCATACATGATCTCTCTTTTGTAAAAAGGTTAATGACATTCATAAGTAATATTGCGTTATTTAATTTTCTTTTCCTGAAATTAAATTATCTTAGTTATTTCCCTTGCGGAACTTGTTTTATCAAATTAGATTTAGAATTACAAAATATTTATTTATAAGGAAGAACACATTGTCAGCTTAAGCTAACACATCTATTTCCACCCTTTTAGTGTAGTAGTTTTCATTGAATTAGCTCTTCCCTTGTTTATTTGGTTCTCTGTTTAATGAGTTACCTGTTGAAGGTTGTGTACATCCTTGTTAACTCATAGAGGGTGTGGGGGTGATAAAGTTGTTAGTGGAGATTAATGTAATGCAAAATCATTATGGTTGACATATATTTTATTTAATACTTTATTCAAAGATTTTAATTTCTATGTTAGCACAACGGGTTCCTTGTGCTTATGCCTTTGGACTTGCTTTTATATTCACCAATTAAAACTACCAACCTATGGGGGTTATTTGGGTTATTGTATCAACCCTACTCATGTAATTTTGGACTTGATGATGTGGTCTATTATTTGTAACTACATGTATTTTGTAGTATTCATTTGTAATTATAATCAACATCCTTAAATTAAGTATTATAAGGCAACATTTCAGCTGTATGTGGAGTAATTTCACTTGAACATGGTTAAATATATGTTGTTGGAATTCCCTGGTTGAGGAGAGTTACCCATGTGGGTTGGTAATTAAGGCTATAATAGCCATGGATGGATTAATTATTAATTTGTCAATGTTATCCAACTTTCCTTGTCTATTTATTTATGTATGTGAGAATATTATGCTTTTCACTTCCCTTTTGGTTAGATGGAAGGTGCTTGATGCATTCTTGTTATATAAACATTTAAGTTGGCATCCTTAATCTTGGGAACACTTATTTCTTAAGGAATTAAGTGTATATATTCCTTTCATATATTTATGCATACATGTTGTTATCAAGGCCACATCATGATAATATGTCCTGCAGATTTATATTATAAATGCACTAGGAGATGGCCTTGTGGGAACTTGTTTTATGGTGCTAATTTCAAAGGTATATCTCTTAGTTAGCTTACAAATCTAACTTAATGAATATCCTTGTCTCATGATATACCTTCACTAATAAGAAATGATAATTCAAATGTATTCAATTTTGATAGTGTTTATGTCAAACATTAGCAATTTGGCAAACTATTTAAATATTCATTACTATTGTATAATGTTGTGATTCAACCATGACAAAAGGTTATGAATATGAATTGGGTAGTGTAATCATGAAACCTTGGTCTATTGGCAAACAAATAAATGGTTATTCTTAATTTAAATTACATGAGATCAATCTTGATGTATGATTATTAACCAGAATTATAGGTTGATGCTCTATACTCAACGTGTTTCTAATTTGGTGCATTGTTCTTAGTATGCTTGGTTAGCCATGTGCGAGCAATGCCTTTGTGGCAATCAGATATTCATTAACATAGCCATAACTGGCCTAAATTTATGACATGAGAATTAGCCTAATGAATAAATTGTTATCCAAACAATTTTTTTTTCTTTTAGTTAAACCATTCATTATTCTTAAGTTAAGGAGTTGGAATGAATTATCAGTGTGAGGACCCCATGATTGGGAATTCATTAATAAAATTTTGATCGGGTAACACAATTAATGATTAGTATTCTCTAATAACTAGTGTTCACCTTGAGTTTGGTAAACAACTCCTATGGATGTGTTCATACTTGCATAGTGGGATTATTAAGAATGTTATGACCTTTTTATGCATATGCAATATGGCTTGGTGGACATCAAGTGTTCATGTTGGTGACTATGAATTTGGATATCTCATGTCACCGTAATTATCTTCCACTTGTTAAGTCATATGTTGGGGGATGGCATTCGTTAAGCGATGGAGAATGGGTGCAATGACCCCTAAGATTATGAACTATAGCATCACGATTTTGTGGGGTAAACCTAAACCAGTCCTCGATTATGAAAACATAAGGTTTTATGTTCATAAGTTTTATGTTGGGTCACCTTATTGGTAGATTGATGTTAGCTACTAGTAGACCCTTGAATTTTATAAGATCAGCATAAGCCAAATCTTGGTTTGTTAGTACCTTGGTCCCCCTTTTGGTACCCTTTATACATGTTATGGTACCTCCTTATTATCAAGATTATATATTTAGTCATAACCAGTGAGATAACTAGTTGCTATGTTAAATCTTACCCTCTGTAATTATCCTTGTTAAGGATAAACATGGGATGGAATGAATATCCTTGCCTAGTCCGTATAGGGTTATTCAATGCTTATGTTGGGTTGAGGATCCCTAGGTGGTCTGATGGGGAAATTAGGTGCATTTTAAAGGTTCGATGGGTATTAGCATGGATCCACATGCTAATACCCTTCGAACAATGTATTGTATGTTAGGCAACCTTTTCTCTATGGAATCCTCTAGTGATGGTCATCCTGACATAAGTATCTCATTGAATCAATCCATTTATGGTTTGTCTACTCATTTGGTGTAAGACTATGTTGATGAGTAGTGCATGGTACACTATGTAGTGGGTTCTACATGCAGTTTTGTTGTGTAGTCTATTAACAATTCCCCAATATTTTTTTGGGGTTGTTTCATTACAATTATAGGTATTATTGCATTTATGTTACATTCATATTCTATGCTTGTCTACATTCATTTGAGAATATATCTTACTTTTTCTTTCGATGGCCAACCTTAAAAATTACATAAGTTTTAGACCACATAATTATATTAGTCACATCATCTGCATATAAGGTTTGTAGATAAATCAACTGATACAAATTGAGATATTTTAAACCTTTTATATAGTCCTCAATTTTTTTATTGATATATAGAAATTGATGGCTTTATAACAAGTTTGAAATATCTCAGCTTTTATCATTTGTATATTTTTTTTGTTGATTGAAATAAAAAAAATAGTTATATAGAAAAACATTGCTATTTAAAAAATGTGATTTTTTATTGGTCAAAAGTAACGTAATGTGAAGAATTTATTTTGGTTCAACTAAGGTTTAAACGAAGGCATAATTTTTTTTTTTAATAGTTATGCAATAAATAATCTGAACCATGTGTGTTAGTGGGCATCTATATTGAATACTATTGCTTGCTTTGCATTTCAATATGTTTAGCCAAGTCATGTCACTGATTTTAATTTGCCTCAAAAAAGTCTGCGTGGATTCAACATATATGTCTGATATGGATTCTTTTATTTTTTTTTAAATGTAGATTGAATTCCCTTATTTAAAATCCCATGCATGGTTTGATTTATAACATCATATTCTCCAAATATTTAAATTTTCATAATTTTTTTTAAATTATATTTTTTCAAGAAAAATATTTATTATTGAAAAATATGGTTGAAGATTTAATTTTTATATGGGTGGGTGTATAAATTTGGGGGACAAAAAGTAGGTTTTTATAGAAAATCTTATTATTGCTTACAAAGGGAAAGCGCCATATTTATAAAAGGGTGGACACCTTTTTCGAAAAAAATAAAGCAATTTTCAAATAAGTCATTACCAACCCCAAAGGGTCTACGCCCTTTGTAATGCAAAGGGCACACACCTTTTGTATAAAAAAACTTAAAATAAACTTGTGTCATGTGTTTTGTATTTTTTTACTTTTCTCGAGATTAAACGACATTGAGGAGGGGAAATTAAAGGATGTGCGTATTTTGTCTCGCAAATTCTTCTTCATTCATCTCCACCAAGAATCCACATTGCATCATAGTTTAGGGTATGTTATTTTCTTTATTAAAATTGTATACATCTATATATATATGCTTCTTCATGCTAATTTCATCTTAATATCATATTATTCACCCATCCTAGTCATTAGTTTAATATCCCTATTGACCAAATTTGACCCTACAAGTCAAACTGGGAGCCCTATAGGTAAAACCTTGACTTTTTAGATATTTTAGGGGTCTAATATTTTATCATGAGGTATATTATAGGTCTTTCAATTTCATTTAATGCTATATTAGCCTTGGTCTTAATTATATTAATCCTTATCTTTTAAAGTCATTTTAGGGGTCATAAATGCAAGTGGCATAGTTTTCAAGGTGTCCAAGTGTCATAGTTTCCTTTCAAATGTCTAAAAATTTAGATTACATATCAGTGATATTTATCCCATCTAAATCTTATAGGTTATATAACTAAAATTCAAGAAACCAATTGAAAAAGAGGGAGTTTGACACTTGCACGGCCCATGAGTGAAGGTGACATGTGGAAAAATGTCATAGAATGTCTCTTCATATTTTTAAAACGCAATTCCACATTTTAAATGCTTTGTAAGTTCCAATTTTAAGCTAGAACTATTCTATTCCTTCTTTGCCTTTATAGACACACAAAAGTGATCAATAGGTTTGTACTTGGTATGTACAGTTGAAGAGGTTTTAGGTCAAATAACTTTGGGAGGTGGTAATACACCTATAGAGATCTATTTTCATAAAAATATTTCCAATATTAGCCAACCATGCTTTATGAACCATCGTTTACAAGTTGACTATGATTTTATGTTCATTATTTCATGTACCCTATAGGGTTTGCTCTATTTTGGACAGGTCCATATATTGATGAGGTTGATTCTAGATGATGTTGTCTCTCTTCTTTAATGTTATCCATTTTTATTTTTTTTTCAATATATTTTCATGAGAAAATATTTATAAGTTTGTAGATTGCTCTCATTTGGGATGATAGGCCTATTTCCACTATTTTTAGATCTTTGTGCTTTTAAAATGGATTCAGAGGGTTGTGATAAGTTGATCACCAGGTTTTCAATGTCCTCTTGGTTCCCTCATATTTCAATCTCTTCCCCAAAATCAATCTTCATGGAATACACAGTCACATTAGCATGCACAGTAAACTTTCTATTTGTTCCTAACTGTAACCATGGTGATTTGAGGTGTGAAAGATTAATTAGGGTGTTTGATAAGTACATAATATGTTGGAAAGATTTTTAAAACATGATCTATCAAATCAAACATCTCCAAATGGTACAAGATCTTATTGTGATGACTGATGCTCATACACAACCCATGGTTCTACTTTGCTCAATGATGAGGTACATCTGTAGGATTCAAACCCATGAAGTAAAGGTATTTAATCTTTTTGAGAGGTATTTAAAGTTTTTAAGAACAAATTTGAGACCTTGAAAAGTTCTATGATTGGTTGTATACCTATAAACACGCATGTACCCATGGTTTTCCCTTCACTGCCAAGTCTGCAACATTACAAGTGTACCTACAAGTACAATTCATGAGAAAACACATGGGAAGGAGGTTTAGGACTGGGTTGATGTCATTAAAGTTGAAAATAATCCATTTTAAAACTTGGTGAGGGCCTAAACTAGATCATAGGCACCTATACTTGGTATACCGTCCAAGTTTGTACCCACTGCGTACACAGTGAAATATGCACCTATAGGTGGCTTAACAAAGAATTGAGAGGTCATTATGGAGCATTGAAGCATGAGATGAAACCCTATTTGAATTTATCAAATGAGGTGAGATAATTTTAGACCTATATGATATGTGGATTGGCAAATGGAATTTGAAAACCATGTTTAAGGATACGATGACTAAATTCAGGGAATTTATCCCAAAAAACACAAAACAGAGGCCTAGGTCATTTGGTCAAAGTCTTATAACAAGGTAAAAAATAGTATTTATGAATCCTTGTGACTTTTGCTTTTACCTCCTACATAAAAAAATAACTATGCAAATCACACTTTTATGCATTGAATTCCTTCATTGTTATCTACAGGATTTGGATGACTAAGTGACCTTTGTGTTCCAAGTTGATAGTATAATCCATACATTCATGTTTGAATGGGTTTTTATTGTTTGAAATAACATGTATGAGATATAATATCATCAAATAGGTTAATAATCAAAGTTTTTATCCCATACACACATACAGGTGTCTAATCTCTTAAACATGCACCTACAGCCAACTAAGCCTAAAAATGCAAAGATGCTTGAATTGGTTGCATGATGATGATTTGTAATCTTATATGATTATTAAATTATGTATATATAATTCATGAGGTTTAGGATTTACCATTTGAATCCAAAACACCTTCTAGGTCTCATCAACATCTAATGAGAACCTACAACCAAGCTTAAGAGAGAAAACACAGTCTTGTAGGTCAAGGAAGGAAACAAGACTTAGAGCCATATTTTGAAGAAGTGATTAAGTATTGATCATGATTATATGAATTTAATATGCATTATGGATTTATTTATGACATTTCAAGACCATATTTCCACATAAGGAGGTGGAGACAATCCGTACAAATAGCCTAAACATCTACCTACAGCTGACAGTGACTTAGTTGATAACTATTATAAGTATTTGGAATAGCAAATACATGTCATGGGTGACTTAAGTAACCATGTGATGGAATTTAAGGTTTTAATAGTACCATATATCAATTTAAGAATAATAAAAGTGTGATTTACACCTATAACCAGGGGGAAATATGCAAGCAGGGTCAGCTTATCACTTAGGCCTAACTGAGTAAGAGTACAGTTCAAGGTGTAAATATGGATGATAAAGATTTTTGAGAATATTTAATACATATATAAGTATAATTAAAATAATTTAATACCCTCATTACATAAAAACAATCAAATAAAATATCCTAAACATGTAACACATAGTCCACATGAAAGAATACTGCACGGTCTGCCTTTATAAAGAGCTTGTCTTGGATCTTGAAGAAGTTAGGGGGTCTACAGATATAATAAAGGAGTAAAATATTTAATATGGAATCCTCACCACTTATATAAGCTTTTAAAACATTCAAATTTTTTTAGTAAATAGGGGAAGTACCCTCTGTTTTGGCTCAGACAAAGGGTACTTCATTTTATGCACAAACTTGTAGTTTTAGAAAATGGAGACAAAGGGATGAGCTAAGGGGCTCATGAGACTTTTAAAGAAGGTTTATGAATTTTAAAAACACATATTTAAAACAATTAAAACCCTACATAGATGGGATAAACTAAATAGAATGCTCTAAACCTTCAAATTTGCACTCAAGTATGTCAAGCAGGGTTTGAGCTTAGTGCCAAACGGAAGGCCAACTTCACTTTCAACCCCAGGATAACATTCCAATGGACATAGAAATGTTTATGGGATGAATTTATACATGTAAAAACTTGTGGTATGCATATAAATCCATAGGAAAGGTAATTTTATCTCAAACATAGTCTAAGCATGCAGGAAATATGAAAACAAGCTTGATAAGGTGATTTCAAATGCTCACATCTTTCATGAGGATTTGCATGGAGGTCAAGGAAGTTTAAAGGGATTAACATAGGTCCTAAAATAAAATCTATAAATAATTTTTTTCAACTTCAATGTATTATTCTTATGAAAGAAGCTTGAGAGTGGAAATGACCTAAAACCCTTACAAACCCTAGTTATACATCCGATGAAGGAAATGGAGATGGAAATCTACTATAATGGAATATTTTGTCCATGAAAGTGATTATAGGTTGTATAAGACTCATTTAGGCTCCATACCATCAGGATGAGTTGTATGGAATTGTATGGATGGAATACAAAACAAGGTTTTCTTAACTATTTTATGCATTGTGTAGGTTATAGGAGGTTTCAAGAGATGAAAATCACATGGAAGGGAAGATTAGGACTTATTATAAATCCCCATGTAAATTTCATGCCTTATAACAACTCTTAAGTTCCTCAACAAGAGCTCTCATCTCAACTAGTCAAAATTAACATAATGAACAAGATGGTGAAAAGTGTGAAAGCTTCAAGTGGATGTATTTTTAAGGTGTACCTAAAGCCTCTAAGGACATGGAGGGTCTTGAAAAGTGTCATAAACTCCATTTTATGAATTTCCATGGAAAACTAATGCCTTTTTGGAGGCCAAGTGTGTAGGGTGTATGAAAGAAGAGTTATTTTGACTACAAATGGTGATAGCTCATTTTGGGAAGATATCAGATGATTAGGACTATAAACAATGAATGAATAGGTATGTATGAAATAATTCCCTCTCATTAAAATCAGTATAACTATCCCTATTTGTTTTTAAGATGTTCAAATAGGGATAAATCATGAAGGTAGTTTTTTGAGCCAGTTAAGGGAATTCCATGCCATTTTTCATGAGTTTCATGACTTGGAAATACGCTTATGTCATTTTATCTTACATGGTCTATTTAAAATACTATTCTCATTCAAATTTAACTCATTTTCTCATCTTGACACATGTCCTTGTGAGCTTTGGACTTATTTCTTCTCCTCTCTCTCTCTCTCTCAAAGTTCTATAAGAACTAGCTATTTTGGCCTTTGAAAAATATGATTCACCTAATTATGGTGAATCCCTACTCATTTTCATACCATGAATCAATAAAGACTACTAATTTTTACCTTTTATATGGTTTTTCATAGTGTGTTTTACTTAGATGATTGATCTTGCTTAGTGATGACTCTTGTTTCCTTAGCATGTTGTCTCATTATCTCACCTGTTTAAAGCTTGAAAGCTTATTCTTATAGGTCATGTTAAGTTTTCTATAAAGTTTCAATATTTGAGTGAGTTAGTCTATTCACTAGTGCCATTCAAGGCCTCTTATCTAGTCCTTCTAGCCTAAACATTCATCCATAACCTCATAATGAAATATTGATGTGAAGAGATGCAGATTAGAGAAGTGTATGTTTGGTTAGTCCCTTATTCTCCTATGTTTTTTTATTCCCTTATTCTCCTAATTTGGTGTATCACCTCCCTTAGTATGGTTTACTTTGATTTTTCTCTCCCTTTTCCCTCACAAGTTTAGGTGTAGTAGTGATTTCCAAGTGGTACATCAAGGGAGCTAGCCCTATCTAGAGATTCACCTCACTCTTAGGCTACCCACAACCTAGAGATGTTTTAATTATGCCACTTTGATGAGGAGAGCTGAGACATATCCTCAAAGGGTTCAAATCCAAGTGACAATAGTTTTTGGAATGCCTAGTGGGAATCTTAGTCCAAGAAGTTAAAATATTTTTGGTTTTGTCTTTCAACACATCAGCCTTTGGAGGCATCTATCTAAACATCAATTATGACTCTGAGATTACATTAACTGGTCAAGCAGCCCAGGTATTCCTTTCGAATATTTGTGATAATCATTCCTTATGTTCTTGCTTCCTAATGAATTTCTATGGCTAACTTTGGTGTTGAGTATTGTTTTACACAAGTTGGTGAGGTTTATCAAGATTATGGCACTCCCTATCACCCTTGTAATGATCCTAACTAGCTCTAATATGATTTTTACTAGCTCTAATATGATCCTTACTAGCTTGGTCATGAGTTGTATCAGTCATATAACCAACCTTCTCAATATAGTGATCCTCCTAGTCAACCTAGTCAATTATCAGATCAGTCCATTTCCACTTTCAAGCAAACTCTCTTGGGCTATGAGAAGTACATGATAGAGGTTGATACACTAAGGGGACATGGTCAAGATTTTCCTAGTCATTTCATTCATAATGTGAGAGATGCATTAAGGATAGTTAAAAGAGAGTGGGCACCTATTGAGAGAGCCAATTGGCAAAGGCTCATAAGTGAGATGTTAGATGTGGGTGGTTTGATTGCATCCTTGAAAGATAGGCTAAGAATTCATGACAACAACCTCACTAATTTTATCAACCCTCATATCCACCTCCCTAATATTTTTATCAATACTACATGATTCCTACTTATGTTCCTAATCAAACTTATCAAAGTCATCCTTTTCCCAATGAACTGGAAGAGAGAGTTGAAAAGACAAACCTTATTTTTGAAGAAAAGATCAATAGGCAGATTGAGTTGGCCAATAAGAAGATGAATAAATCCATATAATCAGAAAAGGAAGTGGAATTTAAACCCTCATTTCCTTCTCCAATTGCATCCCCACCTCAAGAAGTGACCTTTAGATATGAAATCCCAAGTTGGAGATAAGGTGGAGAATCCAATCCTAAGGAAATTCCAAGTTTATTGAACACTTCATCCACTCCTAAAATTACATCACCACCTTAAGAAGAGACTCATAATCCTAACATACTAAGCTGGAATAAGATAGTGGAATCATGGGGAAAGAAAGAGGATAAAAGCCTAGACAAAGAGTGTGAGGTTGAGAAAGAGTTTGATCCTATGCAAGTCCCTCCCACCCTTCCTCAAGAGACCTCTTTTTCTCCATGTCAACCCTCTTGTACTCCTCATCCTCATGAATATTCTTATGAAATTCAAGAAATACTTTTCCAAGATAACCTATCCAAACAAATTGAAGAGTTAGAGTCAAGGATGAAATTACTAAGTCAAAGTGTGATGGAAGGTTTAGAACCTAAAGATGATTCCTATGCCTAAACACACCCCATCTAGCCTTCCTCAAGAGAGTGATCAATATAAATTATATTTCAATGAAGTTATTTTCAAATGGAAGGAATAAAATCATGTTGTTTTAGCCCAAGGTTTGCCTCCTCTTCCTCAATAGCTTCTAAAAGAATCCCCTACATTTCACTCTCAACCTGATTTTGAGTTCTATGTTCCACCTCCACCTACTAGTTCATCTTGTCCTCACCCTAGCACTCTTTTCCTTGATGGACATGTGGTGTGGGAACCTAAAAAGAGCACTTGGTTGATAATAATTTATAACTCTTACTTGAATAAAACATATGTCTTTGGCAGTCTCATTGGGCTAAGTCACATGGTTACAAGATGCTTAGTCTTGGCATCACCAAGAAGGAGAAAGAAATTGAGGATTTTGTTGTCCTTGAGAATCAAAGTCAGGTTACAATGGTTGAAGTACAACTTGAGATCCCTCAAGATGTTATAAATGTTTAAGAAGAGGAAATCATTATAGGGACTCCCTTTGGTGGTCACAAGTGTAATTTTGCCTTCTTCTATGAAAAGAAACACGCTGAAGACTCTTTTACAGTTGTCTATGAAGAATGTGACAAACACTTGAAGAGGGAATTAATTTAATAAAACTATACATCTGATCACAAAGTTGTGAATAATCATCTCAATTAGTAATATTAATGTGCTATTAAGGATGGAGAATAATTTCAAGTCATCCCCAAAGAGGTTATAGTCCTAAAAAAATCTATTGAGACCAAGGTGGAAGTTGTTATTATTGAAGATGGCCCAATACCTTATCCTAATTTTGAATCACCCTTAGATGCATTAGAGATTGAATATTGATGACTTCATACATCAATAAGAGAAGATTGAAGAGGTAGTGGTTCTAGATGATAAAGAGGAAAAAGATGATT
Organism: Torreya grandis; assembly: GCA_037957365.1. Taxonomy (NCBI): domain Eukaryota; kingdom Viridiplantae; phylum Streptophyta; class Pinopsida; order Cupressales; family Taxaceae; genus Torreya; species Torreya grandis. Next base: position 3,805,353 of record JARHVA010000532.1, read on the forward strand.
GGCAACTATCAATGAAGTTCTTTCAAGAGATTTGAAGAGTTTTGCCAAGTTGACAGTCAAGTACATGACAAGGTGAAGAAATATTCTTCCATGGAAGACAATAAATAGTATTGGGTAGAATATGTAAATCTGCTTAATGATCTAGAAGAACTTGAAGCAGAGAAGAAACCCAATCTTATTGAGAGCACCATGGAAATCAAGAAGGTATGCCTTATTAAACCACCATCAGAGGTTGTAATTGAGAATCTATATGAGAAATTTGAGGCTATTTGGATGCAATAAGATTTAATTTCCATAGTCAACTTGTTTGGAACTAATTGGTTCTCATTTATCATCATGCTAATGAAGTTGGAAAACATCATGAAAATATGGAGGCATCAATGTCAAGGATCAAAAGACTATATGTCTCATTCATTCCTTCATGTCATGAAGCAAGAAGGGTTTAAAAATTATCATTTGATCCAAGAAGGATTTTTCATCTCAGGTTACTTAGTTTTTGAGTCAATTTGTTTATTTTGATGTGTGTGTTCCATAAGTGCTCGTGAAGCACATGTGTGTTTGTTTTTGCTTTGTGTGTGTCTTTTGTTTTGTGTGGTTAAGGTATTCATTGGTCTTGTCTTGATCAAAGCTTGTTGTCAAGTGTCAATTCCTCTTGTTTTGTTTTAGAATTCAGATAACTCTCTAAGCCTAATGATCTGATAAGGCTACTGGTCTAGTTATCATAACATGCATGATACCCCTATGAGTCACCAATTTGTTGACCAAATTTGACCCTACAAGTCTTAGTTATATTAATCCTTACGTCTTTTAAAGTAATTTTAGGGGTCATAAATACAAGTGTCAGTTTTCAAAGTATCCAAGTATCATAATTTCCTTTCAAATGTCTAAGAAGTCATATTCCCTATCAATAATGTTAGTCCCATCTAAATCTTGTAAGTTATCTAGCTAAAATTTGAGAAACCAACTAAAAAGGAGGGACTTTAGCACTTGTATGACCCATGAGGGAAGGTGACACATGGGAGAATGTCATGTAATGTCTCTTCATATTTATTATACTCAATTAAATGTTTTAAATTCTATAAAAGTTCCAATTTAGAGCTAAAACCATTATGTTCCTTCATTTCCTTTCTGGACACGTAGAAGTGATCAACAGGTTTGTGCTTGGTACAAATATTTGAAGAGGTTTCAGGTCAAACACCTTTGGAAGGTGGTAGTAAAATTATATATATATATATATATATATATATATATATATATATATATATATATATCATTTTACATAACAAGATTTATAATATTGGTCAACCATGCTTTATGAACCATTCTTTACAATTTGACTATGTTTTTTTGCTCATTATTTCCTACACCCTATAGGTTTTATTCTATTTTGGATAGGTTCATACAATCCAGTTGCTGAGGTTGATTGTATATGATGTTTGATCTCTCCTATAATTTTCTCCATGATTTTTTTAGTGTTTCAATATGTTTTCATGAGCAAAAATTCTCAAGTTTACAGATTACTCTCATTTGAGATGGTATGCATGTTTCTACCATTTTTAGATCTCCGTGATTTGATAATGGATTTAAAGTATTGTGATAAGTTCATCACCATATTTTAAATGTCCTCTTTTTTCCCTCATCTTCAAATCTCTTTCCCCAAAGCAATCTTCATGGAATACACAGTCATATTGGAATGCACAACCAACTTTCTGCTTGTTCCTAACTGTAACCATGGTTCTTTTAGGTTTAAAAAATTTAAGAAAGTGTTTGAGAAGTCCATAAGATGTTTTAAAGAGTATTAAAACATGATCCATCAAATAAAACATCTCCAAATGGTACAAGATCATATTGTGATGACTAATGTTCCTACACAACCCATGGTTCTGCTTTGCTCAATGCTGAGGTACATCTACAGGATTTAAACCTATGAAGTAAAGGTATTTGATCTTATTGAGAGGTATTTAAAGGTTGTAATAACCCATTTGATACTTTGAAAAATTTTAGGACTATTTGTATACCTATAAATATGCATGTCCCCATGGTTTTCCCTTCACTACTAGGTCTGCAACATTACAAGTGTACCTACAGGTACCATTTATGAGAAAACACATGGGAAGGAGGTTTAGGATTGGGTTAAGGTCATTTAAGTTTAAAATCATCCATTTGAGAACTTGGTGAGTGACTATAATTGATCATATTCACCTATATAGCGCATACTATCCAAGTTTGTACCCAATATCTACACAGTGAAATATACACCTACAGGTGGCTTAATAGAGAACTGAGAGGTCATTCTAGAGAATTGAAGCATGAGATTAAAACCTATTGAATTGCTATCATGAGGTGAGATAATTTTAGACCTATTTGAGGTTTTTATTGACATATGGAAGTTTAAAACCATGTTCAAGAATTCAATGACTAAATTCAAGGACTTTATCCCAAAAAACACAGAACAAAGGCCTAGGTCATTTGGTCAAGGTATAATAAAAATGTTAAAAATAGTATTGATGCATCCTAGTGACTTTTAATTGTACCTCACACATAAGACAAAAACCATGAAAATTTTGGAAGGTTGATGATTGGTACAAAGTGGTTGTTCAAGGACCCAAAATCATGCTTTTATGCACTGAATTCCTTCACTGTTATCTACAAGTTTTGGATGACTAAGTGGCCTTTGTGTTCCAAGTTGATAGTATAAACCATACCTTCATGTTTGAATGGGTTTTGATGGTTGGACATAACATGTATTATCTAGAGGGTCATCAAAGAGGTTTATAGTTAGAGTTTTGAGCCCATACACACATACAAGTGTCTAATCTCTTAAACATGCACCTATAGCCAACTAAGCCTAAAAAAGCAAAGATGCTTGAATTGATTGCTAGATGATGATTTTTATTATTAGATGATTATTAAATTATGTATCAATAATTAATGAGATTTAAGATTTACCATTTTAATCCAAAACACCTTCTAGGTCTCATTAACATCTAATGAGAACCTACAACCAAACTTAAGAGATAAAACACAATCTTGTAGGTTAAGGAATGAAAAAAGACCTAAAGCCATGCTTTGAAGAAGTGATTAAGTATGAATCATGATACTATGAATGGAGTATGAATTATGGAGATACTAATAACATTTCAAGACCTTATTTCCATATAAGGAGGTGGAGACAGTCTGTACAAATATCCTAAACATCCATCTACAGCTAACAGTGACTTAGATGATAATTGTTTTAAGTCTTTGGCATAGAAAATACATGGCATGGGTGACTCAAGGAACCATGTGATAGAATTTAATGTTTTAATAAGACCCTATATCAATGTAATCATCCTCTAAGTGTGATTTACACTTATAGGCAGGGGGAATATGCAATCAGGGTAAGCTTATCACTCAGGTCTAACTGAGTAAGAGTACAATTCAAGCTGTAAATATGGATGAGAAAGGTTTGTGAGCATATTAAATACCTATATAATTATAATTACCATAATTTATTAACCTCATGACATAGAAACAAGAAAATAAAGGATCCTAAACATGCAACACATAGTCCACATGAAAGAATCCTGCACAGTCTACCTTTCTAAAGAGTTTGTCTTGGATCTTGAAGAAGTTAGGGGGTCTAGTGACCTGATCAAGGAGTAAAATATTTCATATATAATCCTAAACAATTGGAGAATATTTTACAAAATTCAAATTTTTTGAGTAAATAGGGGAAGTACCCTTTGTTTTGTCTCAAACAGAGGGTACTTTGCTTTATGCACAAACTGATAGTTTTGGAAAATGGAGAAAATGGATAAGCTAAGGGGATAATGAGACTTTGAAAGAAGGTGTAGGAAGTTTAAAAACACCTAGGGAAAACATGGAAAACCTGACATAGAGGGAAGAAACTAAATAGAATGCTCTAAACCTTTAGAGTTGCAGTCAAGTATGTCAAGCAGGATTTGAACCTAGTGCCAAATTTAAGGCCAACTTCACTTCCAAACACAGGATAACATTAAAATGGACTTATACATGTTTATAAGATGAATTTATACATGTAAAAACTTTATTTATGTAGATAAACCCATAGGAAATATAATTTTAGCTCAAAGATAGTCCAAGCATGCAGGAAAAGTGAAAACAAGCTTGATAAGTTGATTGCAAATGCTCACATATTTCATGAGGATTTGCATTGAGGTTAAGGAAATTTGGAGGGGTTAACATGGGTATTTAAATCTTATCTAGTGATATTTTTTTGCAACTTTAATCTCCTATTCTTATGAATGAAGCTTAAGAGTGGAAATGGCTTAAAACCCTTACAAACCCTGGCTATAGACCTGATGAAGGAAATAGAGATGGAAAGATACTCTAATGGCCTATTTTGACAATGAAATTGATTGGAGGTTGTAGAAGAATCAGTCAGGATCCCTACCATTAGGATGAGTTGTATGAAATTATATGGATGGAGTACAAAATAGGGTTTTCTTGATTGTTTTGTGTATTGTGCAGGTTATAAGAGGTTTAAAGAGATTCCAATCACATGAAGGGTAAGATTAGGACTTAATATAACTCATTGTGTCAATTTCATTATTTATAAAAAATCATAAGTGTCTCAATAAGAGCTCTCATCTTAGCCAGTCAAAATTGGCATAGTAAACAAGATGGTGACAAGTGTGAAAGCTTCAAGTGGATGTGTTTTTAAGGAGTACCTGATGCCTCTAAGGCCATGGAGGGTCTTAAAAAGTGTCATATACTCTCTTTTAATAATTTTTATGGAAAAATGATGTCTTTTTGGAGGCTAAGTGTGCAAGGTATAGAAAGAAGAGTTATTTTGATTGCAGATGGTGATAGCTCATTTTGGGAAGATTTCAAATGACTAGGACTACAATCAATGCATGTAGAGGAATTTATAAAATCATTCCCTTTCATTCCAATCATCATACCTATCCCTAGTTATTTTTGGGATGTTCAAATAGGGCTAAATCATGAAAGCAGTTTTCTGAACCAATGAAGGGAATTTCATACCACTATTCACTAGTTTCATGACTTGGAAAACCACTTGTATCTTATGACCTTGTGTGGTCCATTTCACATCCTCTTCTCATGCACATGTAACTCATTTTATTATCTTTACAAGTGTCCTTGTGACCTTTGGACTTCTTTCTTCTCCTCTTTCTCTTAAATTTATATAAGAACTAGTCATTTTGACCTTTGAAAACTATGATCCACTTGAGTATGGCGAAGCCATACTCTTTTGAATACTGTGGATCAATAAAGACTACTGATTTTTACCTCTTTGATGGCTGTTCATAGTGTGTTTTACTTGGATGATTTATCTTGCTTAGTGATGACTATTATTTCCATAGCATGTTGTCTCATTCTCTCACCTATTTGTAGCTTAAAAGCTTCTTCTTGCAAGTGATGTGAAGTGTTCTATGAATTGTCAATGGTTGAGTGTGTTAGTTTATTCACTAGTGCCATTCAAAACCTCTTCTCTAGTCCTCCTAGCCTAAACATTCATCCATAACCTCATAATGAAATATTAATGTGAGGAGATGCAGATTGGAGAAGTCTATTTCTGGTTAGTCCCTTATTATCATGTGTAACATGTAACTAGTTGGTAGTCATAAACTAATTTGGTGTATCACCTCGCTTAAGATAGTTTACTTAGAGTTTTCTCTCCATTTTTCCTCACAATTTTAGGTGTAGTAGTGATTTACAAGTGGTACATCAAGGAAGCTAGCCCTCTCTAGAGATTCACCTCACTTTTAGGATACCCAGAGTCTATAGGTGTTTCAATTGTGCCACTTGGATGAGGAGAGCTGAGACATTTCCTCAAAGGGTACAAATCCAAGTTACAACAATCCCCTCATCCTTTTAGTCATACATTTACATTAGCCCTTCTCATATCAATGAATCATATCATTAGTCTTATATTATCATGTCACTTACCTACTAACCATGTCTTATCTATATTTTAAAATTTTAAATTATAATCCTACCTAACACTCACCTACCCTAACATTCTCCTACTAATCACTTGTTTAATCATATTTTAATCTTGCTTGATCTTCCTAATAAAATGTAGTGGCTTCTACACTCTAAAATCCTCCACCACCTTATAAATTTATAGATAATTCATCTTTAAAGTATTCCAATGAATTTTAAATTCCTTATAGATTCATTCTTGTCATCTATATAAATACCTTTTCCTCTATGCAAAAGTAACTAAGAATCTAGTATGTGAGAAGCAACATTATGATATCATGTTAAACTTGTCTTCAAGCATCCATTATTATCTTCCATATCTAAAATGTTGTCCAAGTCCATATTATAAGTCTAGAAAGGCAATCCAAGCATCCAACTTGTCAATCGGGACACATCATTCTCATTTGGAGGTATATTGAGCTGCATGAGTGAGATATAATTATCTTATTTCAATTATTATTTACATTAAATATATGTACCTTGCCTAATTAGAGTTTTATATTAGGTTTGAAATTGAATTTTAGTCATTTACATTATGGTTATTATTTTTGGCATTGAATTTCAAATTTCAAGTTATATTCTATTGCATAATGGCAACCAGAGTGGGAGTCCTCCATTGATTTGGTGTTTTTATGTTCCTATCAAGATTATAGGATAAATTGAAGGACACATTTGAGGCCAAACTCCCAAAATCTCATTATATTCAATTTCAGGTGTAAAATATGACATTTATCTATGGAACCACAACTTTTTTATTTGTAAATGCAACTTTATAGCTAACAGTGGTGGCATCATACTTAACTGCTAACTATGACTGCCATAATCTACATGACTGTTTGTTTTTCCTTCTATGAATTCATGTTATATGAACCATGATTTCATATCATTAATTCATGGTTTTTTAACTATAAATATGCCTAGGAACAAACCTGCATCTACAAAAGCATGGCAATGTTGTACATAGGTGTGAAATTGTTTATACTAGATGTGACATTGTAACTTTTGGTGTTTTGTTTACAAGGACGAATTCATGGTGAGAAAAAATATAACATCACACATGAAAAAAATGACATTTTCCAAGTAAGGCACAATATTATATTGTCATCACTTTAAAAATATTTATCCAAAATTTTGATTAATTGATTGCCTTTTTGAGAATATATATTTCAATTTAGATTGTTAATTACCTATTACATACTATATAAGAATATTCAAATTGTATATATATATATATATATATATATATATATTTCACATTCATATCTTCAACTAAAATTATTTTGAATCCTCTTAGTATAATAACATTAATAACAATCAATTTTTTAAAAATGTATTAAAACACCATAAAAATCTCCCTCAAAATCTTTTTACTAGACTATTTTATACTTTTTATTTTTTTGCTAACTACTACAAACTCGTGGTTGTATAACCACAAAATTTTAGTCTAAATTCATGGCATTATGGCACTTAACTACAAAATCATTCTCATGTGTTGTGTGCTTACATGTTCAAAATCGTGTGTGCATAACTAAGACATTGTTCCTCAAAAATGTGACATTGTTTACAACAACTATGGTATTATTCAGGTATAACATTTTAATTTAAATTTCAATCTCACTTTTTTGTATATGTGATTTATTTAATACTGACCATGGCACTATATTTTGGGTCCATGATTTGTTTATTGGTATATTTTTTATCTAACTGTTTGTGTACTAAACTCATATTTCTAAAGCTATGGCACAATTTTATGTAAATGTGGCATCGTTGCTCATATTTGGAGCATCGTTCTACTTAATTAGTATTAAGTCTAACATTTTATTTTGCAGGTTGCCCAAATACAAACTACTAACACTTTATTTTCCCTTGTTACATCACTTAAATTCTTATTAGACCCTTGTAAGTTTTTTGAATCACTTAGAATAGATGCATTGTGTTTTACTTTATGATTCATATATGAAACAATGTTAGGCACAACTTTACTAGGTGTAGATGCATATACATGATGATCCATAGCATATTTTGAAGACTTTGTGTATGTAATATGATTTGCCAATAATATGACATTTTCACTTAGTAATTAATTTTGATTCTATAATTCTGAAATTATCTTGCTCATACCAATAACTTCATCACTTAGAGTCTCACAAGTGAAAACTTAGTTGCTTCTGATTGAACATGCAAGTACACATCTTGAATGGGAGATAGGGGAAGGGAAGGGTTTGAAGGATGGATAGGCTAAGTATAAATATTTTGAATAGTAGTATAGGCTACCTCACCTCTTTGAGGAGTAATAGCATGGACCTACTTAGAGGGAAAGTACATATCACCCTCTTGGAGATGAGGAAGAGGAAAAGAATCTTCTTTATCCATGAAATTTGACAATGCAAATTGGAAGAAGGTTGATAGGGTATAACATATTAGATGTGAAAACCCTAACATCACCACTAACAATAAGAAACAAAAGGATAAAAACCTTAATAGCATTTAAGGCTAGGGTTTGGATGTTATTCAAATTAAGTCGGGTGCACCAAATCATTTATCATTTTAAGGATTATGAAATGTAACCCTAAGTTGATAAATAACCAAGTAATAAATCATGGAATAAAATACTACAGTATCAACAATGATTTCTTTACATAATAATTAATTTATTTGAATATTCAATAAATATTAATAAATTATAAAAGGTGTACTTGGCTAGAAAATATGATTGAGATGGACAATTGGTAGGTTAGGAAGTGATGCAGGAGTAGGGCAAAGTGTCATCAATAGAGAATGGGTGTTAGAAATATATTTAGATAATAGCATGACCCTCTTTTCTAGTATCACATTGCACTATAGACCTTTTATACAGTGTTAATGACCTTGTGTAAGTGAAGCAATGAAATTCTAGGCAGACCTTCACTCTATTTTGGGAAGCATGTGCTTACATGATTGAGACCTAGATCATCATCTATTATGCACTTTGACTAATTTCATTATGAAACCTTAAGCCTTCATACTTTTTAGGGTTTTGAAGAATAAAGGTGGAAGGAGAGTGGCATTAGTAGGGTAGGTTAGGCCTCCATCTTGTTTGATGTTCTATTCTAGAATATGATAGTGATCGAGAATCATCATAGGGCTATCTTAAATATCTTGGCCTTGTTCATTTTGTATTATGACTATTTTTATCTACTAGATAGTTATACCAAATAGGGATAATAGTGTCGCCATAAGTCTCTTCTTCTGACACAGATGTCTAGTCAAAGATATGCAAACGAATAGTTCTAAATTTGTACCAAATCTATGTTGTCACCTATGTAACTATTTTACATCACTAGATGTGTCTTATTGTGTGCATGATCCAGATAATAAGCAAAACCCTAGTTCCTTTGCATTAAACCTCTTGTAACTTGGAAAAAAAAGATTAGTATATGTGTTGAGCTAGCCCTAACAACCCTATTTATTGTTAAATACTACCTACATATCCAATAATCTAAATAGATCCTTAGACTCGCATGTAGTTTTCCCTCCTAAGCATGTGTGTGAAATTATAATAGTGTGACTATATGTTATTTGTTCTAGTAACCATTGGCACAAGCAATGCAATAGTATTTTTGACCTTTTGAATGCTTCAGATATTTGTTTTTGTGTTGTAGTATAACTTGATAGTTTGAAATATACAATACTTTCTAATTAGATAGTTACCAAATCAAATTATTAGGTGTTTTAATTAGACTATAGCCTTTGTATTAGGGAAATCTTGATTTTGAATTAAAACATAGTGACACGTGAAAATGTGGATAATAGGATGGGCAAAGAGGGTTAAAAAAATGATCAAAAAGTGAAAAATACATAAAGGGATAAAAAAGATAAGTCTAGACACTTGCGTCATAGTTGGACACTAATGTTGATGTTAGTGTCTAAAATAGATGAAAGTGTCCAAGGGCTAAAAACATACATAAAATAGGAAAAAAAATGTAGGGATCCCTGGCATACATTGGATGAAGATAAATAACATAACATATAGGCCCAAAGGGTAGGTAAATCAAGTGGATTAGAGTGGAACCACAGAGGTCCATAAGAGGCCACGTCACTAGATGTTTAATTCTCAGTCAAAAGGTATATACATACAAGAAGGCTATAAATATATGTACCTATAACAAAATGGGTGTCTAATTATCAATCAAAATATATATATGTACATTTACCTCCTCTTCCCCTCCCTTTAATTTAGTAATGCAAAAAAAATTAAAATTACTAGTTTAAAGGAAAATAAAATGCATACCGTGGTGTGGACAACACACCTTGTCTTTGATTTAGCTTTTCTTAAACTTTTTGTTTGAACATTACCTACAACCAAGAATATGACACAAAGTAATCAATGTATATAATCTATATGTAAGCAATAATAAAAAGTAATATCAATAAAGAACATGGATAGAATACACTTGTGTAGTGTTGTGTAGTAATGGTTCTAGAGTGCTAGAAACTTGAGAAGTAGATATAAGAATTACAACCTCATCAACATTTTGTCCAGGAAAATGAGTGAGCCTGAAAGTGGTCTAGTGGGGTTGTACCATGGTAGTGTTGTACCTAGAGTAGGTAGAGTTGATAGGTGATCATGCCCCCAAGTCGAAATAGGAAGAGTGGTGTTTTGACTATCAAGAGTATCATTTCCCAACTAACATAACTTGAGTGCAAATGATATGTATATGTAGAGATCGGTATAGGGTGAGTGATGTAATAAATTTCATCAAAAAACTTGGTGAGACCAGATGATTTGATCCCTCCTATCAAACCAAAAATAAGAGATAATAGCTACAGATGGGTAAGGCTCAATACATTATGTAAAATTCAATAATGTATTAATAGTCCATAAATGAGTTTTGGAATCTAAAACTAATTTGGATTTTTCTATATTAGGAACACATTGCAAAGCATATGCATGTTGGATATATCTCATGTTGAAACTATGTATAAAAAATGGTACCAATATATAGAATTTTACCACAACTGTGAATCTAAATCATATACTATATATTTTTATCAATTTGGAAATTATGTAAGTGTGGAGAAAATGTTTCAAAAGTATGCCCCCACTATATATGTAGAAATATGAAAACTTAAATAAGTACCAATGTGGAGGACTTGTTTCCAAAACATGCCCCTAATTTAATCTAGAGATGTTAAATAGTGAATAAGTGTGAAGACCATGCTTCCAAACTATCCCTCCATCGAATCTGGAGAATGTGCAAACTGTAGTCGATTATGTATAACATGTTTATTAACATGCCCTTACTAAGATGTCCCCATTTTTGGAGGAGGTGATATAGTACCTACTAGTCATCTCCTCTCAAAAGGAAAATTTATAATGTGCTCGATATAAATTACTTGATATTTTTCTAAAATTATTGTGGAAAGCAATTTGTAACATCATTTTTGGTAGTATTTGGAATCTAGTAGAATATATGTGTAGCAAAAAAGTTAGAGATTTTTGGTAAAGATTGAAAATTTTCAAATTTGGTATAATATGGAAAAGCTCGTTATTTAGATTCTAATGTAACTTGTGGATTCAAAATTAGACAAACAGTGCTCAAGATATGCACATTTGAAGTTTGTGTAGAAGTTGTATATTAGGTGCTTTGAATAGAAATTTGAAGTCATTTTCATTTTGAACTTTTTAAAATTTGGGATCTTAGCTAAGGAGAACCATGCCATGTGGTATATCCCCTCAACCAATGCAAATTGATGTATTCCATAGTACCCTAGCCAACCAAGATTTTGTTAAACTGGTAAGTAGGTTTGATTGCCAATTTACTAGTAATTTTAAAATTTTGAATTTTTTCACTTGGTGTGTAATGTTTGGATTTTTAGTGGGATGAGAAACATGTACATCGAGGTCTTAGACACTTCTGTCAGTAACTCAATGCTAGTTTTTAGGGTCATATGTAAGCATCTAATGTTTTTGTCCTTCATCGACGCTAGTATCTGATGCTTATGTCTTGTGTGGACGCTCATGTCCAACACTACTCACTTTTTATTTTTATGCATATTTAACTATAATTTATAAATTTTTTCCCTAAAATATAAATGTTAATAAAATTTTCATTATTTTATTCTTGGTTACAGAAGGATATACATATTCAAGAGTTTTGGCATGGTCATTATTATTCTACTTTGATAGAGTTGGGTCTAGATGTGGTCGACTGGGTCGTTATAGATCATGCAAGGTTGGGTCACATGGCATGTTTGGGACATATTCCTTACGATATAATACATATAAAAAATAGAATCAATATAGAGTTGAGCATTAAAAACTCCACAAAAATAATTGTATGAACTTTCCAAACTTCGCAACCATATATTATATTAAGAAACACAATGGGAAAAATTAAATATTTGTAAACATAACAAGTGTCAAGAAACACAATGTATGTAACAAATTAATGAAAAGAGTAACCCAATAAACATTAATCCTCTATAACAATTCATTTTTTGCAAAAAAAATAAGAATGCACGACAATAGAGTGGAAAAGTTATCAAAAAAATTAATAAGAGAATGGAAAACATATCATTAATATGTCATACAAACATATCAATAACACAACAACATATCAATAAGACAACAACATAATGGAAAATGTGAATGAATATCACAACAACATATCAGTAACATATCAAGATGATTTCACAATAATATTTAGTTTGATACTTCTGACTCAACATTTAGTGGTTTGTTAATGAATTTTTTATTGTGATAGAAATACATTAAAATTTATTGGTATGTGAATCAAAACCTTCAATGACTCCATCCACATACCAATAAATAACCCTCGTTGCATAGTAATGACCCATATTAATAATATTTACTAGTATGTTAATGAAAATCATTATTTTTATACAAAGACAAAAATATTTACTGATATGTTAATGAAAACTATCATTTTTATACAAACACAATAACATTTACTAGTATGTAAATGAAACCTTTAGGGCTTCCATCCACATTCTAGTAAATGTTCACTCTTACAGCAATGTTAATGTAAAACATATGAACAACACTTGGAAAATAATATTTGTAATTTTGAAAATGTTATTGAATAAAAAAGTAATAATAATTGACGTGAACATATATAAATTTCATGGTTTCCATCCACTTAGCAGAAAACAATCAGTAATTTAATGACAACAACAAATGGAAACCACAACAACATGATTCCACAAAAAGAATTTTTTTGACACATATAACTCAAAATTTATTAGTGTGTTAGTGAAATTATTAATTTTGATAGAAATATAGTAACATTTTAATGGTATGCGAATGGAAACCTTCAAGGATTCTATCCACACACTAGTAAATCTTCAGTCTTGTGAACACACTTATCTTTCAACATGGCCCTTCATTGTATATTAATTACCCATATTAATTTTCTTTGTACCTTACTTCACAACATTATAAACCAATGATAAAACAATGTGTTCATTTGAAAATTATTAATGGTAAAAAAATTTAAACTAGGGGGTTTAAGTCTGCATCCTCAAGTGAGCCCATCAGATTGGCTGAAGGAGGTAGCAACAAACCTTGGCCTTACTTCTCCAATCATTATTTAATATAATTTTTGCAAGTAAGGAAATATAAATGTGTTGCACATATATAAAATGCATAAACAATAATTTAGAGAGTTTAATTATAATAAAAATGATAACATTTTTTTGTATGTCAATGAAAAATTTCAGGGCTTACATCCACAATATAAATTGTTCATTAATTTAACCACATGGCTTCCATCCACATAGGGGAAGGGGACAAATTATTAGATAGGGTCTAATATTTGATTATAACTGAGACTTCCCACAACATAGATTTGTCTCCCGGATAACTTATTTAGATTTTAAAAACGTTAAATTATCTAAATCCAAAATTATAATCTAGGAGGTGGTGTAATATGAAAGATGTTGGACCCCAAAGTTAGGGGTCCCAACCACTGGACCCCTTCCCATTCCCCTATCTGTAAATGTTATGTGAATGGAAACATTAATTTTGATACAAATATAATAACATTTACTACCATGTGAATACAAATCTTCAGGGCTTGCATCCACATACCAATAAATGGTAAATCTTCTAGCCAAGTTATGCAGGAAAATAAAAATAAAAATAAATTATACATAAATGATTTTAATTAAATGCACACGAATTATATACACACACCAACATGAATTTAGAAAACCTCTAGGGCTTATATTAAAATAATAGCAAATTTTGAGTCAAATGGGAATGAAAATAGGCTAACAATGTAGATTCAATTTTGGATAACATTTTATCCCTCCAACATGGAACTTCCTTGCATATTATTGAGACAAACATCTTCCAACATGGCCATAGAATTCATAAAATTATATGGGTTGATACAAAAGCAATAATATTTACTATTATGTGAATGATACCTTGATGAGCATCATGAACATAATAATAAACATTAAATTAGATGTGAAGCCACACCAAAAAACCATGCACATCAAAGGCACGATAATAATAATAGGTACATGACAGGAAAAAATACATAACTAGGGGTTCAGTTACAGGAAACATAGGTGTGTGTAACGTTTCAACACTCCATTTTAACATACCATCAATGTGTAGGCATGAAAAAAAATTATGAACATAGAAGACCTAATAAAAATAGGTAATTGTCGTCCATCCATAATTTTGCCATAAATTCCTCTGTGAAACACTGCATGGTCAAGATATTTCAGGTAGTTTCCATGGCCATTTGGGAGGAGGAGCTATACACTAATGGAAACATTACGCACAACTTTTATTCCCATCTAACACAAAATTGGCTATGAATTTGGATTTGAATTTAGAGGAAATAACACATTTACACATAATGATCCATCCCTCCATTTTACTAACAAAAATTCTCTCCAAAATGGTGTATGGTTGACAAATTTTGGGTAGGTTCCATGGCAATCTAGGGAAAGGAGGTACATGAAAAGACAAGGAGAGATGTTTGTTGATTGTGTGTAGGGTGGCAATAACTCACCAAATTAATGGAGTAAATCTCGACAAACCATGTGTAAAAAGGTGGATACACGTGAAAAAAACTAGGAACATAAAAGGTAAGCAAAAAACCATGAACATAGAAGGCACTCAAAAAAATCCAAGAACATAAAAGGTACACATGAAGTAACATTAATAGAGAATACACAATACCAATAAAAATGAAGCAAAAATAAAAAGAACACAACTGTGGATTCATTTACAAGAAACACACCTATGTGTAACGTTTCATCCCACCAATCTATTGACAAAAATCCCTCTGCAAAATGCAACACGGTCGAGAAATTTTAGGGATATTCCATGGACATTTGGGGGAAAGAAGTGCGTAAAAAGGCAAGGATATATGTTGGTTGGTGACACACACGATGTCATTTACTTGCCACATTAATGGAGGAAAACCCATCAAGCCATGTGGTAAACGGTGATGGCTTTGAAATTACTAAGCCACATGTCTTCTGACATGGCATTTTATTCCATATTAATAACCCATTTTAATTTTGTTTTGTTCTTTATTTGTCAAATTTTTAAGCCAATGATAAAATAATGTGAGATTTTAAAAATTATTATCCATCAAATTTTTAAAATTAATTGATCCCTTTGATCCCAACTATTAATCGTACCAAAAATATAAAGAAAAAATGAAATATCGCCAAAAATATCATCATATAACATTATCACATGACATAAATTTTACTCACAAAATGGTAAAGTATCTAAATCTTTTTTTTGAAACACGTCACTAACTCCAGAATTGGTCCCTTCCTCTACTCATAGTCAATGTGCACCGATAGATTGTGAATTTACTCCTTTTCATGCATGCTCATACTTCTTCCGCGAGTGACTCTTATCTTTTTTCCATTTGAGTTTTCTATAAATTTTTTTTGTTAGTTTCCAAATACTTACTAAGTACCAACATTGGCAGATAAAAATATCCAAAAGTGCCTTTATCAACTATGCATTCTCGGCCAATAATTCATCCAATGCTAAAAGGCGGACGAGTCTAGACTGTTCGAAGCATTTTTCTTTAAAACCCTAAACTTTCATGTTTTGTTTTGGCAAAACCCTTGGAAACCAAACCATGAGGTTAAAGGTTGTAGCTTGACATTCATAAAGCAGCCATAACAGGGAGGAGAGCTTGGACCAAAGTCTTAATGAGGATCAAACTGAAAATGGTGGGGATGAGTGTAATAAAAATGGGGTTTTGTTTGCAAACAAGATTAATCAAGCAGGGGAGAATGCAGACCAAATGGAAGAACCAAGTGGAAAAAATTTAGGTAAAACTTTAGAATTTTGCTCTCTGATGATGTTATGGATTGTATTGCTGAATGTCAACATAGATCTATCATTTTTATTTTTTTTGAAATGAGTTCCATCTGAATCCGAATTTTATAAATGGGCAAAAATAAATTGGGAAAACTATGGTTGGGAGATTGAAGCATTGAGGGGATTAGGAAAGGGATATGTGTCATGTAAATTTAATAAAGCTAAACATGCTCAAGTAGTGTTGCAATATGGAGCATGGGTGATTTGTGGAAAATTTTGTTATTTACAAGCATTGGCTTTGGACTTTCACCCAGAAGGGCCTTCTAGATCTCGCTATCCAATGCGGGTAGAAATTCTATTTTAAATCTTGCCTTCAAACCCTTTCTACGGGATATAGTGGCTTAGTTGGGTAGAGTTATTTGGTGTAAAAATAATTCTGATAAATTTTCTAGCCTAAGGTTTCATCCTAGGGCTTATGTGGAAATGGACTTAAATAACTAGTTACCTAAAAATATCAAGCTCATTGGACCCAAATTTGAGTTCTCTCAACCCTTAGTTTACTTAAATAAACCTAATGCTTGTTTTTATTGCTGCCAATAAGGTCATTTGATAAGGGATTGTCTAGTCAGAAGGAATAGAATGTTGCAGCCACAAGTTCTATCTCAGTCCAGCCAAAGACAAGTTGAGAACCAGCCTTTAGTATCCACTATGCCTAAATATTCATCTCATGTCCAAAGATAAGCTAATCCCCTTGTAAATACATAGAATAATGATGATATTGGTCACCACACCTCTTACTTTAAAGATGTTTTGATGGAGGATGGTTGGAGAGTAGTCAGGAAAAGGAAAGAACTATCTAGTTCGGTTGTTAGGGAGACTGGTGTAATGAACCAACAAGGTTTTTAGCACCCTTCCTCATAACCTAACATCAAATCTGTGGCTCATTCATCTCTTTCTCCTCCCCCTTATACAAGATAAAGGTCTAGGTCTCCTTCTGCCCCTAAGATAGAGTTGGATAATGGTAATCAAACTCTGTCTACCAGATAAAGATCAAGGTCACCATCCCCAAATAGTTCTATCTCGAACACTCTTCAACACCCTATCGTCATTGCTAACCATTTTGATGCTTTGCCACAAGAGGAAATCCCATCCCTCTCCTCTTCATCATGAATTATAAAATTATATCTTAGAATGTAAGAGGGATTTCTCTCCCTCACTATAAATATGGAGTAAAAGATGTGATTGCTAAGTGGAAACTTGATATTGTGTTTCTTCAAGAAGTTAAGCTTGTTGGTCCCCGCCTTGCTTGTTCTCTATCCAACATATGGAAAAATGCTCACTTTCTCTATACATGGCATAGAGCAGGTAGTGGGGAACAATTATTGGTTTAGATTCTTGGATGCATAAGCTTGTCATTGATAAAGGGGAGGACCTGTCACATAGCTATATTTAGGTCCTCGCTTTTATCAATGGCCAACCAATTGGGTTTTGCTTAGTTTATGCCCCTAATTTATCAAAAGATAGAAGTGAGTTATGGGATTGGATGGCCACTAACCTTCCTAATACTGATTAGATTGTAGGGGGGATTTTAATATGGTTGAATTTTATAATGATCAAAGTTGGCAAAGTCATAAAAAGTTAGGCAATAAAGAATTTGATAAATGGCTATCTTGTTGTAAATCTGTGGGAATGATTGACCCAGTCCACACTAATAGTACCAATCATAGCTCCAATTAGTACACTTGGTCTAATTGCAGATTTGGGGATGATAGAAAGCTGAGTAGACTTGACAAATTTTATATTTCTCCTAATCTTCATGTTATCCTTGATTCTTCCAAATGTAGTGTAAGAGTGGATTATTCTACTACCCTCTCTGATCACTTTCCTATCTTTTGCTCAATTTTTAGAAATGATAATAACAACATGGAGACAAATCTTTCATATAAACTGAATACTTCTCATCTCAAAAATCCATCTTGTGTGGTTGCTTTGGTTGGCATTTAGAACTCTATACCTAAACCAAGCGAAGGGGAGTCATATAGGGATTGGTGGCATTTGGCCATTTCTAAATGCCCAAAGTTCCTTCGAGCTTTTGGTAAGAGGTAGGCCTGGTAGCGTAAACATAAGGAGAAATATTTAGAAGGAAAACTTGAACACCATAGGAAATTACTCAATGCTAATCCTAAAAATATTGCTTTACAATCTACTATAGCCTCTCTAGAAACACATCTTCAAAAATTTGATTCATATAAGGGACAAGGAGACAAAATAAGATCAAGAATTCATTGGACTAAGGAGGGTAACAAAGGCTCTAAATAATTTTTAAAATTTATAATCTATAAACACAAGAAGGAATATATTGGAGCCATTCAAGATGAGTTTGGTAATGTGCATACCAGCCCTGAAGAGGTCAAGGGTTTATTTCAGAACTTTTATGAGAAGCTTTTTAAGTAAGACTCTCAAGACTCTCAATCAAATCTGGAAGAAATTATCAAAGACATCATCCCCAAAAAGGTGGATATTGAGTATAGTCAGTACATAGACCGAGAAATTTCTATGGAAGATTTAGAACATGCTATTTTTTCAATGTCTTCACACAAAAGTCCAAGAATTGATGGACTCCCGGTGGAATTTTATCAAACTATGTGGCAACATATTAAAGATGATTTCTATATGTTTTACTTGGAGGCTTTTACACATGGATCTTTGGGATCTATTATCAATATGGGTCTTATTAAACTCCTTCCTAAAGGGAATAATGAAGAATCTATTTCTGGTTGGCGTCCTATCACCCTGCTTAACACATCCTATAAAATTATTGCTAAAGTTATTGCTACTAGAATTAGACTAGTGGTGAAGGAGATTGTTAGGCCAGAACAAACTGGGTTCCTTGGAGGGAGATTTATCCTTGATAATTTGATCTTTACATGGGAAACTATGGAATGGGCTCAACAATCAGGATAAAATGTCTTATTAGTGAAGCTTGATTTTTATAAGGCCTATGATAGAATCCGATGGAGATTTATTCTTAAAATGCTTCAGTGGCTGAGATTTGGTTCTAAGATTTGCAAACATGTACAAATGTTTTTCAATGACGCTACTGCTCAACTGGTGGTAGACAAAGAGTTATCTAGTATCTATCCCTTGTAACACTCAATCAAACAGGGTTGCCCATTATCTCCATTTCTTTATGTTCTTGTTGTTGATGCTCTTGCATATTTATTACAAAAGCATAATCAAATGAACTTAATAAGTGGTGTTTGTTTACCCAATGATGCAGTGGTTATTAACTCTCATTTTGTTGATGATAGCATGTTCTTTCTTCAAAATTATGAAGAGGAAATTCAGAATGTAATGGGAGCACTTGAACTTTATTGTGTTATTTCCGATTCTAAATTAGCTCATCATAAAATTGAATTTCTCATGGTCACTTCTGATCCTGTTCCTGATTGGATACCAAAGGAATGGAAGCAGATGAAATATGGACAAATTGCTCGCTATTTGGGAATTCCCTTTGGGCTAGGGTTACTCTTTCTGATATGTGGAAGTGGTTTCTTAACAAGCTAAAAAATAAGCTTTATTTGTGGGGGAATAAATTTATGTCCTTAGTTGGAAAAATTCAAGTTGTGAATAGTATTTTCTTGGCTTCCCATGTGTATTACTCATCTTGTTGGATGCCTTTGTAGAAAAGCTATGAAGATTTAATCAAAATCATTAGACATTTTTTGTGGTCCAATTAGAACAGTGATGCGGGTTTCAAATAAACTTCTTGGATGCATTGTATCCAGCGTAAATCTAAAGGTGGATTGGGCCTATTAGAACCCAGAACTCAAGGAGTGTGTTTGGCTGCTAAGGGGATTGTTAGAGTGGTTTTTGGTGATGAACCATGGAATATTTTGGTTCGTTACCATATTATACAGGCCTCTATAAAAATAAATGGTAGGCAGTTCGATGGTTTGATAAAATTTTGCTTGTTCTCTTTTTTCATCTCAAAGCTTCGTTCCTTTGCAGTCTATATGGAAAGCCTGGGAACAAGTTTGTACATGTCTAAATTGGAAAAGTGCATCCTTGCAACATGGTTTCAATTTTGGTGCATCATCTATTTGGTCGAATAGATTGGTTCAATACCAAGGGCAACCCCTTGTTGTTGCCTTTCCTAGACATGCTCATCACCTTTTTCATAAAGGGATTCATCAATTTGGAGATTTATGGGATTTCAATGCTTTTGACTGGGCTACTTGGCATACCATTCCGAATAAATTTGGTTTAAATAATAAGTTTCAAGGTTTTGTTATCTTTGTGAAAGCTTTGGTTCCCATGGATCTTATTATAAAGTTGTGTACTCCCTTGCAATGCAACTTTCTTAAAGATTGGTGGTGGCTATCCAAAGTCCGGTTTGGTTGTTTTCCCTTCAAAAAGGTTTATCTCAGCGTTCTTCCTCCTATGCCCTTAAATCCAAGGCTTAATAAAAAATGGAACTATAATTTGAAAGAAAAGCCTTGGCGACGATTGAGTGCTCAAATTTGGAGGTCGAAAGTAGAAGCTAATGCTCAAATTTTGGCTTGGAAAGTTTTACACTTAAATTACCGGTTGATGACAAGTTGAAATGCATGTTGGTTCAAGGAATTAAATGTCCTTTTTGTCATCATAATGAAAGTCTGATAACACATTTTTTGGGATTGTTCATGGGCTAGAAGGAAATGGGATGTTAATTCTAAATTCCTTCCTACGATTTTCAAACATAGATTAAGTTGGAAAACAGCGTTATTGGGACTTGGTATTCAAAATAATGTTATAGCAGATTTTATGAGACATACAATTTTACTTAATATCTGGGAGAGTAGATGTTTGTCAATATTTGCTAAACATAATATTCATCAAGGCACTGAAATGTTAAAGTTTTAATCTGATATCATTTTTCAAAATGTTGTTTTATGTTCTCAATTGCAGGTGGTGCCCGAAGAAAAAGTGAAGATCAGCAATCATCTTGGCAAGATTAAGTATCAAATGCTAAACTTACATGAAAAAAACACATTATGTTCCAAACAACGACAAAATATGTTGAAATTCAAAATGTAATACTGTTATTTTATATTGTTTTGGGTTTGTAAGAGGCTATTGTCCTCCTCGGAATCATTTTGTAGTGCTATAGCTTTATGACTGTATTTTTTTAAAGCAACCTTTTGGTTGCCTTTTATTTGTAATTTTTTTTAATTGCTTGGTTTCAAAAAAAAAAGTTTAAAACAATGCATACTCGGTAACGCTACCTACTCCCATCACTTCAATTTTACCCTCAAATTCACATTATACTTCTTCATAAACTTTACATCATTTTGTCGATATATTCACAACGTACGAATCTTCGTGTCTCCCTTAACTGCTTCGGCTACTTTAAAAACTATAAAATCTTATTGAATTGCAGGATATTTCCCTGGTTCAGATTTTAGCAGGAATCTAAAATCTCTGTGGCTATCTGTTCCTCTCCAATTCAATTACATCATATAAAACATTGACATTCGCCGCCTCCCAATAACATGATTATGGCATTAAAAGGAAACAATCCATTATCTTGTACCACAGCTCGCTCGCTCTCGAAATTTTTTCCATCTCCGTTCCACAATTAATCGCGACGCTTTCTTTCTTCGGAAACATGAAGAAATTACGACAACCCAATTCCTTTATTTTGTCGCTCGGGTTCAAACCTGCAATTAAAATGTAATTGTCAGAAAAAAGGGTTTTTTTATTACAAGTAGAATCATTAGCAGAGGGAATATTGTATAAAACGAGCTTACAGTCAATGGTGAATTGGGAGTAATGCAAGCCGAATGAAAGCGGGTCACTGCTCAGAATTTTCCTTCGCCCTTCTTTCGCATACACAGCAAGAGCCGCTTTAATCGCCTCCACTACTGTTGCGTCGCTGGAAAGTAACACGCGCAGGGGGCCAATGCTCTGCGCCACGGTCACGTTAACCAGTAACTTAGCGCTGCTTTTACTGTTAGCGGATTCCACTGGAGGGGCTATTTTGCTGAAATGAGGAGCCGCCTCCAAGTTTTAACCAGGGCGTCCGCTCGAAAGCAGGTTTATCCCGGTTGAGAAGCTCAGGGTGCGTCTTTGGGCGTCTCATGGGGATGTGCTTATTAGATTTGGGGTCTGAATGCGATTGCCCGTGGAGAGGAGAAAACCTCCCGCTAAAACTGGAAGATCTGGGGAAAGATCCCTGGTTATGGCTATGGGACTGCCGGTGCTGTCCTCCTTTATTCTGGATAGATAGTGTTAGAAGAGAGAGAGAATTAACTCTATTGTACGATATCTATAAGAGTGGGCAAAAGATATCTATAATAGGAAATCATCACTTACACGAAAAATGCAGGTGAGGTTAGGGCAAATTTATAGCAAAAAGTATAATGAATTAGGAAAAATGTGCAAATTGCAGGGCGCCGTCTAAGGAACGGCCCATTTCATAATTCATAATAACAGGGGACATTTTACAGGCGAGCCCACGCTCACGTTTTGTTTTAACGAAATCACCGTCAACAACGCTTATGCGGGTCCGGTTTTTCTCTATCACGTAAAATTTTCTGTCATGTAAAAGTTTGACGATAGATATTTATGGTTAAAAGCACTCAAGTGTATTTTATTTATATTGGATGATGGGTGGATCAAATCAATAATGTAATGATATTGATATGGGGTAAAACATTGAGGTTATAGAGTTTATCTTTTTATTTACATTGAGATTGAATTGAGTATCAAAGTTTTTTCAAAGTGTATGATATATGTATATATAAAAGGGCATTGTTTGTGATAGAATGTGAATGTTGTGGTAGAGAAGTCATCTATTCAAAGAAAAGGTCAAATCAAGCACGACTTTATGACCAAAATAAATGGCATAGAGAATCTCTTTTAAACCTTTATTTGTTTGTATTACGGATGCATGTGGGATTAAAATAACCTTAAGGTCGAGTCACAAGTTGTAACTTGTGGTCATCGCCATTGTTTTAATGGTGTATAATTTGTGTCGTCACCATCATTTGCACTCGCAGTTGTAAGGTTTGAATACAAAGTAATCCTATTTACCCTCAACAATCAACTATCAATAGCATGTAGAAATACTCTTTATTTTTCATATTTTTCGTCCAAAGTTGGCTCATATCAATCCAGTTATTACACACACACACACACTAGCAATTGCCCTGAGCATGTAAGGAACACCTGAAGGAATTTAGAAGTTATTTATTGTCATTTCTAAAGTATATTGCTAGTTTAAATGTGTCTCTTTTAAGTGCATGATATGGACACCCCGTAATATTTGAGAATTTAACTCACCAACCATCATTGCCACTTGGGGCCAATCGCCAATAACTCGTCTATTATCTCAACCAATGGCTCCTCTACCATGCCATTCACATTGTATAAACAATGATGCCCTCTTATGCACCCATGTGGCATGCACTTTGCATTAATAATACCCCCCTCAAATTAGGATCGATAACCACACAATAAGTTTAAAAACAAAACACATTATAATTAATTTACAAGCAGGACTTCCAATTTTGTGTGAAAAATGCACTTTTCATGGGAATCGAGATATAAAAAAGATGAATAAATGGTGGGAACATTTATATTTATTATCATGGCAGGGTGGTCACTTTATGTGTTCACTATGAGTATTGAATACCAAACATTTTTCAAACATAATAAAAAGTATGTTGAAGGCTCCAAGGCGGTCACACAGTTTGCATTTTTCATCCACAGGTAGACAAAGAATTCGTGATTACAGATAGTGGACACCAATGCATTTGAGAAGAGCTTTAAAAGAAGAAGAAAATAATTTGGCAACAAAAGTATAGTCATTAACTCTAAGGAATAAGGCAAGAGCAAATCCATGGAGGATAAGAGGGTTGTGGACAACGTTGTATTGAGGTATGTGTTGCCACCCAAAGAGAGTGGAAAGGGTTTGAGTAGCAGCCATGAGGATTACATGACAACCAGGTCTTCAGAAAACTATCATATAGATGGAGATGAGGAAGGGGTGGATGAGTGCTAGGTTGTTTCACCATATCATATCCTACTAAACAATCCCTTCTGGGATTGGACCTTTGTGCCAACTATTAGTTTATATATACTCTTCAAATAATAAAAAGGCAAAAATTATAATTTCTTAAGTTTTTTTTACAATCTATCAAAAAATTTACATCATATTTAGAGTTATTAATAGGAATTGAAAGTTTAGTTTAAAATGGAGAGAGGTGGAGTATGCATCTTTTTGGATTGAGACAAAGCATTTTTAGAGTGAGACAACATAGGATACCACCAATTATGAGCGATTTGTATTGTCCCTTTTTCCGAACTAAGCTAGACATGGAACCCCTAGGTCTATTTAATTTCCCATAAACTTAAAGAGGGGCAAATTCAAGGGAATTAAATTAGTAATAATTCTTTAAGTGTTCCCAAGAATACTTTTAAGTTATAAGTTCAAAGAGTATTAAGAGGGACAATATTGTAAAGAGGGCCTAAAGAGTATTAATTATAAGCTCAAGTGAAAATTTTGAAATTAAAAGTAATTATTAATTACTTTATGGAAGGAAATTAGAATTAAAAATAATTTTAAATTGTTCTTAGAGTTTTGTGTGGAAAAGTAATTATAAGAAAAGTGAAAAAGAGGAAAAGGGAATCCATTATTATTATTTCAAATTTCAAAATTTATTGGAGAACTTGAAGCTACCATACTTCTTCACAAATGATAAAAACCTTCGATTGGAATTGGGTTGAGGACAAAAACCTTCCCACCCAAGTGGTGATTCCATCTGGGGATCATATTTGTGCTTTCAGATTTAGAGAAAACCTAGTTTTGAGGTTATTTTCTAGTTATCCATCTTTGGGAATCAATGCCATACGGTCTAGATCAATTCACAGTAATTTATAAGCAAGCATATATATATATATATATATATATATATATATATATATATATATATATATATATATATATATATATATATATATATATATATATATTACAAATCTGTACATTAGATTTTGAAAATATTGCTTTCAAATGTCTTATTTACAAACTTACTAGACATCTTCATGTTACTTGTACCCAGGGACAAACCTACGCATCAAAAAAAAAGTTGAAACCAACAATCAAAAGGTGGAGATTTTTGGTGCTAGAGGAAGAGGAGGAAGAAGTGAATCATGTATAGGAAAGTTAGCATACCTCATAACCAAAAAAGAATGATCTTGGAGAACTAGATGCTCAATTGGAGGATTTTGTCCCTGCAACAATGGAAGGTAAAGAAAGTCAAAGTAAAGCTATGAGGATTGTTTCAAATGAGATTTTGTTAGGGGAAATGAAGAGAGTGCAAGAATTGGAGAACTCAGATTCTAACAAAGAGATGATGATGCTTCTAATTTTGGAACACTTGATTTATATATTACTCTATGGTAAACATAATTCATAATTGCAGATAACTACGATTGAGTCCTCTTATGGGGCATGACATGATGTTAAAAAAAGGTAAAAACGTAGGCTTGAAATTTTTTTGGGACATACTTCCCATTAATTTTCCAGTATAAAGAGGTTGTGCTTGATGGTATATTCTACTTTGGTGACCTCTCTTCTCTAATTGTTATCTCTCTCCTTGTTCTTGAGGGGATATTGGTTCTTTTCTATTGGATGTTCTTTCTTTTCTTTGATTATTTTTCCTTTGAAATTTTTTAAAACATCTACAAAATGTAATTTCTTACTTTATAATATAAAATTACGATTTTTTTTTTTTGGAAAAGAATTGAAAATTTAGTGTTGCCATTTCATCTAATAAATTTATTAGTAGTCTTTGAATCTCATTTGTATTTATATTTGAATGGGTATTTTAAGATAATAATCAATAAAATTAATAAAACATATAAAAATATATTTTTTAAGCCAAACATTAATTTAATAGACAAAACTCTTCAACAATTAATAAAAAAGATATAAATGTTTTTTTAAAGATGATTAAATACATTAATTTAATGTAATCGACATGTTAAAAAGTAATAAAAATGTGAAGGTAGTTTTATCAAGTAAAATACTAATTTATTATATAAAACTCGTCAATAAATTATATAATTTTATAAAAGTTTAAATAATTAATAAGTTTATTGTTAATTATCAAACTGTATTAGTTGATGAGATGTAGGTGCATTAGTTAAGTGGTTTGGTTATGTCTAGTTTTATGTAAGGTCAAGTCTTGCTATGGCATGTTAAGTCAATGGTGGCCATTGGTGATATTATTTAGATCAGTGATAGTCATTGGTGATTTTTAAGATTTGGTGATCGTTTTATGTGGATTGTAGGGGTTCTGGGTCTCTTGGTGATGGCATGTTAGGCTAGTGATAGTCGTTGGTGATATTAGTTACACAGGTAGTGGTCGTTGGTAATTTTAGTGATGTCGATGATCATTGGATATAGATTCTAGGAGCTTTGACCTCCCAATGACCGTTGTATATGGATTGTAGGGGAATCTAGGCTTCCCATTTATGTCTCAGACTTGTTCATTAACTCTAATTCAAAGTTGACCTATTTACCTTAATCCCCCAAAAAAATAAAATTAGAGTATATTAATTATTTACAACTTTTACTTATATTTAAAATAACTAATTCGTTAAACCTAATATAATAATTGTTTATATGAAAGTGAGAGGTATGTCTCTACTTCAACGAAAATCATTAAAAATATATATTATATAAAATACAAATTTATATATATTGAATTTGTATAGTTAAATATTTTTATAGAATTTATAATTAATTATAAATTATTATTTTTTATTGGTATTTGATTTTGATTGAAGCTAGGAACCAATCTGTGACACAATCAAAGGCTCAGATCTCCAAGTGATCATCTATCATATGTATCATATATACTAACAACAGACACAATCTTATGTCCAAATCCCCAAATGATCATCTACCACATATACTATATATACTAATAACAGCCACAACCGACTTAAGAATACCAATGATGACCATATTCAGTCCGAAAATATTAACAATAACCACAAGTAGCTAAAAAATACTAACGATGGCCATATTCGACCTCAAATATGTTAGTAAGATTTGAACTTAAATAAGACTTTAAAATACCGAACCACTTTACCAACTCACCTACATCTCATTAATACCAATTATAAATTATTATTTTAATTATATATATATATACACACTTCATTTTATGGTATTAAAAAAATATTTGAATAAATTATAAATATAAATTTGAATGGTATAAGTACCATTCATCTCAACTTTCGTATACATATCTTAATACGTCATTGACCCCAGAATCTTCGCTCGAAATATCTTTCGCCTGATTGCAATTGGGGTATTATTGCATTTATATGATTACAATTATGGGCATTATTCCATTTATGTTGCATTCATATTCTACGCTTGTCCGCGCGTGTTTGAGAATATATCCTACTTTTTCTTTGAATATCCAACCTTAGAAATTACGCGAGTTTTGGACCACATAATTCTATCCGTCGCATCATCCGCACATAGGGTTTGTGGATAAATCAAATGATAAATGAATTTTTTATATAGCCTCAATTTTTGTATAGATATTTGGAAAAATAAATAATTTTTTTAAAGTTTTTTTTAATTGATTGAATTTTTTAAAAAAATAGTTAATTTATTATTTTAAAAAAATTGTTTTCGTGATTTATGTATTAATGTAAATTCTCAACCATGTGTACTAGTTTGAAGGTAAAGCAATTTTATTCTATAGTCTCGTAGATTCTCGTTAAACTATATTTAAAATGTAGATTATTACTTTTTTTCAGTTTTAGGTGCAAACCAGTGGGTTGTATATCATTTCAAAACTTTATTCACAAGTGCCCTTCAACACTCTGAAGGATGTTGAAAAGGAGTTCAACAATAAAGTGGTGTTGGCTACGCAGTGCAAGTTGTATGTTTGTTATAGTGGTTGTATTAGGGATAAGTCAACTACAATTTCACACCTAATGCCATGAATGTGATTTATTTTACAAATTACTACTCTTAATCTCTTCAATCTCAGTTATTATGAAACAACACTATTGGATGGTGATTCAAAGTTCAGTGACTACATGTGCGCACCAAGAGGTGTGTTGATGGATGAAATGTAATAGCCTTCAACGGAAGATTGACAAGGTTGTTTGCTTTTACATTATGATTTGTATATCCTAGGAATGTAGTTGTTTCCAGAAGTTTATTAGGGAAAAGGTTCCCAACAATTTTTTAGTTAATAATTAATAAAAATCAGAATTTAAGAGTGAGCACTAAGAGGCCATAGAACTTGATTACCATTATGTGCTTATTCATTGAGCATTGATAAGTGACTACTTAGAGGGTGGATGGTTGTGTCAATGGGTAATGCCCAGAGTATTGTTGGCTTTCCATGCAACAAAGAAAATAAAAATCTACCTCCAAACTGCATTTCCTTATAATTTATCAATTCACCAAGAGTTTTTTTTTCAATTTGATCTAAAAATTAGTTAAATTTTGTTAGATTATGCTTCAAGTTCATTACAATGCATCAAATACTTTCCAGGAGGGTCACAATGCCATTAAATTTGTGCTTTCATATGGCCTAGCAAAGGAGTGCTTTCAAAAGTCCCAAGGAGGATTTTAATAGAGTTATTAAATTTGTTTGATGAAATGAGATGGGAATGATTGCTGAAGTAAACACAGCTCTTAGAATGAAACAAGATATGCAAAGTGACAATTATAACATGCATTATTTGATTGCAAATCTTGAGCAACGTATTAATGGTCCCTATATGTTTATAATGGTCCCTTAAGTATTTATTAATGATCCCTTCAGTTTTCTGTTATATACCTGCCTGGTCAAATATTCATATCATATTTAAAACAATAAATACAAATGTATTCAATTAATGGTCATATTCTTTCTTGAAATAGGCCTTTTATTTTGTAGTAATAATATATATATTTTATTATGTCGTTTGTATATTTTATATATTACATTTAAATATAATGAATGTCAATGATAAAATAATGTGTTAGTTTGAAAATTATTATTAGTCATTTTTTAAAAATTTGATTAGTTTTTTTAATTTTAATCATTAGTTACACTAGAAATATGAAGAAAAAATGACATGTTGAAAACATCATCGTATAATTTCCTAGAACATATATTTTCCTCTCAAACTTTAAAAACATTAAACTATCAAAATCTAAATTTTTAAAACATGAAATAGTGTAATATGAAAAATGTGGGACCACAAAATTATAGGTCCAACTACAAATGCTCTTCCCCTAATATACAAGACTACTTTCTACTTTTAATAAGTATGAGCATTTAAGTGTATTTTATTTATATATCTTCTTCAAATAATTAAAAAAAAGAAAATTATAATTTCCTATAATTTTTTACATAGGAATTGAAAAATTAGTCTCGCTATCTCATTCTAATAGATTTATTATTTGTCTTTGAATCTCATTTATATAAGTGAGTATTTTCACGTAATAATCGATAAAATTAATTAAAAAAATAAAATAAAAAAATTAAGTCAAACATTAATCTAGTATACTCTTAAAACTCTTTAATAATTTAAAAAAAAATAACTATTTTTAAAATAGACATTAATTTAATGTGATAGACTTGTTAAGAATTAATAAAAAGTGTGAAGGTAGTTTTTAAGATCAATATCACTAATTTATTATATAAAACTCTTCAACAAATTATATAACTCTATAAAAGTTTAAATAATTAATAAGTTCATTGTTAATTATCTGAATGTGTTAACCGATCATTGTCCCTACTCCCAGTGCCATGACCCAGTTGGTGAATTTTTGTCCTGCTTCAGATCCTACTGACTGTCGTAACTTCTTGGATGATTTGGTTGCTGAGGTCATTGGTGTGTTGGGCTTTGTGGATAAACAGGGTGTTTACCTGCCTCAAAATGTTCATATGATCCATGTTCTAGTGGTGATACCAGACATCATGTCTTCCTTGTCTCCTCCTTCTTATGCTCACTCTTATACTGAGGTTGTGGTAGTGTCCCTTCCTACATCCTTGATGCTCCCAGAACAAGACATGGGGGCATCTGCTCTTGTGGACCCCATCATTATGGGCTCTCTACCTCCCCATACTGGTCACCTGATGGCATCAAGGAGGCACCTCATAGTGGCTCCCCATCTCCACCGTCTCTTGTTGCTAATGGGTCAAGCCGACTAGTTCTTCTATTGCTAATAGTTCTTATCAACGTCTCTCTCCCTAGTTATAGGAATGTTAGGAATATGTTCCACACCTACATTGACTTTTTCAAATCCCATCTTCTTCCTTCTAAGGATTCCCTTTGTCATGAAAGTGAGGCCGAACTTCTATATTCTATTTTGATCGATGAATTTGTTCATGTTTCCTTTTTCTTGGGGGATGTTCTAGTGGTTTTCTCTAATTCTTCTCTTGAGTTATCTATTTTTGAGTCTACGCTTAAATATTTAGAGCTCTCCTTAGGCCATAGAACTCTCTTTGGCAAGTGTCTTGGAGCCCATCCCTCTACAGTTGAACACTTACGTTGGTATATCATTGCTTGGAATGTGGTTATGATTCCCTCCTTTTGCTCCTTTGTGGTGGGTTCTTTCAAGCTATCATTCACTCCTTCAAGCACAAATATTTAATTTTGACCTCCAAACCTTGGTTCTTCTATAAATTTGATATCTTTCTTCACCCATGGACGACCTTTTTTTACCCAACTTTGGCACAGATTTTTGCAACACCCATTTGGATTAGATTGTACCTCATCCCTCCCATCCTGTGGAATAAGGATCACATTGAGTATTTGATTAACAAAGTGGGATCTTTCATTAGGATTGATGAAAATTTGCTCAATGGAAAATTTGTCAGAGCTTGTGCTCTCTTAGACCTGTTCAAGCCCCTCTTTCACTCATTGCCCTTGATTTCCTCCTGTGGTAATTAGACTCGGTCTCTTAATTATGAAAGTCTCCCCTTCCATTATTTTTAATAAAATTGCTTGGGTCATAGAGAGAAGACATGCTTGGCAGTGCCTCATGCTCCCTCTTCCTCTTTTTAGGTTTGGAAGAAAAAGGAAGGACCCTCTGATCAAGATTTTCATTGGCTCAATCATGAAGTCTTCTACCAGGATTCAACTTCTTCAGTTTTTCCCCCTGTTTCACTATTTTTTCATGTTTATTTTCTTTATAAAATGGGAGGTAACTTAAAGGTAGGTGTGTTTTAGAATAATCTAATTTTATTGTGCATGCATGATCCAGTCGGTTGTAGATACTCCTCTTTGGCTCAGACAGATGACCTACAAATAAGAAAGCAACTAGAAAAGGGTAGATTAGTAAGATATATGGGTGGATTGCCTAGCATAAGCTAGATCCAAGAAGCACTAGGCTTTTGTGGAGGCTGTTAATCCACTCTTTAAGACAATTAAGCTTTGATAAATGGAAATAGGTACTTTCATGAAACAATGAAAAACATTGAAATCAATGCAAGAAATGCTTGAAGGGAAAAGAGTGATTTCAACTAAAATAGCAATAACATATTGAAAACTAAAGCTAAAGTGTTCAAACTTGTTTCAGAAAATAGTTCAGATCTCTATGATATAATTGTTGTCATGAAATATTTCACCCCATAAGAGGGTATTCAAGTCTCTTCCATATTTTGGCAACATGGGAACACTACTAGGTTTGTGGGTGTACCTATAGTGGAAGTGAGCCTCTAGGTTTAAGGGCTATCTCCCTAAATGTATCTTGAAGTGCTTATCACCTAAACTAGTGCTTTCTTATGAGAAAAGAGTTAGAATTTTCATGAATTGAACCTATTCTAGTGAGGTGATACACCAAGATGTTTTCCACATGACCATAACATTTCATTTATTAAGAAATAAAGCATACAGATTAGTCTCAAAGTCCTAAAGTATTCTAACATAAGTGTTTCAATATAGGGTGAGATGTATGAACTGACACAAGACAAATGAACTAGAGGGAAAATTCCACACTTCAAAGATAATTACACAATTGAAAGGAACCTAAAACACTTGACTACACTCTATATGACCAATTAGAATGAGAGTTTCTTGCAGAAGATGTTAAAGGACAAGGAAAAGCAAAGGATAAAATCATTGAACTTAACCATTCATCACTTGACAGACTCGAATGAGATATTATTGAACTCAAAACCATATTGATTGAATTATTCTAAGGCAAAATGTGACATCAAACTAGCAGGGCTTCACCATACTAGGTGTGGTATCCCTTACAAAGCCCAAAATGAAAGCTACTTATATAATTTCAGAGAGAGGAGAAAGAATGAAGTTCAAAAGTCACTAAAACATATGTCCAATAAATAACCAGTTACATTATAGGGGACTGGAGTATGAAAATTACCATGAATACTTTCCAAGATAAATGTCCATATAAACCATGACAAAGTCTCCAAAATGGTGCAGAGACTCTTCAGCTAACCTTTGTGAAATTGCCCTCATCATGGATCATCTCTCAATAATTTGAAACTGAATTGGAGACATCTAATTCCTAACATCATTTATGTTGAAATTATCAATCTCACTCGAATTGCACTCAAGTGCACATTTTAGGTTAAAATCCATAAAACTCACTAAATGGTTTGAACTTGTCATTTAAGAGTGCCAATTTAGGTCAAAGTATCCCTAAATGGGGCAATGCAATTTATGGGTCAGCTAAATTTGATCAATTCATTTTGAGTCAAAATGATGATTTCATCTTTTGTGCTCTGGATCACTCTTTTCTTATAATTCATTGGTACACGCCATTTACCTTTTGTTATTTTGTGTTAGAAACATCCTAAATGGAAATATGGTTCCAACACATCTAACGTCACCTTTTAATTCTCCCTGATTCAAATTGTAACTCAGTAATATGACTTTCTAATCATTTTAATTAATTGAGGGCCAAATTTTAAATAATTGCACAAATTTTGATTAACCTTTTTTAAGGCTAATTAATCCAAATCAAGAGCTTAAGTGGATTTTCCATGACAGTTGTTGAATATTTATTTTTAAAAATTGATTCCTATTATCTATATCATCAGGTGACCTCATTTCTTGGGAAGACATCCCTAGGCCATAAATATCAGGATTATGGGTCACCTATGCCTAGTTAATGCCTCCCATGCCTCTTCAATACCCCTTCTTCCAAAGTCACGATGAAGATAATTATGGATTTAACTTCAAATATTAGGATTATCCATGGCCACACATCTCAATCTTGAGATGAATGATCATGGTTGATCCTGACCAATCTCAATAATATATAAATAGAGAGGCCATGAACATCATTTCTAAGCTATTTTGGTGCAAGGTTCTTATGCTCAAATGTCTTCAAAAAGATTGAATATTGCAAAGTTATAATGTTAAATTGTTTCCACAAGGCTTTGCATTTGATCATAGATTTTGTTTGCAAGCTTCATTGATAGGCTAATTTAGTGATTTAGAATCATGAGCCTAGGTTTTATGGAGTGTTCTTGAGGTATTGGATGAGCTTACCACCATTGTTGACAAAGACAAGGATGCTTGATCAAGGGAGAACATGTTTTTGAGCTACAAGGGTATGGTGAATCCATTTGGAAAGGTAATATGGTGTTACTTTATTTCATTTGTTTCTTTCTATCCTTTGTAATTCCCATAGGAATAGATAGGCTTGGTTAGTTAGTTATTTATGCATGTTTAATTACTTATGGACTAATGCTTGACTAACTTACTTTGGAATCCTCCCTACATCTTGGCACCCTCGATAGGACTAGACGCGTCTCACACCTAAAGAAGATCACTTTGCAACTCTAAAATATCCATTTGGACCCTTAAAACTCATGAAAATTGATTTTCTAACTTTATTTTGCCATTTTTGTTTTCCATGGTTTTACATAATAACCGGCATTGCCAAGTGATACCGACATCGATTACCTAGCTTAACAGATGTTGGTTAGCAAAACTGACATTGATTAGGTCCCGATTAGCCAAAGTAATCATCGTTGGGGGTAATAACTAACGTCAGTCACTATGTTTTTCCAAAAACACAGACCTGAGACCTCTTTTTCCAAAGTTTATTATTTCAAGCTAAAAAGAGCTTCAAAGCTAAAGGACATGCTAACATTTTTTTTGTAGGACCAAGCTTTTGCTTTGATAAAAACATGTTTAAATCACCTCTTGCATGCTTAAAAATCAATTAGGAACTTTGTTTTGGTGTTTAACAAAGAAATTTGATGTTTTGGTGAATGTTTTCAAAGTTTGCAACTAAGACCAAGGGGTCAAATGAACACCACCACATATTTTATTTGGGTTTAAAATTGAACACACTTGTCAATTCTTGTTTGCAATAGTTTTTTACTTAGGTTTTGTTTGGAAAAAAGAGGAATGTTGGATGTATGATCTTCCATTTGTCCTCTTTAGGGAACCCTTGTAATCAAAAGCACCATTCCTATTGTAAATAGCCTAGTCCAAGGCTTAGACAGAATGCCACCTAAATCACTCCCCAAAAACATGCCAAAGTTTGGGTGATCTTGAAAGTGACCCTAAAGTCTTTCTATTTTATGCTTTCTTTATATTCACGCAAACTTGGTTTGCAAGGGGGATGTCATTACCTCCCATGAGTTCTTTAGGGAAGCTTTGAATCATGGTTTCATCTCCCAACATTGAATTCATTTGGCTTCTTTGGACTTACACATGGGATGTATCTGCATTTGGACATCACACTACATTGAGCGAACAACAGGATGTAGTGGTTATAAAAAGGACTAGACCTTTTTACAACTAGTCAATGACATGATGACCCAATTTTTGTGCTTGTCTTTTGCATTTTTTGATGTGAAAGTCATTGTGTAATTGATTCCCCTAGAATGATCGAAAGCTTGCTAGTTTATTAGACCCCACTTTGCCATACCTTGTCAGTTTAGACTTAAGATGTTTATTTTTTGTCATTAGATTACTTGGTCTTGATTTATGTCTAAAACTAATGTAGTGGTTTTGTCCTCAATTTTCTTAAGCAAGGGAGGTGTTACATTGTCCAAATGGAAAAATCATCTTTTCCTTATTCAAATTATTATCAAAATCTTTGTGTCATGTCATCCACTTTGGCACAGTCATGCTGCAAAATTGAGTCTATAACTTTTACCCAATTTTTAAAAATCCTTCATTTATAATCCACATTCAAAATTGAACCATTATGAGTTCTAAGGGTTGGTGTGTCAAAATGGGTTTGCCATTTGTGCATTAAGTTTGTTTTAACTTGGGTTCAATTTTCCATTTGGATTGAAGGTCATTTATTAAGACTCAAAATCACATTATCATCTTGGTGGACTCAAGTCATCTTACGTATCTCTCACACTTTGAGTCCTAGAACATATTTTATCCTACTAGAATCATGTGGTGACGTTGTGCTGCCTATTTGGTCCTAGCTTTATACTTGGTGATTCACGTATGTTTTTACATCTTGAGTTGCTTAGTTCACTTTGTATTCTTCATAATCCAGAGATATTTCATCTAAACTTCTAGGGTCAACTTGTCAAAGTTGAACCTAGCTTTTACAATGTGGGTGTATCACAAAGATCTTGGCTTTGGTGTACTAGTTTTCACCTTGGGTCTTTGAGTTACCTTACTCTCTTCCGATCTATAGGATTTCAACTTTACCAAAGGTTGAGTAAAGTCATGAACCAAATCTTCTAAATTATGTGTGGTTTCAAACCACCCTCCCTTATAATCTCATTGGTACCTTGGTTATTTATTTAAAAGAGAGCCAAAGCATACTTTGATTAGTTATCGAAGATTGGTCCAAAGTTTATTCAATACACAAAATAACTCTTTTAGACATGACTCAAAGTTTCACTCATAGTGGGGCTTCTTATGGCCTTAGTTATGAAGATGACAAATTTTATGATGGTCAAGATAACCCTATTATTTTTTATGATACCCCCACAACAGTAGGATTTGAAGATGATTAAAATGAATATCAACCCCAAGAAGATCAAGATGAATCCCTTATTATATTGATAGAATCAGGTGCTAGACTACCTTCTGACTTTCCTACAATAAAATTGCATACCTTAGTTAGAGAAGGAGAAAAATGATGGCAGGAGCAAGTTTTTGCACAAATAGACATACCTTATTCTTCTAACGAAGGAAAGGAAATACAAAGTCAAAACCCAAAAATTCAGATCTTCTAGCTAAGATAAAGATAATAAGTCAACGATATGCATATCAACTTATCATAGACTTAACTGACTCCCTAGTTGCCACTTCAATTCATAATAATGCTTAGAAAGAACAAGGAAATGTGGTTGAAAGTATGCAACAAATATTGGATGAGAACATTATTATAGTGGATTAAGGAAATCTAAACAAACAGTTACAGTCACAAGAGACCTTACAAAATGTTCCATTTGATACAAAACATATTTTCTTTAATCATCAAGAACCTCTTGTTACTTTACAAACTCAAAAACCCAAACATTCAGTCTTAATTGAGGAGATCCCTCAAGATAATTTGGCTAGTTATTTTCAACCAACCCAAAGATTGGTAAATAAACATAAAAATTTCCAAAATTAGCAAAGCGTGAAATAGCTAAATTCAGGGAATGTTTTACAATCCAAAAATAAATGACCTATGTTCTCAAATCAAGGGGGAAATTAGAACCAATTCATGGATCAAAATGTATATGCTCCTTATAGACAACAATAAAACTAGGGGCACATTTCACCCTAACAATAACAAAACTAAGGGCACATTCCACCCCCAAAACAATAAAACCAGGGGCACATTCTACCCCAATAACATCTTATCCAATCCACAAATGCACCAAAATCAATATAAACACGTATCAAGCACTCCCAGGTTGGAAATTTTGCTCATCTCCTCAAGACATAGAAAGTCCATCTAGCCCAAGTTCCATAGCTAGTATAAGCATCTCTTCAGAACAACATCAAATATTTAAGCATCTTGCTCTTTAGTTTCCAAAGGTTTTTTCCAATTGGCCTTTACCTAAGAAAGCATATTTTGATTATTCATATTATCCAAATATTTAGGAGGAACAGCAAGAAGATATAGTATAAGGAGATGATCATGACCATACATTGCCTACAATTCTAGAAGACAGATCCACACTCCTTATCAAGGGTATAATAGAAGTGAATTTGGGAACCCATGAGGATCCCAAAATTGTTTATCTTGGAGCTTCCCTTACTGAAGTAGAGCATGAACATATTATATCCATTCTTAAGGATTATATAGACATCTTTGCATGGGCATATTTCGACATGCCAGGCCTGGATCCAAATTTAGTTGTCCATCATCTTGTTGTTCACCCTAATGCTAAACCAATCAAGCAAAAGTTGAGAAAGATGCATCCATGCATCACCCTTTTGGTTAAGGCCAAGTTAGAAAAGTTTTTAGGAGCTAGTTTTATCATACCACTGGACTACTCTGAATGGATTTCTAACATAGTGCCAGTAAGTAAAAAGACCCTAGGCATATGTGCTTGTACTATTTTTCAAGATATCAACAAAGCATGCCCAAAGATGATTTTTCTCTACCCAACATCGACATGATTATCGACTCAACTACTGGGTACGAGATGTTATCCTTAATGGATGGATTTTTTGGTTAAAATCATATCAAGATAACCCTTGAAGATCAGCTTAAGACCACATTCACCACTCCATGGGGGAAATTCTATTACCAAGTCATGCCATTTGGTTTGAAGAATGCTTGAGCCACAAATCAGCGATCAATGACTATCATTTTCCATGACATGATGCATGACATTGTTAAGGACTATGTTGATGATAGACTAGCAAAATCAAGAATAAGAGCTAGACACCCTGACATTCTACGAAGAATATTTGAGAGGCTTCATGCATATAAAGTCCGATTGAATCCTAAAAAATGTGTCTTTGGAGTCACATCAGGGAAATTTATAGGGTTCATTGTATCACAATGAGGGATTTAAGTTAACCCTACAAAGGTCAATTCTATTATGGAAATCCCTCCACCAAATAATCTTAAACAGTTGCGAGGTCTACAAGGCAAGATCTAGTCTATACGCAGGTTCATTTCTCAATTGGCAAATAAGTGTCACCCATTTACCCACCTCTTAAAGAAAGGGGTAACATTTTAGTGGGATGAAAATTTTCAGATAAAATTTACAAAGCTTAAAACATACTTGGCCAATCCACTAGTCCTACGACCTCCGACACAAGGAAAGCCACTACTTCTGTATCTATCATCCATGGAACATGCACTGAGGGAAATTTTGGCACATCATGATGCTCATGGTAAAGAACACGTGGTTTATTATTTAAGTTGCACGTTGGTAGCCTATAAACATAATTATATGCCTATTGAGAAGGCATGTTTAGTTATGGTGTTCACCACTCAAAAATTGTGACATTATATGCCAAATAACAAAACTATTGTTATCGCCAAGGTAGATCCTCTCAAGTTCTTTTTATCTAAAGTAGCTCTTCAAGGATGCATGGCTAAATGGATTATGCTTCTCAATGAGTTTGATATTGAGTACCAAAATTAGAAGGCAATCAAAGGATAAGTTCTTGATGACTAACTTGTAGAAGCTC
Organism: Torreya grandis; assembly: GCA_037957365.1. Classification (NCBI taxonomy): domain Eukaryota; kingdom Viridiplantae; phylum Streptophyta; class Pinopsida; order Cupressales; family Taxaceae; genus Torreya; species Torreya grandis. The sequence goes on from JARHVA010000532.1 coordinate 3,844,255, forward strand.
CTATTATGGCCACTCAACTTTGATCTTCCAGATGATTCTATCATGATGATAGAACAAGCATCACAAGAACCTGAACAATGGACACTCTATTTTGATGAATCCTTCACATCTCGAGGGTTTGGAGCTGGCATATTATTGATCACACCATAGGGGGATTTGATCCCCAAATCATTTCATATATAATTTTAGTATACAAATAATATGGTTGAATATGAGGCATTGGTTGTAGGGCTTTGTCTTACCATATAGTGGGATATTCAAAGCTTAAAAGTCTATGGAGATTCATAGTTAATCATAAATTAGGCAACTGACCAACATCAAACGAAGGATGATAAGCTTGTTCCTTACAAGTAAATTGCTGATAACCTTAAAACACATTTTAAATCTCTATAGTTTGAGCAAGTTTCATGAATCAACAATAGATCTGTTGATGCCATGGCGACAATTGGTTCCATGATTCAAATACATGACAGTGCTAAAGAGTATCAATTCTTGATTGAAAATATTCTTTATCCAACACATATTCTATTAGATTCAGAGAGGGTAGGCACCATTGTTGATCCTAATCCCTCACCTGAGCTACCATGGTACCAAAATTTTTATAAGTATTTCCATAGCTATGTATTTCCTGCCAGCCTTTCCAACAACCAACAAAAACTATTAATTCATCGCTTAACCCATTATATCCTCCTTAGAAACATGATTTATCAAAAATACTATGATGGAATGCTTCTTCATTGTTTATCTTTGGGAGAATCTAAGCTGGCACTAAAGGAGGCTCATGAAGGAGTGTGTGAGGCCCATACCAATGGTATAGTCTTAGCAAATAAACTCCTCATAATAGGCTATTATTGGCCCAAAATGGAGATAGATGCCTATAATTATGTAAAAAAGCATGTTCCTTGTCAGTAGCATAATAACTTGATACATGAACCTTCCTTACCATTACAATCAATTACAACACCATGACCGTTCTCAACATGGGGTCTCGGTCTCATTGGGAAAATAAACCCACATCTTCAGATGGCTATAAGCACATTTTGACTACAATTGAGTATTTTACTAAGTGAATTGAGGCCATTCCTCTCACTTATGTTACTAGGAAAAAATAGCCAAATTCATTCATTACCATATCATCTGTCGATATGGCATCCTAACCTGTATTATATCCGATAATGGCAGATCCTTTGTAAACCAAGATGTGAAATCTCTTTATGCAAAATTCAAAATCAAGCTCAATAAATCCACTCCTTATAACCTACAAGGCAACAGACAAGCTGAGGCATTAAATAAAACCATTCTAGCCATTTTTAAAAAGATTGTCAATGATGTTGACTGTAATTGGCACTTACAACTTTTTCCTGCCTTTTGGCCTTATAGAACCAATCATCATACCCCAATTGAAGCTACTTTTTACTCCCTTGTTTTTTGCACTAAATCTATCATCCCAATTGAGATTGAGATCACATCATTAAGAATATCAGTGGAGCACATTGAAGACAATGAAGACTATAGAACCTCATGGCTGCAAGAACTAGAATTTCTTGATGGTAAGTGTTTGGTTGCCCTAGAAAACTTGTAGGCCTATCAGAATAGATTGTAGATAAGCTACAACAAACACATTCTCCCTCAAGAATTTGAGATTGGTGACTTAATTTTGAAAGAGAACCAAAAGAACATGAATGCTAAACCTAAAAAGAAAGGCAAGTTTTAGCCTAATTGGTTAGGACCATATATTGTCACAGCAAAATATGGATCAGGAGCATACTAACTAGCTAAAGTTAATGGTGAATAACTTTCAGAGGCCATGAACATTATACACCTTAAGACGTTCTATGCATGAATAGCTTTGCACTGTTGTCTATAAGACCCCTGACTTGGGGGCAACTTGTGATGTCGTAATTCTATCCTACCCTTTTATCTTACCTTGAATGCATTTTATACTACCTTGGTCCACTTTTCATGATTCTCAACAGTAAAGACTTTTGAAGCCTTGGCACTCTAACCACATTCTTCATCCCATTCTGGATTGCTCTCTTCATTAAGCATATTCTTTGTTATGTCTAAGGCATGTTATAAGCTTGAACACTTTTTGTCCCTTAACCAATTATGATCTCAATTATGTCTTGTGAACATTATGAACATCTTCAGCAGTAGTTCTAAAAAAAATTTAGCTATGATAGTCTTGTGCAGCTTCAAACAGGTGAACAACCACATCTTCTCAGTACAATTATTTACTGCTCTTTCTTATTTTATCAAGAACCTCGCTCTCACTGATTTGTAACATAGGTCATTGCAGCTAGCTTATCTATCTTATTGGAACCTATACTCTCAGGACGTGTATCTCATCGACTAGATGGTCCCACTTTGTGCATATTTTATCCCAAAAACACCAAAAAAATTAGAAATACTTTAAAAATACCAAAAACATCAGAACATGATCCATAAAAGAACAAAAACATTATCTCATGCTTCTATACATTTGTACATTCATGTTCCACCATCCCATGATCTCACCATTTTGTGAGCAAATGTTAAGTATGCTATGCTCTTGCCATTTTTCAAGCACAAAAACATCGGTCATTTCATCTTATCCCATGCACTTGCCATTTTGCAAGATCATTCTTTCTCATCTCATCAACTTCTTGTTTGCCAGACCATTCTCATTTGTTTGTCATGTCTTCCATTTATTATATAACATTAATCATGTTGGTATAATCATCTTTTTTCTTCTATCCCATTTCTTGGGAGAACTACATTTGGTCTGAAGTTCATGTTGAAACATGCATCCATGGAACGATGTAGGTAGCACTCGATTTTGGTCAAATCGATCAACCCCTTCCTTTTCTTCTCTTCCCCCATTTCTTCTGTCATTGTTCCTCTTTAATTAGGGAATAATTGTCATTGTTATTTGTTATGATGTGGTGTAAATCAATGCCTCTACGACACATGCATGAACATTTGTCTTTAAACTGCACTAACTTGGTTTTTGTTTGTGTGTGTTTATTTGAGTTTTTTTGGTGTTTTGTTGTGCTTTTGCACCTCTCCTTTTACTTATTCTCCTTTTCTCTTTTTATTGCTTCTTGTCTCTTCTTGGTCTTGTGTTTCCTTGATTTTTTTTTGCTTTTCTCTTTTGAGTTTAAGAATGTCTTGATTATCTACATGGATCTTGATTATTCATATCTTGGTCTCATGTCGTTAAGACGTTCTTGACTTTTGTTTTTAAACAATTTATTCCTACTTAAGATCATATATTGATTTCAAGTTAGGTTCATTTATGTTTCTCTTTTTCTTTATTTTTACCTTTTTTATTTAAATGTAAATCATTGTAACTCTAGTTTTAGTCATTGTTTTACCATTATACTTAGTTATAGATATTAACATTTGAATTGGCTCAATGTAATTGGAATCTTATGTCATTCTAAGTTATTTATACTTATGATGCCTAATTTATTTTGTTATAGTAAGCACTTTGTGCTTAGGTCTCAATGTCTTAACATCAACATCAACTTTGATGAATGATTCTCAAGAACACTTTGCAAAATCTAGGCTCATGATATGTCATTAAGCTTCTAGGTAGCATATATTTCAGGATTCTTTGTCTATGCTTTGACGTGCATCTCTTTGCATACATTGTGAGTCTAATAAATTCTTGGTCATTTTTCATCATTCCTCATTCCATTCTCTCCCAAACTTGGGTGAACTACATTGGCCTGAAGTTCATATTGGAACATGAGTCCATGGAACTATGTAAGCAGCGCTCAATTTATATTGAGGTCAGCTCAGCTATCTCCATTCTTCTTTTCATCTCTCTCATCACTTTTTGCATTATCATTTGCTTGGCTTTATATGGCTTTCTAAGCTATTAAACCATCGCATTTATGTTTGTGCCTGTTCACTTTAACCTATCTTTTCAGTTATATCTTTTAGCTATTTTTCTTGGCAATTGCCCATACTAGGGCCCAACATTTGAACCATGTCTGAATCAAATCAACTTTACAAGGGAAAAATCACTCTTTATTCTTTATTAATGATCAAGATTCACCTTACTAGGGCACAACTATTTTATCACGATCAAATCTGCTCTACTGGAGTACATATTATATTCTCTTTAGAGACCCCGTTCTAGTGATGCTTCCCTTCCTGAAGTAGAATGTTCTCTTTTTTCCTCTAATTCCAAGCTCTCCATATTAAATCCCATTATGGAAATATTTTAGTGTGTAACTTATCTTGGGATTGATCAATGTCATAAGTATGTAGTTTGTACTCTCAAATTGGGTACATTTACAATGTGGCCCTTACATTTATGGATTGTATCTTTCCCATTCCCCCCATCTCTGGGGCCTATTATACCTCTAATTATATTTTGATAATTGATGGTAATCATGTGTACAAGCATTAGCTCATCTGGATGTGATCTATTCCATGGGTTAATCTCTCACTTTCTCTCTCTTTTCAAGAGTCCATCCTTCTCTTTCATCCTAGTATGTCCTCTCAAGGGGGAATCATGGGTGTGTTCCAATTTCTTATTGACAACTCTTTTCTTTGAATAGATGTTGCTTCACCTGAATGTCTCACTACACCTTCCAAAATAGGGGCAAAAGCTAGACATCCAATTCCTAACACCATTTGTGTTAAAATTGTCAATCTTACTCGAATTGCACTCAAAAACACATTTTAGGTCAAAATCCATAAAACATGTTAAATGGTTCAAACTTGTCATTTATAAGTGCCAATTTAGGTCAAAGTATCCCTAAATGGGGAAATGCAATTTATGGGTTAGCTAACTTTGGTCAATTCATTTCAAGTCAAAATTATGATTTCACTTTTTATGCTCTGGATCACTCTTTTCTTCTAATTCATTGGTACACGCCACATACCTTTGTTATTTTGTATTGAAAACATCCTAAATAGAAATATAGTTCTAACACATCTAACATCACCTTATAATTATTCTTGAGTCAATTTACAACTCAGTAATATGACTTTTTGATCATTTTGATTAATTGAGGGCCAATTTTCAAATAATTGCACAAATGTTGATTAACCTTGTTTAAGGCTAATTAATCCAAATCAAGAGCTTAAGTGGATTTTCCGTGATAGTTGTTGAATATTTATTTTTGAAAATTGATTCCTATTATCTATATCATCAGGTGACCTCATTTCTTGGGAAGACATCCCTAGGCCATAAATATCAAGATTATGGGTCACCCATGCCTAGTTAATGCCTCCCATGCCTCTTCAATGACCCTTCTTCCAAGGTCATGATGAAGATAATTATGGATTTAATTCCAAATATTAAGATTATCCATGGTCACACATCTCAATCTTGAGATGGACGGTCATGGATGATCCTGACCAATCTCAAAACTCAATAAATAGAGAGGCAATGAACATCATTTCTAAGCTATTTTAGTGCAAGGTTATTATGCTCAAATATCTTCAAAAGGCTTGAATATTGCAAAGTTATAATGTTAAATTGTTTCAGCAAGGCTTTGCATTTGATCATAGATTTTGTTTGCAAGCTTCATTGATAGACTAATTTAGTGATTTGGAATCATGGGCTTAGGTTTTATGCAGTGTTCTTGAGGGATTGGAGGAGCTTACCACCATTGTTGACAAAGACAAGGATGTTTGATCAAGGGAGAACATGTTTTTAAGCCACATGGGTATGGTGAATCTATTTGGTAAGGTAATATAGTGTTGTTGTTTTTTTTCCCTTATTATCCTTTGTAATTCCCATAGGAATAGATAGGCTTGGTTAGTTAGTTTTTTATGAATGTTTCATTATTTATGGACTAATGCTTGACTAAATTACTTTGTAATCCTCTCTACATTTGAGAGAGGTTGAAACATGTTATGGTATTCATAATAAGTGCTCATAACTTCTAGCTATCTTCTAGACACCTATATTCTTCATTTGTAATCATTTATTATTTTTTTGGACTTCATTCTTCACATTTGGTAGTCACTATTCATCTTGGGTCTTCGACTGGGGTTTCATGGTGGCATACAAGTCTAAAGCATTTGATTTTCCATAGAGTCCTTTGATCCAACATAGCTTTCCATGTGGAATTCCCTTTCCATGTTTCTCATTCCATTTTAAAATATGTATATCATCATTTGAACACGTAGCCTCATCTTGTCCATCTAGAAACGATCGAATTTACTCTATTGATCTCATCTGGAGTCTCTTTACTTTAACCTTAAACATTGGTCATTGATTATTGATTTGGGATCCCAATGTTATGACATATGGTAGCATTTCATTCAATTTGAGCTCCTTGACCTTTGACTCTCATTCGCACCATTGGATCTGGATGTACATTCGAATGCCAACTATTGGATTTGCCTCTATTTAAATGTAAATGACTACTTTTTGAGACTTTAAAATTGATATCCATGTGCCCATATTTGATTTTCATGCAAACATATTTAATGCCTATATGATTGTCATAATTTTAACCCCAATGGTTTTTTTTTGTGCCTTAAATTTGATGTATGTGTACCCATTATTTACGTCTACAAGCCTATCATTGACATCCATGAGCCTGTCAAAACTTAAACCCCAAAAATTTATTTACCAAGATTTATTTTGATGTCCGCACACCTTTTATTGATGTCTGTGAGATTGTCATTGACATTTGTGAGATCATCATATTTTTAACTCCAATGGTCTTTTGTTGTGGCTTGATTTTGATGACTACATAATTGTCTTCATCTACGTGTTCAACTTTGAAGGCTTATATCTGGAAGTAGAAAAAATATGAAGGCATAGAATTTGTAGGGGATGATCTTGAACCTAAGCACAACTTTGGCATGTGGTCCTTTGGTTTTGGGAAGCTTTCTAAGCAAACTTATAAAATGCACAAGTAACCATCATGCTCATTTTTGTGTGATGTCTTGATGATAGTCTGGTTCACTTAGGCTTGTGCTTGAACTATTGCTTGATCTTTGAAATATCAAATGAACTTTTAGAGGCCTATGCGAACTCTTTCCATGATCCTAACTACTTGAACACCATGAAAACCTTCTCCTTTCACATATGGATTTAAAATGACCCCTAAGACATCAAATGACACAAGGACTAAATTAGATTATATCCAAGGTTAAAAACATATAAAATAACATTAAATATACCCTATAATATTATATAAGACCCTTATACAAGTTTTTGACTATAGGGAGTTGACCCATTTTAACTTTTGGTCAAAATGGTCAACATCTATAGTGATATGCTTGTTATGCCATTTCCAGTTGCTTAATCCTATCCATTGGGATATGGAGTCAAATGTACACTAGTTGAAACAAAAATTACCTTAGAAAAACACACCAAGCAATAGAAAAAAACAAGAACAAAACACAAAGTAGAAACACACATGTGGTCAACTCGAACACTTAGGGAACACAACACACACATCTGAAACAAAACACACACCTAATTTTCTATTTACAAAGCTGACCCTCAATACTTCCATAGCAAGGCTTTAAATTTATCCCATTCACAATGATAGGCAACTCCTCTCCATTCATCCTTGCTAATTGGAAAAAATTGTTTTGCTTACACTTGATGATGACATATGGTCCACTCCATAGGGTACCAAATTTGTTATGCCTCCCTGGTTTTTCTGTATCTTCATCCCATTTCAACACTATATCACCTTCTTGGAATGTTCTTGAAGTTGTCTTCTTGTCAAAAGACCTCTTCATTATTACTTGGTGATGTTCCATGGCTTGATGAGCCTTATTTCTAATCTCTTGCAGCTTCATTAATTCTGTCAATCTTACCTCCATTGGAGTATTTTTAATCAACTCAAATTTATGTGCCAACTCTAAGATAGGAAGGTCTTGAGAAATAGACAACCTAGCCTCTCTTCCATAGACAAACACAAAAGGAGAATTCATCACTAACCTCTTGGGAGTTATCTTATCAACCCATAAGGTTGTTTTCAATTTGGTGTGTCAAGCCCTTTAGTTATGCTCCAAGGCCCCTTTGATGATTCTGATCAGATTCATGTTAGTATATTTAACCAACCCATTACCTTTAGGGTAATATTTAGATTAAGTACATAAAAATATGCCATTATGTTTTTCCCAATCAGTTGTCTTAGCATCCATAAAAGTAAGAGCATTATCTGAAATAATAGTAGGAGTGTTAAACCTAGTTATGATGCTCTCATATAAATTCAAGATAGCATTATCATTAGCTTCCTTCAATGCTACTACCTCAACCCACCTTTTAAAATAATTAGTTGTTGTGAGTATCCATTTATGAACATATAATTGATGGGGAGTTTATCATACAAATGAAATCAAGACCCTACTGCATGAAAGGTTGATCCACTTGGATAGGCTTCAAAGGAAAAGTGGCAAGCTTTTGTTTTGACATAAACAAATCATATTTTACACACCTTCTCACCCAAGCATGGTAGTCCTTGAAGAGGCTAGGCTAATAATATCTTGCCCTCATGATCTTGGCAATTATGGTTCTTGGGGATAAATGGCCTCCTTATGTTCCATCATGGAACTTCTCAAGCAACACTCCAAATTGGTCATTGTCAATACACATAAATAATACACTATTATTATCTCTTACAGAAAGCACACCATCTACAAGGCAAAATGGAATATCTTGTAATCTAAAATATCTCCTTTGTAATCTATTCATGTCATTAGGATACTCAGTACTTTTAAGAAATCTGATCACATCTTTTATCCAACTCTGTATATGCAAGGAACCATCTAGTTAGGAGAAATCATGATTGACTAAAGCCTCTTCTTTTGACTCATGAAGTTCTGAAGCTAGGTGTTCACAAAGGCCCTTACCTCTTATCATCTTTGTTACTTTGATATCAACATCATATTCCATTACCTTAGTGATCCACCCTGCCCTCTTTTCACTAAGATCTTTGTTCAAAAGAAACTCCTTGGTATTAGGATGAGAGACCATAACATGAATTTTATTATTTAAAACCATATGCCTAAACATATTTAGTCCTCTTACAATAGAAAGGACTTGCTTCTCCATGAATGTGTACTTGAATTCATAATCTTCCAAACCTTGACTAAAGAATGCAATTGTTTCTCTACACCCTCATCATTCCTTTGCATTATCAGAGCTAAGATAGTATCAAAGTTAGAAAATGAATACAACATGAAGTCTTTATCAAAATTAGGATTCATAAGAGAATGATCTTGTGCAATTGTTTTCTTGATGGCTTCAAAAATATTTTTACCTTCCTTAGTCCAAGAAAAGACTTGATTCTTTTTTACCATGACTGTGATAGTTTTCACCAAATATGCGAAACCAAGTATGAATATCCTTAAAAATTTATCTTACCTAAGAATATTTGGATACTTTTCTTATGTAAGGTTAATGATAGGCCCAAAATATCCTCTATCCTTTCAGGATCAATAGCCAAACCATCCTTGGAAATAATGTGTCCTAAGAGCTTACCTTCATGGACAACAAAGATTCATTTTTTTAGATTAAGAGATACTCCATAATTCATACTTATTTCAAACACTTGTCTCAAGTGTTGCATATGTTCATTATCATCTTTATAAAACACTGTTATATCATCTAGATAAACCAACATCTCCTTAATCAAACCTTTGAATGCCATGTCCATTCCCCTTTGAAAGGTAGCACCAACATTTGACAAACCAAATGGCATCTTTATATAAGAAAAAATTACCCATTTAGTAGTGAATGATGTCTTAAACTGATCATCCTCATTTACTAAAATCTGATAATAACCTAAATATCCATCTAAGATAGATAAATGTTGAGAACCTAAAACCACTTGCAAAATCTGTTCCATTGAAGGTAAAGGATAGTGATCTTTGAGTGACACCCTATTAAAATCTTTGAATTACACATAAAGTCTTATCTCCCCATTATTATATCTAATAGGCACAAGGTTATCTACTCATGTTTAATGCTTGATAGGAAAGATTATTTCATATTCAAGGAGTGTAGTGAGCTCTAACCTCATGAGTTACTCAACCTTGGGGCTGATGGGTTTTTGCTTTTGTCTAACCGGTTTAACTCTAGGTTCGAATTCAATGGTATGGTGTGCTAGGCTAGGATCAAATCCTTTGAGTTCCTTATATTCCCAAGAAAAGATATCATGAATCTCTTTACACAACTTAATGAATGCTTGTTTCTCTAATATAGAACATACCTTGCCTATCTTGAGAAGTTTATCTTTGAAGATTAAGACTCTTTCATAGTTCTCCTCTTTTGTAGACATACAAGACCCTTATGTATCTTATTTGTCTTTAGCTGCACAATTTGATCACTAAATAATTCTTGGAATCTCCTTTGATTCCTTGAATAAAACTCAGTCTCATTTTGCAAGAAACATGCAATGTGTTTATCACTATCAAACACTTTCCAAGACAATTCATTATCAGGTATAGGTAGTCTGATAATGAACTTGATGTTAGATTTCTTCCCCTCTTCTTTTATGGCAGTAAGAGTATCAAATTGAGCTCCTAAGGTAGCTAGTCTATCATCATGATTATTCTACTCCCTTGGGACTGGTTGTATGTTGAATGAATTAAAGTCTTCAAGAAAATACCATATCGTATGTTTTTTTGACTTAAGCAAAGGATTCTTGGCAAAAATCACATTCCTAACCTGATGAACAACCATTTCACTATCTCCTTATACTTGTAAGTTCCTTATTCCCTTTCTTCTCGCCCATTGAAGACAATGAATCAAACCTTCATACTCAACCATGTTACAAGTACAACTGAAATGAAATATATATGAGCATAGTATTATTGTTTAGATGGGGAAAGCAACATAACATCAACTCTAATTCTTGAACCATAAAAAAACATTTTCCACATCTCATCAACTTCACCTTTGTCTTTGGTAAGTAGAGGTGTTGGTATTCCTTCTTTATGTTTATAATATACTCCTAGATCAGTTTCTTCCATAAATGCATAAGGATCATGATCATAAGTATTGGTATCATATTCATCAAGAAATAAATTAGAAATGCCTTCAAGCTTGGAGGAAGAACCATCATCTACAATAGAATCCTTTTCTTCATGAACAACAAAATTCAAATTAGAACTTATCTCAATATAGGGCTCGATATGAAACCTTGCAAGAGGTTGAGTCCTTATGGTCACCTTCAATCCATATCTTATTTTAAAATCCAAGAAATACCAATCAGCTGAAAGATAGCCACCTATCTTCACTGTAAATTCCCTTGATATGTAGATTTCAAAGTAAATTGGAAGATCAACAATAACTATATCTTGAAGAATAGGAAAACTAGGGCAATCCTGTAAGAAAACTTTCAATTTTTTTATTAGTCATATCATCTTAAAATGTGTGCCATATATTTGAATAACTCCTTTGTTATGAGGCTCATATTGTAGTCCTAACTTATCAGCTACCACTTTCGGCATGACTGATGTAAAAGCTCCACTATCAACTATGCAGTTATGGACTAGTTTGTCACCCACTATGAGGGTGAGATAGAATAGTGGAGATTTCTCAACCCTAGTGGATGGTCCAACAATAGTTTTGGGAGAATTTTAAAGGATAACATGATTATTACTTTGATTTGAAGGAGGGACACTAGTAGGGATTGTAGATAACTATTTTTTTAGGAGCTCTTTTTGACCAGGCATATGAAGAACATCCCAAAGGGAAATGGATGTTTTAGTACTCTTCAATGAGTCAACAATGTTTAAAGAAGCCATACCTAATTTATCTTGGATTCTTGGAGGTAAGGAAGTGCTTGGAACCTGAGGAGTTGGAGTGCCTTGAATAGTCCTTCCAACACTCTAATTTGGAAGATGTGCAGAGTTATTTGAGGTTACCACACTTACAGTCATACCTTATTGCTTTGTATGAAGATTGAATGAGATTTTAGGCACATTATTGTCACCACATGAGGCTTTCCTTTTGGATATAGTGTTTTCTACAACAAAGGTTCCTTGATTAAGCACAAAAGTGTCCTCAACTAGGAAGTTTGTGAAGATCTCTCCTTGAGGCTGCCCACCTTCACTTGTCTACACCATGAATTCATTCTCAGCTGATAAGAGAGAAGTAATTCTTCCTTAATAAACAAGAGCTTGCTCTCCACCTTCACCATCATCCATGAATTTTACTTGCTTCTAATTTTCACCTTTTATCAAGTTGTTGTGAATTGGTACCATCTCTCTTGCATTGATCGTGAAGTTGGGGTTATGCACATTGATAGGCCTATTGAAGTTACATTGCCCTTGACCTCTTCCTCTCCCAAATTGTTGGCCATACTATTGCTAATAGGTGTAAAGAATCTAATAGGCACTTTTTTGCATATTCCCTTATCTATTTTGAGCCTCTAAGGCTAGGAACTTTGCTTTCTAATCAATATTATTTTATGCATGCTTGGACTTAGTGTTAGCATTGAGAATTTGGGCCACATCTAGAGTATTAGTAGAAGTATGAGACAATGGAGGCATAGAAACCTTAGGAGGTAATTTTCCATCTTGGATGAGACCATTATCAGTTTTGATAGAAATATCATATGCTTCAAGAAGAGTGGAACCCCCCATGGATTGAAGCATGATAGCAATTTTAATACCAATGGCTCTCAATTAGGTAGGGAACACAAAACTAAGAGGTGGCCTCATAGGAGGAGGTAATCTATTCCAAGTCTTCTGAAACCTCTCATTGAAATCATACATTATTTATGTAGGGCCTCTTTTGATCACATTAAGCTGATGTATGAGAGAAGAGTGGTCACTTTCATTTCCAAATTTTGAGGTCAGCAACACTCCAAACTCATCCCATGATGTCATGCATCCACCTTCTAGAGTCCTATACCAATCAAGAGCCTTCCCTCTAAGGGACATGGAAAGGATTCTAATGGTAATGTTCTCTTGAGTGATGTTATGAAAGCTACAAAAGTTGGATACATACCTAATGTGTTCACTAGGTGCAACATGACTTTCACCATTGAATAGGGGCACACCTTTTGTAGCATTAGGAGGGATGACATCATATTCTTGAAGATGAATTGGATTTTTAGTATTAAAGGCAAGGAAGGAACGAGGTCTATCCATATATTATTCAAACTCTTCAATTTATTCAATTTATTTAGCCTCTTCCTCTCTATCAAAATCTACTTTTTCTCCAAAGGACAGATTAGGCTAAGGATATTGAACTTCTAGGGGAAGTTCAGGCTGAATAGGTGTATTAATGGGGTTGATAACTCTACTAAAGGATGACCTAGTGAGAACCATGAATTATGATAACAATATTATGACAAAACAGTGGTCTTGAACCAAATTTACCTTGATGGTGTCAAAAAATGTTGAGTAACACACCAATTTGTAGTTGATGTTGTCAAGATCAGGATTCACCTTGATAAATTATCTTGAAGACAATGAGTCCCATTAGGAATGCCACAAATTTTATCACCAAATATCACACCGTAGATGAGGGTGTTCAATCCTCTTCTAGATTTGGGAAACATCGGAACACTTTTAGGTATGTGGGTGTACCTATAGTGGAAGTGAGCCTCTAGGTTTAAGGGTTATCTCCTTAAATGTATCTTGAAGTGCTTATCATCTAAATAATTTCTTGATTATGAGAAAAGAGTTAGAATTTGCATGAATTGAACCTATTATAATGGGTTGATACACCAATATGTTTTCCACATGACCATCACATTTCATTCACTAAGAAATAAAGCATATAGACTAGTCTCAAAGTTTAAAGGATTCTAACATGAATGTTTCAATATAGAGGTGAGATGTATGAAGCGACATAATGCAAATGAACTAAAGGTAAAATTTCACACTCCAAAGACAATTATACACTTGAAAGGATCCTAACACACTTGAATACACTCTATATAACCTGTTAGAATGAGAGTTTCTTGCAAAAGACATGAAAGGACAAGGAAAAGCAAAGGACAAAATCATTAAACTTAAACATTCATCACTTTGCACACTTGAACAATATATTCATGAACTCAAAACTAGATTGCTTGAATTATTATAAGGCAAAATTTAACATCAAACTATTAAGTCTTTGCCATACCAAGTGTGGTCTCCCTTACAAAGGCCAATATGACAACTACTTATAGAATTTCAGAGAGAGGAGAAAGAATGAAGTTCAAAGGTCACTAGAACACATGTCCAATTGATAACTAGTTACATTATAGGGGATTAGAGTATGAAATAGAACATGAATGCTTCCCAAGACAAATTTCCATATAAACCATGACAAAGTCTCCAAAATGGTGCAGAGACTCTTCAGCTAACCTTTGTGAAACTACCTTCATCATGGATCATCTCTCGAGCATTTCAAACTAAATTAGAGAGAGTTAACACATATGTATTATTTGAGGGAGGTTAAAACATGATATGATAGTCATAATATATGATCATAAGTACTAGATATATTATATACACATGTATTCATCATCTACAATCATTCATTGCTTTCTTGGACTTCATTCTTCATATTTGCCAATCATTATTCATCTCAAGTCTTCGCCTGAGATTTCATGGTAGCATATGAGTCTAAAGCATTTGATTTTATATAGAATATTTGATACTACATATATTCCCATGTGTAATTCCCTTTCTATGTTTCTCATTCTATTTTAAAATATGCCTATCATCATTTGAACACATAGCTTCATCTTGTCCATCTGGAAACCAGTAGATTTTGCTCTATCGATCTCGTCTATAGTCTCTTTGCTTCAACCTTCAATGTTGGTAGTTGATCATTGATTTAGGGTCCTAATATTATGACATATAATATCATTGCATTCAATCTAATATCCTTAACCTTTGACTCTCACTCGTATCGTTGGATCTAGATGTATATTTGAATGTCAACCATTGGATCTGCCTCCATTTGAATGTAAACAACTACTTTATGAGACTTTGAAATTGACATCTGCATGCCCATATTTAACATTCATGCAAACATATTTGACATCCACATGACCATTACAATTTGAACCCAATGGGTTTTTTTTTGTGCCTTAAATTTGATGTTTGTACACCTACCATTTACATTTATGAGCCCGTCATTGATGTCCACGAGCTTGTCATAATTTAAACCCCAATGGTTTATTTGATGAGATTTATTTTGATGTATATGTGCCCATTATTGATGTCTTTGAGACCATCATAATTTGAACTCCAATGGTTTTTTTTACGTGGTTTGATTTTGATGTCTGCATGACCATCTTCATCTGCTTGTTCAACTTTGAAGGCTTATATTTGAAAGTGGAAAAATCATGAAGGCACCAAATTTACAGGGGATGATCTTGACCATAAGAGAAAAATTTACAGGTGGTCCTTTGGTTTTGGGATGCTTTCTAAGAAAACTTATAAAATGAAAAAGTAACCAACCTGTTCATTTTTGCATGACGACCTGATGACGGTCTAGTCTACTTAGGCTTGTGCTTGAACTATTGCTTGATTTTTGAAAGTTTGAATGGACTTATTGAGGCCTGTGTGAACTCTTTCCATGATATTTATTACTCAAACACCATGAAAACCTACTCCTTTCACATATGGATTTAAAATGACCCCTAAGACATCAAATGATATAAGGAAATATCTAGACTATGACCAAGTCTATAAACATATGGAATAACATTAAATACAACGTATAAAATTATATAAGACCCCTATACAAGTTTTTGACTATAGGGGGTTGACCCATTTTTACTTGTGGTCAAAATGGTCAACAATAATAAAAACTCAAAAACTAGAATTTGAAAGAAGGCAAATAAGAAAGAATTGCTTGTTATTTTAGGAAAAATGAAACACAGTGACCAGTGCTAATCACTATGCAACTAGTGATAGTTAAGTTAATCATTATTGATTGAGATAAAATCACTACTAGTCAGAGATTATTGGTGTTTGTCTTTATAAGTCCTAGTTTGGGAAAAAATGGTTTTTGGGTTGGTTACAAGAAGGCCTATACAAGTTATTTCTAGGTGGGGGAATGGTTGCGAGGGTATAGTAAATTCTCAAAAGTATCAATGTGTAGGTTGGATATGCAGGTGATTGAGGTGGCCTATGGATGCATGGTAGAAGGTTGACTGCTTAGAGTTTTATAACTCCAACACAAAGGGAATATGGGAGGAATGAGAAAAAACTTTGCAACTGAACTTGTAGTAAGTGTAAATACTAAGATCTAAAAGTTATTGGCTTGGAGGAATGTTGACATTGAGTGAAAGATATGTGGGATCTTAAATAAATGTAGGAAGAGTAACGATACTTGAGCTCTTCATGATGAGTTTTTAGGGTACTTGGATGTCTTTAGTTTGGTTGCCGGATCATCGAGGAGATTTGGTTCACCTGAGAGTTTAAGATTATTATGCAAAAGATAGATTCAACCTCCTAAGGTAAGGCTTTTGGGTGACATTAAGTAACCATCACTAGTCCTATTCAACCTATAATGGTCAGGGGGTGACCAATGTCAGTTTGATAGAATAAGTCTAAATTTGCCAAAAATAGGTCTACACTTATGATTGGTTGTTAAAACTGATGGTGTTGGCAATTTGAGTCATTGATGTCTGTAATATTATCATTGATGTCAAAGGATGAATGTGTTATCATACATTAATGTCAAAGGAGGAGTTGAACATACTTGTGGAGTAAATCAGGTTTGTGAAGAGCTTCTACTTATAAAATAAGTAAAGCAGTCTTAAGAACCCGAATGGGTCTTATAGTGCAAATTAGGATTCCAAAACAACTTTACTTCTCTCAACTTTATAAGTTAAGTTGTCTCAAGAATCTGAATGGGTCTAGTAATGTTAATTGGGTTTATGCAATGAATTTACTTGTCTCATGAACCTGAACGGGTCTAGAAGAGTTGATTGGGGTTTCAAAAGCACTCTACTTCCTTCATGTTTATAAGATAAGCAATGTGGAAAACTTGAATGGGTCAAGGAAGAGGTAATCAAGATTTTGAAGCAACTTTTCTTCTCTTATGTTTATGAGTTAAGCAATGTGAAAAACTTGAATGGGTCTAGGTGAGTTGATCGGAGTTTTACAACAACTTTACTTAGTTCATTTTAATAAGTTAAGAAAAGTTGAAAACCCAAATGGGTCTGGATCAGTTGATCAGGTTTCTAATATGACTTTACTTCTTCCAAGTCTATAATTCATGCTAAATGAAGAACCTGAAATGGTCTTGAAGAATTCTTTTAGAAGAATTCTTTCATAAGAATTCTTTCAAAAAAATTGGCAAAGATAATTCTTTTGGAAATATTGGCAAGGACAAATCTTTTGGACAAAAAGCTTACAAAAATTGTTCTGAAGGGCATGTAGATGCCTGCAAGAAAGCCGAAGGGTAGTGGATCATTTCAAAAAGTTGAAGGGATCTTTTCAAGAAGTTTGAAGGGTATGTGGACCCTTTCCAAAAAGTTGAAGGGCACTTCTCAAGAAATTTGAAGGACAAGTGGACCATTCAAGAAAGCCGAGGGGCACTTCTCAAGAAGTCTAAAGGGCAAGTGGATCATTCAAAAAATCCAAAGGGTAGTCCACAAAAAATTTGAAGGGTAAGTAGACCATTTCAAAAAGTTTGAAAGGTATGAGGACCATTTAAAACTTTCAAAGGGACTGTTACAAAAAAGTTGAAGGGTATGTGGACCTTTACAGAAAAGCCAAAGGATACATTTGTAAAGTCCCAGAGGGTATGTGTCCTAAACAAAAGTGCCAAAAGGAGACTCGGATAAAAAGTCCACAAAAATTATATTGAAGGGGAGCTAAACAAAAAATCCATGAAAATTACCTTGAAGGGGAAAGGTTAAATTTTGAGCAAGTCTGAAGAGATCGACGAAGGAGAAGCATCTCAAAGATGCCAAAAGAAGCGAGATGAAGGAAACATGTCAAAGGTTAATGATCTAGTCAACATAAAGAGAAAGCATCCTTGATGATCCAATGACACATGCAAATTAGGACTAAGAAGATCCAATGGAGTGAGTGATCCAAAGCCTTAAAAGTGCTTGAAGGTTAATGCATAGTGGTGAAGTTAAGGACTGAGCAAGTCTAATAAGAACTATCAGAGTTAAGCTGTCATAAATGTCATGACAAGCGAGATATAGTCAAATCTATAAAAGATTAATGTCTGACTAAAGTTATGGATTGAGCATATTTGAATAAATTAAAAGGAGAAAAAGTGAACCAATCATATATAAAATATCAAGATGTAGGAAAGAGCTCGATGGTTAATGCAAGAGAGATAGACAATTATGTTTTAAAATGGAAATATCTAATGATTCAAGATAGACAGTGATTATCACCAAAGACAAGATGAATAATCCTAGATTAAAGACATGACCAGATAGATGGTGAATTCAAGTCTACATGGAGCTCAAGATCAATCCCCGATTAAATTAGTGGTGTAGTTATGACCAAAATCCAATGGTTGCAAAAATAGAAAAGAGATCTAACCATTGCAATGTGATGCATGAATTGAGATGCGGGAAAAAGCATAAGTCAAAATCACTTTTAATGAGAATCAGTTAATTGCAACTAAAGTGTGAATGCAATTGGAGATAGAAAATCCTAAGCTTCATTGTCTATATATATACAACATCTTAAACATTTTAAGATGCTTTTTATCACTATTGTTGCTACCATCACATTTTTGAGAGTGAGTCAAAGGCTATCAGTTAGAGACATATGTAGATGGTGTAAGAGGCTATCGATCAGAGACATACACAGATAGGGTAAAAGGTATAATAAAAAGGGGGAATGAACCATATCTGAATAGAACATATCCAGACATATGTAGATAAAGAAAATGGGTTGTTGCTATTGTTGTTGAAACTAAAAAGTGCCATCATAGAAAATTAAAAGGGTGTCAACTTAGGATGTATGCAGACACAGAATGAAAGACACCTAGACATAGAGTAAGGTAGAGAGGAAGAAAGAGCACACAAAGAATGTGTAGAGATTGAGCACAGATAAAGAAAGAGCACATAGAGAATAAGCAAAAAGTGAGAAGATATAGACTAGACTTGTAACAAAGAAATTAAATTGGATTCATTTGTGAATTTATCTTGTATGCTGGAGTTGTAGTTCTATAGTTCTAATTGGTTGGTTCCATCATACAAATTGAGTTGGTGCTCAGTTAGGGGATTTGAGTCTCCTTAGGGTTGGTACCCTTAAATCTTGTAACCATTAAGGTTAAACTAAGTTGGTGCTCAATTAGGGGATTGGTGTCTCTTAAAGATAAGTGTCCTTGAATGTAATCAGTGTGGTTTTTTTAGTGAGGTGATTTAACTGTGAGGCTGGATTAGAATAGTAGATTCTAGCAGTTATTTTCATCATGGTTTTTCCCTTTGGGTTTTCCACATATATATCTAGTGTACTATGCTTTTGTGTGTCTGTGTGTGTGCTCTCTACATTTGTTCTTTTATATGCATATGTTTTGTATCTTCATTAAAAAGTTAAAGAACTAGTTTTTAGCTAATCTATTAATTCACACCCCCCCCTCTTAGTAGATATTTGTGTTCAATAATTGGTATCAGAGCGTAGGGTTCCTTAGGAAGAAGCTTAATCAGCTTAGGTAGATCTTGGTTAGTGAACACAATGGCTAGTCATCAAGGATCCTCCATAAACAAAGCACCTCTCTTTGATGTATCTAACTATGCTTTCAAGAGCATACAAATGGAAACATGTATGTCCTCATTAAGATTTGATGTATGAACATCTGTAGTAAATGGATATACAGATCTTGCTATAGATCCTACTGATTAGGTCTCCAAGAAGGCATATGAAAACAATGCCAAGGTAAAGAATGTTATTCTTTGTGGACTGTCAAACTCAGAGTTTGTTAAAGTTATGCATTGTCAAAGTGCAAAAGACATCTAAAACAAGTTGAAGATCATCTATGAAGTAGATGACAAGGTGAATCAAGCCAAGCTGCAGACATACAAAGGATAGTTTGAGATCCTCAAGATGAGTGAGGAAGAGAAGATTGCAGACTACCTCCTTAGGGTAGATGAGATTTTGAATGCTATCAGAGGACTTGGAGAAACAATAGATGAGTCAATTATTATCAATAAGGTTTTGAGGTCTCTACCATTAAGATATGACTCCAAAATATCTATAATAAAATAAGCAAGAGATTTGGATGAGCTCACAGTAGATGAGCTACATGGAACCTTCACTACCTATGAGATGAGAATGGGTGATGTAGACTCTTCCAAAAGAGAAGTTGCATTCAGAGTTTCCAAATAGAAAAAGGAAGAAGAAGCATCTACAACAAAATCTGAGAACATAGATGAGGAAGTTGCCAACTTCATCAGAAGATTGAAAAGAGGATCTAGAAAACACAAAGGTAAGTTACCCTTAAAATGTTTTAACTATGGCATAATAAGACATTTTGCTACCAAAAGTCATTATAAGAAAAAGGGTGATTCTAAGCAAGAAGAGGATGGTACAAGATTGAAACCTCACCATTTCCAAAGAATGAACTTCTCCAAGAACAAGAAAGGTCCGTACACAAAGGAAGATAATGACTCAATGGAATACAGTGAGAGTTTGGATGATGACTATGACTGTGCCTTTGTAGCAGAGGGAAATGAATGTCTATTCATGGTAATAGAATCAACCTCAAAGGATTTGAATCAAGATGATGATAAATAATGGGATGAAGATGAGGAAGGAGAATTAGATCTGGAAGGAGAACTCATGTGTGCCCTAAATGAGATTGATATTCTGAGGAAGGAAAACTTAGAATAAAATAAGATTAGACAAAAGGAAATTAAAAATTTGTCCAAGATTTTTGAAAAATATGATCAGATGGTGGTGAGCTGAAAGACTCAAATTGAAGAGCTCAAAAGAATAGAAAATGTAGTCAAGATTCAACTACACCTCAAGTCCGTTGAATGTATGAAGCTAGAGGATAAAATAGTTTCCCTGAGAAAGGAGCTTGAGAAGGCTAAAGAACAAATTGATAGAGGTATAAAATTGAAAGGAAGTTTAGACATTATTTTTGCATTGATCAACTCAAAAAATCCCTCAAAAGAAAGATCTGGTCTTGGCTATGAGAAAGGAAAGAATCTCATGACAAATACATATGCTAAATTGTATTACAACTTTAGAGCAAGAGGATCAAGATCCAAGAAGGAGATAGATTACAATGGAGTAGAGTCAAATACAAGCAATGTTGATAAGAAGAAGGCTAGAGGAGAGAATAAGCCTATGGTAAATAAGAACCAAGCATATGTCTACACAATTTCAAAGAAGATGCAGAAGACAAATGTAACTAATGTAGATAGTTACACAAAGAGAAGAAGATCAGTAAGGCAGCCTAATGCTATGACCAGGTATTCTTCATCTTTTTATGGCTATTGGTATAGCTGTAATAAGTTTGGTCATAAGGCTAGTAAACATAGAATTATACCTACAAGGAGAAATAAATTTATAAGTAAAATTTCAATTGCATCCTTGTTAGATATAAATGTAGTGTCTTATTGGTGCAATAATTTTGTTCATATAGCTAAACATTGTAGAGCAAGCTTTGTGAGATAAAAAGTATAGAAAGGTATGCCTTTAACTGTGAAAAAAGTTTCACAAGCCTCTAAGAAGGAGAAAAGAAGACCCAACAAGACACATAAGGAGACTAAGAATACGAGCAAGGGTGAGTGCTTCAACTACCATGATGAGGGACACATGGCCAAGTTTTTCAAATAAAGGTCTACAAGTTAGAACAAGATTATTCAAGCTCCTAGAGCTAAAAAGGGAAGGCAAATCAGTTCATGGAGACCAAAGGTGGTGAGCATGAAGCATGATGAATCTATGGATCACATCAATGTAGTTGATGTGGTGGAGAGTGAAACAAAGGTTAGAAAGGGTCAAGAGATATCAACATCAGCCATTTTTGAGAAGGAGAAGCCCAAGAAATTCATTGAAGATAGGTTAAGGATATGCACAAATTCAAGTGAACACCCAGTTGTAGTAGAGAAAGAAATGAGCATAAAGTGTCAATCTTCTGGGCCTAGTGATGAGATTTCTAGCTACAAGGAATATTCAGCAGATGAACAGGTGTATCATGAATCCATAGTATCTCAATGTATTCCAATACGAAAAGGAAAGGAGAACAATTTGATGGATGAGCATGTCACTTCTCTCAAGCCTAAGAACAAGAAGAAAAAGAATAAGAATAATGAGGAGGACTGTGAGGAGTTGTGTGTAACTCATAGTTTCACACTATTTTAAACCATTGGAAATAAGGTGTCTCTATATATGCTTCTTAAGAGACCCATTTAAGTAAATAAGCAAGTGGTGTTCTTCATAAGATGATGAAGGCAGGAATGAGTGCTCCTAGGTGATGTTGATGTGCCAAGATGAGTCAAGTACTATGAATATGGTGTCTGATGAGATAGAGTGAGTATGCTAACAATGTGTTCATGAAATCTAGTTCCAAAGTTAGGATATAGAGACTTCCAAGTGGGAGTCAAGTATAGTTGCTCTAAGATCATAATATCAACTGATATAGAGATATGAAGATTATCGATTGGTCTTCTTAGACCAATGCTATATCAATGTGTAAATGATCGTATGTTCAGTAGTCTTGTATTGATTATTAGTAGGTCAGTAGAGCAAGCATGAGCTAGATTATTCAGTTTATTAGGATCAAGAAGGCTCAAGATAAAGGAACTTTTTGTATGACCTGTGGTGGTAGATTTGAAAATACTCAAGTGGATGTTGGTTGAGACTGGTTTGTGCTACATAAAAAAAATCTAGAGTTCTGAAGATGACAAGCTACATATAGCATGGAGTTAGGGGAGCTAACTCAGATAATCTAAATGGTTTGAGGAATTGTGCATGATGTGAAAAGGAGCATATGTGGAAAGCTTCAGTCATAAATTAAATAAAATATGTTTTCTGCTATAGATGTTGACTCAAGAATTCAAAAAATGACTTGATCAAACCAAGTTAGGAGCCTAGACAGTATACTAAATCCTCATGAGTAAACAAAGTGAAAGCTTTGTAATTGGTCAGGTCCTAGGATCATAGGACTATGTATGGAGACATAAATTCTCAAGTGATGCATTGAGACAAAATTTGGGAGTAATAGCTACTACATCACATCACTAGATACTAGTGATAGGGCATGGATCCAGGGGGAGTATTGAAAGAATATTATTAACTCCATGATTAAGAGAAAAGGTAGTCTAGTGAGATAGCTGCAGTCCCTTTGCTATTTGATGACAAAGGAGGTGACAAAAGTATTTTGGCTCTAAATTAATATGCCTATCTATAGAGAGATATGTCAATTATTAATTGGTCTTTCAGAACAATGTTATATATGTGATCTATTGAGGAATAATGGAGCCAGAGGAATCAAACTTGAATATGTCTGAGTAAGAGTTAGGCAAATGTGCCATTGCCCAAGGTGGAGTTTCTCCCAAAGTGCTATAACCAACCAGGTCTAAGGATCAGAACAACCAAGCTGACAGTAAAGGATCAGTCCATTTCTATGTTATGGCAAGGACTCTTTGTCATTAACATCAAAGGGGGAGAAAGCAGAATAATGCAAGAATGAAGAAGGATAGTCATTCTGAGGAAGTTTTTTCCATCAATGCCAAAGGGGGATATTTTTGGCAATTTGAGTCATTGATGTGTGTAATATTATCATTGACATCAAAGGATGAATTTTTTATCATGCATTAATGTCAAAGGATGTGTTGAACAGACATGTGGAGTAAATCGGGTTTGTGAAGAGCCTATACTTATAAAATAAGTAAAGTAGTCTTGAGAAGTTAAATGGGTCTTTTAGTGCAAATTGGGATTCTAGAACAACTTTACTTCTCTCAAATTTATAAGTTAAGTTGTTCAGAGAACCCGAATGGGTCTAGCAATGTTAATTGGGTTTATGCAACGACTTTACTTGTCTCATTTTTATGAGTCAAGTTGTCTCAAGAACTTAAAAGGGTCTAGAAGAGTTGATCAGGGTTTCGAAAGCACTCTAATTCTTTCATGTTTATAAGATAAGCAATGTGGAAAACTCGAATGGGTCAAGGAAGAGGTAATCAAGATTTTGGAGTGACTTTGTTTCTCTCATGTTTATGAGTTAAGCAATGTGAAATACCCGAATTGGTCTAGGTGAGTTGATCAGAGTTTTGTAATAACTTTACTTAGTTCATTTAAATAAGTTAAGTAAAGTTGAAAACTCGAATGGGTCTGAAAGAGTTGATCAGGTTTCTAAGATGACTTTACTTCTTCCAAGTCTATAAGTCATGTTGAATGAAGAACCTGAAATGGTCTTGAAGAATTCTTTCAGAAGAATTCTTTTAGAAAAAATGGCAAAGACAATTCTTTCAAAAATATTGGCAAGGACAAATCTTTTGGACAAAAAGATCATGGAAATTGTTCCGAAGGGCATGTAGACTCCTGTAAGAAAGCTGAAGGGTAGTGGATCATTTCAAAAATTCAAAGGGATCTTTTCAAGAAGTTTGAAGGGTATGTGGACCCTTTTAGAAAAGTTGAAGGGCACTTCTCAAGAACTTTGAAGGGCAAGTGGACCATTCAAGAAAGCTAAAGGGCACTTCTCAAGAAGCCCGAAGGGTAAGTGGATTTTTTAGAAAAGCCAAAGGGTAGTCCAAAGAAAGTTTGAAGGGTAAGTGGACCATTTCAAAAAGTTCAAAGGGTATGAGGACCATTCAAAACTTTTGAAGGAACTATTATAAAAAAGTTGAAGGGTATGTGGACCTTTACAAAAAAGCCAAAGGATACATTTTCAAATCCCCAAAGTGTATGTGTCCTAAATAAAAGTGTTGAAAGGGGCTCGAACAAAAATTCCATGGAAATTGTCCTGAAGGGGACTTAGACAAAAAATCTATGAAAATTATCCTAAAGGGAACATGTTAAAGTTTAAGCAAGTCTCAAGAGATTGCCAAAGGGGAAGCATCTCAAAGACATCAAAAGAAGTGAGATGAAGTCAATGTGTGAAAGGTTAATGATCAAGTCAACATAAAGAGAAAGCATCCTCGATGATCCAACAACATACACAAGTCAAGACTAAGAAGATCCAATGGAGTGAGTGGATCTAAAGCCTTAAAAGTGCTTGAAGGTTAATGCACAATGGTAAAGTTAAATACTGATCAAGTCCAATAAGAACTATCAGAGTGAAAGCTCTCATGAATGTTGTGGCAAGTGAGATACAGTCAAATCTACCAAAGATTAATATCTGACTAAAGTTATGGATTGAGCATATTTGTATAAATTGAAAGGAATGAAAATGATCCAATCATATAGAAAATATCGAGATGTGCGAAAGAGCTTGATGGTTAATGTAAGAAAGATCGATGGTTCTATTTTAAAATGAAAATATCTGACGGTTCAAGATAGACATTGATTGGTGCTAAAGAAAATATGAATAATCCTAGATTAAAGACATGACCAGACAAATAATGAACTTGAGTCTACACAGAGCTCAAGATCAATCCTCAATTAAAGTAGTGGTACAGTTATGACTAGAATCTAGCAATTGCCAAAAATATAAAAGTGATTTGACCATTGCAATGTGATGCATGAACTGAGACACAGGAAAAAACATAAGTCAAAATCACTTTTAATGAGAATTGGTTAATTGCAACTAAAGTGTGAATGCAATTAGAGATAGAAAACTCTAAGCTTCATTGTCTATATATATATGACATCTTGAACATTGTAACATGCTTTTTGTCATTGCTACTACTGCCATCAAAATTCTGAGAGTGAGTCAAAGGTTGTCAATTAGAGACATATGTAGATGGTGTAAAAGGATATTGATTAGAGACATACATAGACAGAGTAAAAGGTAGAAGAAAAAGGGGGAATGAACCATGTCTGAATAGAATATATCTAGACATACACAGATAAATAAAATGGGTTGCCTCTACTTTTTTTGAAACTGAAAAGTGTCGTCATATAAAATTTGAAGGGTGTCAACTTAGGATGTATGTAGACACATAATGAAAGACACCTAGACACAGAGTGAGGCAGCGAGGAAGAAAGAGAACATAGAGAATGTGTAAAGATTGAGCAGAGAGAAAGAAAGAGCACATAGAGAAAGAACAAAAAGTGAGCAGTTACAGACTAGACTTGTAACAAAGAAACTAAACTTGATTCATTTGTGAATTTATCTTGTATGCTAGAGTTGTAGCTCTATAGTTATGATTGGTTAGTGCCATCAGACAATCTAAATTGGTGCTTAGTAAGGGGATTGGAGTCTCCGTAGGGTTGGTGCCTTTAGATATTATAACCAGTAAGGCTAAACTGAGTTGGTGCTCAGTTAGGGGATCAGTGTCTCTTAAGGATAAGTGTCCTTGAATGTAACCAGTGTGGTTTTGCCAGTGAGGTGATTTAACTGTGAGGTTGGATTAAAAAAATAGATTCTAGTAGTTATTCTCACTGTGGTTTTTATTCTTGGTTTTCCACATATAAATCTAGTATATTATACTTTTGTGTGTGTGTGCTCTCTATATTGTTCTTTGATTTCCATATGTTTTGTATCTTCATTAAAAAGTTAAAGAACTAGTTTTTAGTTGATCTACTGATTCACCCCCCTTCTTAATAGATAGTTGTGTTCAACAGATGAAAGTGGTTCAAGGTTAATAAAGGCCTCATTGGGATGTGTGAGGGATAATTCTATTTGGTTAGGGCATTAAATGCCTAGGTGGGAATTAGTCTTAAGGCTAGGTGTTGACAAATTAGCCATGGGTATGGGTCGAGAGGTGTAAATAGGCCTTTTAAATTAATTAACTTAATTAAATTACTCAAAAGGGGTTAAATGGGTATTTTAAAGGATTTTAATAATTAATCCTAACCCAAAGAGGGCCAATGGGGCCAAGGGGTGATTTACAATGACTAGAACCATGTAGTTTTCTAATGTCTACATTTTGCCCATTTTTTGTTGTGTAGGTTGCATCCTCAAGTTGCAAAATAAAAATAAGTGTAGTGGCAAGTTGGATGCCTCAAGTATGGGAGGAGGTTTTCCCCCTCAAATTGGGATGTGATGAGGTGGAAACAAAGTCGTGAATAAGGTTGACAAGTGTGCATGTATGGAAAAATAGGTAGGATGGAACAAATTGTCAAATAAGGTTGTATTAAGGAGGACAAGTGATAAGTGAATTAGGCCACCACATTAGGCATAGTGGATATGGGTGCACTTATAAACACAAATATCCAAGCTAGGGTGTTCATGTTACTAGGGGCTAAAAGGAGGGTGCTCTTGAGTAAATGAAAGTAGTCATAAGTGCCAGAACTGTGAGTCGATGCATTCTAAGGTAATTGAAAGGTTTACACACAGAAGGTCATGGTTGACTATAATATTATGTAGCATTGCAAGGATTTCAAAAGTTTTTAAATGTATTGATGTCAAGGGTGGGTGGTCACCAATAAGATGTGATCAAGTGGTCCTAAGTGACCAAAGGGAAAGTGAAAGGGTTGGGTTGGTGAAGGGGTCTCTTGGGGATGAAATGGGAAGAGAGGTTGTACAAAACCCTAACTTGGTTCGATCAATGTTGGTTGAGGTTGACTAATGGTGGTCAATTGGTGATTGGTGTTGGTCACAAGAAAACCCTAAAAAGGGGCTAGTGATCATAAAATTTCAAAAGCAATTCCATTTTTGGCAATACTTTGTTTTTCACGTTGTCATTTATCCTTTTCACTAAGAAAATTATGCTTGGAAAAATTTTCTTGTGAGCTAAGTGGTTGAGGTGGGTTGACTAAGAGTTGGAGTGTTGGCCACAAGGAAGGGTTATTGGAGAAGGTGATAAATGTTTTAGGTGATATAGAATTGGACTAGGATATAACGAGGATGAGCTAGGGGAGGGTGAGTAGTGGTTATTCAGTGGGCTCCACCATAGTGGTGCACTTAGAATGAGGTAGGTGTTTTGCCTTGCTTTGTTTGATTATGTTTAGTGTATTTAATTTGGTTGAAAGGGTTAGAAATGGGTAGTTTGAGGGAGGGTTAAATGTAAGGGTGAGGTGAAAAAAAATATTTTGTGTGATTATATGCTGTAAATTAGGTAGGGGGAGGGTAGATTAAGGATTTGGAGTGGTTTTTGGGTGGGAAAGTAAGGGTTTGGAGCATCAGTTAATTTTCACAGTGATTGGTGATGGTCAGTGTCGATCAACAATAGTTAGTTTTCAAGCTGAGACTAACACTGATCCCTAACAACCAACCATTATTGGTTGAGGGTCGATCAACAACAGTCTAAGAAAGGACCAGCACCAATTGAGACTCGATCAACCTTAGTCTGAAAATAAATGCTAAGGTGGAAGGTACTTAGGAAGGTAGGGTGATTTTTAAAGTTAGCTTAGAATGTTTATAGGCTTAGCTTAAGGGTAGTTTTAGTCATAATCAAAGAGGTTGGTAGGGGTTGAAATGCTTGCATTGCTTAGGAAAGTGTAGGTTAAGCTAAATCCATTATCTTAACCTTGTAGGTGAGGGTGATGTTGGTGATGCAAGACCAAGTACCACCACTCCTAGATGACATTCACAAGGACATGACCCCAATGGATTGGGAGCATATGGTAGTAGTAGGCTTGGGGGGCATGCAATATTATCAATGCATGTTATGAGATACAACGATGATGGTAGCCCTCATCGAGAGAAGGGATCCAACTACCAACACCTTTATGTTATCGATTGGAGAGATCACCATCTTGTTAGATGATATCTATAAGATCTTGAGATTGCCTATATAGTGTCAGGAAATAGAGCACATCTACAGTGGTAAGTAGGATGCCTATATGGATCAATTATTTAGAGAGTATTTTATACAGGTATGATGGCATACTGGGGGATTTTATATTGGAGATCTGTCCCACATGGATAGGGTAGAGAGATAACTGATGGACATGATGATGATATCCATTACTTTTTATACACTCCCTAATTTGAGTGGAGACAAATTTCCCTAGGTATTGTTAGGTTTTCTTATGGATATGATTGAGGAGAAAATGATGCTTACTTAGGCCCCAATATTATTGGTGCAAATCTATCATGAGCTATGGGGTTATTGAGTATAGAGATGTTATGGGTTGAGTGTAGGATTTGTATTTCACTATTGGGCATACCAACATATCACTATACTATGAACAATTGGATTTCCATGGCACACATAGGCTCAGGATAAGTTCAAAGTTAACTTTATGAGATGGAGGGCAGATCATGCACTACCACCAATAATGGTAGAGGGGTGGGATTTAGATTGGTTTAAAGAGAGATTAGGTGCATTGATGGATGGGGAGGTGATTTGGTGACCATACACAACATTTCCCTCATAGATGGGTCTTGACAGACATATATTCTCCTTACAAAGCTTTAGATGGATTCACAGGAGGCAAAAATAGGAGGTAGAGATGATCTCCTTTGATTGAGGAGACAATTTAGGTATAGGCAGGAGGACGCAGAGGCACCATTACCTTTACCATAGCCAGTTAAGGAGTTTTTGTATGAGGAGCTACTAGTTATAGTAGGTGATATCATGTGGTGGTAGGGTCAATATGTCATGGCTTTTGGAGGATATGGAGGACAAGATCAGGTTGGAGGTATGGGTGGATAGTATAAGGCTATCAATGTAGATATGGAGGAGAGGGGTTATCAAATGGATGTTGATGCCTTGAATAGATAGGCCATGATCATAGAGAGGAAACAGGTGAGAGTGACATTGGCCAAAACATAGGTAGCACTAGCATCCATGACCTTAGACAGGGACACAACATAGGGTCAGTTAGTAGTGAGGACACATGAGAGAGATATTCTCTAGAGACAAGTTACTAGCATTACTCAGGAGAGAGACTAGGCCTAAGGATAGGTGGTAACCCTCACATAAGAGAAGGATCAGGCATGAGCATAGCTAAACATTATTATGTAGGAGAGGGATGCAGTATAGGGATAGGTGACCTTGATATCAGTAGAGAGAGATGCATTGAGATAGGCAGGAGGGTAAGCACTGACAAAACCAATGCAGACCATCCCAATGTTTAGGTATGTGGCCATAGTTGAGTAATTGAGGTATTATGAGGTACTTGTCTTTACATAGATATTAGATGCACCTTTTTATGTCGAGTACGTAGCAGAGTGGATTGTGGGAGGGAGGCCCAATAGTGAGATCTAGTGAGTGGGTAGCATCTGTAGGTGCTCAGATGGGTCCTAGAGATGGAGAGGCTCTAGGGATAGTATTACCCCTACACCATAGACCTAATGGGACTATATTATTGTAGTTATGTGATTTTTATTCTTGCCTGTGAATCGATGCAATGAGATGTACATATCATTTTGAGAGACATGGACATATATATATATATATATATATATATATATGTATATATATATATGTATATATATATATGTATATATATGTATATATATGTATATATGTATATATATATATATATGTATATATATATGTATATATATATATATGTATATATATATATATATATATATATATATATATATATATATATATATATGTATGTATATATATATATTTTCAAGTTATCTTGTGATGATCATGATGTGTGTTGATTATGGTCATTTATTATGCTCATGTGATGATTCATCTGATGATGTTTATGATGTGGTTATATGTGGTGATTTATGGTTATGTTTTACTTAGCATTTTTCCATTTTAGTAGGTATATGCTTAATTATATGTTTTTCTTTGTAAATTAATGAACCTATGTGATCCCATATTTAGATAGATTAGTGATGGATAACATATTTTCATGACTCATTTATTTATGAAAAAGTGATTAAATGGTTATTATTAACTTTCATGATAAAAAGTTATAATAGATTTTGATGTGATAGAATTAATTTGATCGATGTGATAATTGCTTAGATAGATGATATGGTAATCTAATATATGATGATGGTGATTTATAATTAGAATGGTTTCATGATTAAAAAAACCTAGACAAATGATGTGAATGGATAATGATAATCATGTAATAAAACACATAATGTATTGAATTTTTTTTAAATTTGATGATTGTATGTAGAGTTGATTTAAGAATATTTAAAACTATCTTAACACATAGATTAAGTTTAGATAACAAAACTATATGTAAGAAAAGAGAAGAAAGTTAAAACAATCAAAATACAAACATCTTAATGAATGTATCAACAAGTAGGCATGATAAAGAAGGAGACATGATGCTCTTTCATTGGCGAGGACTAATATAGGAAGTTAGATTAGCTTATGAACATAAGCCCTTCATATGCTTCATATTAGCATTCGTTATTTTGTTAAAAACAAATCGATCACATTGTGTCAAGTAAGCTTGAAATCCCTTGCTTTATTGAGGGTAAAAGCGAAGATGGATGAAAATTGGACCTTCTTATGAGGCTAGTTTGCCCATTCTGTAGGTTGCCCAAAAGCTAGTATAAACAAGTTTATGTCATATTTTGGTGTAAATTGATTGATGTGAGAAGTATACTATTTTTTTTCTTGGAATTTTTGACAATGGGTTTTTTGATGTTTTATTATTGCTTTAAGAGGTTGGGGAAGTTGATCAATGCGAGAAGCTTCCAAGAAATTGTTTGCTTAGACAAATGTTGGACTTAGCCATCCTTTAAGGGAATGGTCTAAACTTTATGATTTGATTTAGGTTTGGATAGATATCCTTCAAGGGTGAATCTACCATATTTAAGCAATTTTTGAATTGTTTTGGCTGCTATCCTTCAAGGGAGTAGTCTGCAATGCTAGATATGACCCATAAGATGGAATATTTTTATACTCTTTTTTTTTGGTAATTTTTTTTTGATAGAGATTGACTTGATTATATAAGCGTAAGGATTACCTTTATGAAGGAAAATATATAGCTCAAGAAGGTTGAATAGTGAGTGAAATAAGGCTTTAATATACAAAGACCATCGAATTCCATCCTATTAGGGATGAAAATTATACTTGAGAATCATGCCATCGGTAGAGTTGCGGTACCCATATTTAAGATTGAGGCTAAAACTATGATGGATAAGCACATGATTCTATGTTTTAATCAATTGTCCTCAAAGTGAGGGGATGAAGGTAATAATCTCATAGAATAAGGGATGAGCATAAGTTAGACAGAAGGTGAGTTTGAATGTGTTTTAACAAAATAATGGATGCGGATGTGAAGAATTGAGGGGCTTAAGTTCTAGTTTCCCTTCAAAAGATGATAATCGATAAGCCCCTAACCCATTATTATGCATTATGATATATAGTCTAAGCTAATTAAAAGCAAACTTACCTCACTTGCTTCTTTCCATATTGGTTATATGTTGATTTTACTTTAAGATGAGGTCTTTGATATTGAATTCTCACTCTTTTATGTGCTTGTTATAATCACACTTAATTCATTCTTGATAGACACGGCTATGGTTAAGCACGACCAAATGATGCTCATCAAGTAGCTCATGTTGGGCTAAACATTCTTGATGATAGTCTTCCTAAAAAATGATATCCTTTAGGGATATATAAAGGGAGGTAATTTGGACTTCGAGAGGCAAGACAACCCTTAGCTCCAAAGATAAGAGAGAAATGGGTAGCACCCATAGGGGTTTGAATGCTAGTTCGATATGCCCATAAGGAGAATGGAATGTGTAACTTCTAATCCCGACCAGATACATTGATCATTTTAGTTAGCATTTTGTTAAGTGTTTTGTTAGAATATTTAGCCTATCCATTAGATTATGGATGATAAGGTGATGAAAAACTTAACTTAATGCCAAATATGTCACAAAGACCTTTTAAATTTTTAATTTTAAAATATTTTCCATTGTCAGTGATAATTTTATGAGGAACACTAAAGCATCAAATAATGTGATGGTTAACGAATTCAATAATCTTATCAACTTTGGTTGAAACTAGGGGAATAGCCTCCACCCATCTGGTGAAATATTCTATCATAGTGATTATAGAATGATGTCACTACAAAGAATGAGGATTGATTTCACCAATGAGATCTAATCCCCACTACGAGGAGGGATAGAAATCCTTAAAGACTTGAAGACCATGACTAGGTACATGATATAAATTAGCATGTTATTGACACTTAACACACTTCTTTACTTAAACACAATATTTTTGGTTAAGGGTGGGCTAATAATATCCAAGGCAAAGGATATGTTTAGTGACATCTAGACTGTGAAAATGTCCTCCACAAATCCCATCATGCATTTTCTTGATAGCGTGAGAGATTTCACGACTATGTAGGCATCTAAAGAGGAGAGCATTAAAGTTGCAGTTACAAATAAATCCCCTTAGTATGGTGTAATGAGAGGTACTCTGTATAAACACTCTTTGACCATTTCTAGATAGATCGAAAGGAAAAATGGCTAGGTTTAGATAGTCAAAGATTTATTTATACTGAATATCAGATTGGGCCTCTTCCACATGATAAATGGAAGGAATGTCTGATTTGGTGTAAGAGGGCTCATTAAGGGGATGGATACTGACAAAGATCTTAGATTCAAAAGGTGAAAATGGGATTTTGGAGGCAAGAGAAGCTATGGTATCGGCAAACTTGTTAGTATAACATCGAGTGTCTTGAATAAGGTAATGATCAAATGACATCAAGAGTACATCTACCAATTATTTATATTTTTGTAAGACATCATTTTTACATTAGTAAGAACCATTGATTTGGTTGACCAAAAGTTAGGAGTCATAAAAAATGTTGATCGATTTGACTCCTAAAGAAATATTTGTTTAGAGACCTATCACTAGGGATTCGTACTCAACCGTATTATTGGTGCAATAAAAATCAAGTTTAAAGGATAAAGGAAGGGGTTCACCATCAAGGTGGATAAGGATGATGCCTCCTCCCCCACCATGTTGACTCTTTGATCCATTAAATAACATGGTCATCTGATAAGTGGAATCCTTTTATGATAGAGTTGTGATAGACTCATCGGGAAACTCAAGAGGAGGAGGTTGGTTTTTTTCTAAAGGTGCTTCAGCTAATTAGTTGGCAATGACTTGCCCTTTAATTAAATTTTAATGGAGAACTCAAGATCAAACTTAGCTAAGAGCATGAGCCATATAGCCATATATTGATTTTGATATGGCTTAGAATGCATATACTTTAGTGGGTCGATGTTAGTTATGATGTAGGTTTTATGGTTAAGAAGGTAATGATGGAATTTAGAATCCACAAATACCAAGGTGAGGTACAATTTCTTAGTATGGGTATATCAATTTCATACTCTATAAGTGTTCAACTTATATAGTATATTGCTTGCTCTTTATGCTGATCATCACGATGTGCAAGCATGGTCCCTAAGGAATGGTCATTGGTGGAAATATACAGGGGCTGGTCCTCTTTTATAGGAACAAGAATAGGTGGGGAAAAAGGTATTATTTAATTGATTCAAAGGCCTTTTGATAGTATTTATTCCATTTAAAGGAGAGATCTTTCTTAAGGAGGTGATGGAAAGGTTGACATTTATCAGATAGTTGAGATATGAAGAAAGGAATGGATTGGAGTTTACCCTATAGACTACGGAGTTTCTTAAGGTTAATCAAAAGAGGCATGTTTAGAATCACCTTGACTTTAGTGGTATCAACATATATTTTGTGAAGATAGATAATAAAGCCAAGAAGCTTTTCTAACAAGACCCCAAAGATACACTTCTTAGGGTTAAGGTGGACATTAAAGTGGATAAGGAATTTGAAGATAACCTTAAGAATGGTCAAATGATCCTTACAAAATTTAGACTTTCCAAAGAGGTCATCTATGCAGTCTTCCATAGTTTTATGAATAAGGTCATGAAATATATAGGTCATGACACATTGGTAGGTTGCACCAGTGTTCTTTAGACCAAAAGGCATGACCCTAGAGCATAAGGTTTCCCATGGGGTGATAAAACTAGTTTTATGTTGATATTTAGGGGCAATCAAGATATGATTATAGATTGAGAACCTGTCTATAAGAGATACCATCTCATGGCTAGTCGTAAGATCAACAAGTTAGTCAATGCTTGGCAAAGGGAAGTCATATTTTAGACAAGCAAGGTTAAGATCATGAAATTCAATGCAAATACAAAGTCCCCCTATCACTTTAGTGATATGAAAAACATTCAATACCCATTGGGGATAGTCAATGGATTGGATGAAATTGATGAATAAGAGGCATTAAATCTCTTCTTTAACAAGAAGGGTTATATGAGGGTACATCCTATAAAGCCTTTGCCTAATGGGCTTGGCATCGAGGGTGGTAATGATGTTATGTATCATTATGGAAGGGTCTATTCCTAGCATGTCACTATAAGACCAAGAAAATGCTATGCTATAGTCTCACAAAAAGGAAGAAAAATCTTGATAGTCTGAGGAATCTAAGGATTGGCCAATTTTAACTATGTGGGGGTTGTCCTGAGTACCCAAATTGATGTCAATAGTGTCTTCATTCAACATAGTTTAAGTCTTAGGAGGAAGGGATTTGTAAATAAAGGAATCTTTAACACCAAGATATGTGAGAAAATAATCATCATCCTGACACTGAATAATATTAATGGTAGGAGAATCATCTACTACCATCTCATGATGAGTCAGAGGAATGGTCATGGTTTCCCCATCCTTTTGATAAGTCAAAGGTCCAAAAATGATCATGTTGATAAAAAAACCTTAAAGGGAATGATGTCAATATCCTTATATTTCAGAGGAGAATGGGATTTCTTCCTCAATGATGGTGATTGGGGTGTGGGTTGGTTTGCTCCTCTGGTGGAATGAATCCAAGACCAAATCGATCACAAGGTTTTTGGGTTTTACATGATAGCAACTCGTGTGGTCCATGTCTATAGCATCCTAGACTGAATCCCTTCCAAGAACATATATGGAGGTATTTCTTGGAAAACTCTAATTTATCCAAGTAGGAGAAATTAGAGGTGAATTGTTTAGGCAAAGAAGAGGCAGTGGAAGTGAAAAGTGGTCGATCAACTCCCCCATAAACAAGATTAGATTGTAAATTGAGAGGCTAATAATAATAATGATTCCAATATTAGAATCATAGCTATGATGTTGGTAAATATTCACATGCTCCATGGGAGTAGGGAAGGCATCTAAGGTCAAAAGGTGATACTCCCCAAGCGAGAGATGTTGGAATGTTGATTCTAAGGGGTCCTTCATAAGGATTTGGGAGGAAGGTATGGATGAGTTGGTGGAAGCTTAATTGATGGAAGAGGAAGGGGATGCATCCTTAATAAGGAGTAAAATATAATTAGGCAGGTAAGTCATATTATATGACTTGAAAGGATTAAGATAGACAGGTATGGTATGGACTTGACCCTCATGCTCAAACTTGATACACTGATGTAAGGTAGATGGCACACAACCCATGGAATGGATCCAAGGGAATCCAAGCAAAACATTATATTGGAACTTGCCTTCTACCATGTAGAAGAGCTCAGGAAGAGTATGAGGTCCTAAAAAAATATAAAAGACAACTATCCCTAAGGTTGTTTCCATGGTATCATTAAAGGATCAGAGCATCATTGTAGTTTCTAACATGATGTTTTCTGGAAGTTTCAATTGGTCATATATATGAGAGGAAATAATATTTATGCTATCCCCCCATAAATCATAACCCTCTTGATATTGGTTTGGTTGATGTAGGTGGTAATGAAAAGGGGAGGATCTAGATCATCTGGATGAGGGGGTATCTCCAAATCCTTAAAGGTGATGACGGTGGAAAGCTAAAGGGCTCCAACAAAGGCTAATACAGGTTTTGGATCTTCAAGTTGAACCTATATGGATTTTAATGCCTCCATCATGGCTTGATGGTGATGGGGTGAGGTATTTATTAACTCATATAAATTCATCTTCACCAGTGTTTGGTGAAGTTATTTTAGAAATACCCTTTGTATTGACTCAAAGGGGTTAGATTGGGGAA
The DNA here is from genome assembly GCA_037957365.1 of Torreya grandis. Taxonomy (NCBI): domain Eukaryota; kingdom Viridiplantae; phylum Streptophyta; class Pinopsida; order Cupressales; family Taxaceae; genus Torreya; species Torreya grandis. The sequence continues at coordinate 3,881,128 of JARHVA010000532.1, forward strand.
TGCCTAAGATATAAATCTTGGGCTTGGGTGAAAGTGTTTGGGCTTGGTTGGGTGTTTTGATGGTGGAATAAGGGTATGTCCATGGGATGGACACCTTTTCTTTCCCTTTATCTTTTTGTTAGGATTTTGATCGGGTGACCACATGAATGGTATGGATTTGGAAATGAGTTAGACTAGTTGACTGCTTTAGTTCCTCCTCACTCTTAGATGAGATTTTGGAGGTAGGTACATGTGGGGTGGTTGATTTTGGATTTTGGCTTGGTGGTGGGATCATGGGAGGTTCCTCCATCAATAAGTCATCCTCATCACATAGTTTGTGGACTATGACTTGGAGAGATTTGTAGTTCTTCGTATCATGCCCAAGCATCTTATGGTATGATTAAATTAAATTATCATTAAAACAATATGGCTTGGGACTAAGGGGATAAAATGAATTGATAGGAGGTAAGACCAAGTAGGAAGCTTGGATCAACCTTTTCAATATGGTAGAATATGACTCTAGCAAAGGTGGCAAGGGAGTGGAGGTTTTGGTTTTGATAGTTGGGTTGGAAGACTTCTTAGGGGTAGGTTTGAAAATTGGATCTTTCAGTGGTGGAATGTTCTTGGTGGGTGGTTTTGGAGTAGATGGTTTGGAGGTCAATGGATTGGAAGCAAATGGTTTGGAAGGAATAGGTGGAGGTATAGCTAGAAGTGGAGGTTGGGTTTGGGATTTCTTTAGGAGACCTGGTTTCTTAATCAAGGTGGAGGGGTGAGGTCCTAATATGGAAGAAGGATGTGGTCCTAAAATGAAAGGCAAAGTGGAAATGGGAGGCAAGGTTTTGGATTTTAGAATCCTAGGTGGTTCAACTTTCTTGGTTGGTTTGACTTGTGGTTTCTTAGGTTGGTTTGGTGGTGTCAAATTCAACTTCAATGGAGTATGGGTAATATTTTGAGTAGGGAGCACACCTAGGTTTTTGATTGGATTTATGGGGATAATGGAAGGTATTTTGTTTGTTTTGGAAGGAGTTGGGTTGGATGGTTTATCTAAGTTTTGGGAGGTGGAGGCTTATGTTGGTTTGGTTGGGGTGATGGTGATTTCACTAGTGGAAGTGGAAGGTTGGGTAAATAAGGGTGAGGTTGATTATCCCTTATTAGTTATATAAGGGAGTCCTAGGTGATGACAAAATGTGCCCTAATCAAGGTGTGATTGGGATAGAAACTCTAAGTTTTGGAGTAACCTAGAAAAGGGCTTATAGATGGGTTTAGTTCTTTCAATGTTGGACTCGAAGGACAAACTAAATGGCTGAGGAAGTGTAATGGCCATGTCTTCCTTTTCCTCTATCAAATGTTCTAAGGCCTCAGTGGATAATTATTCCATATAAGGGGTAGGTGAAGCAACCTTTTCCTTAGGAATGCTTTCAAAAGGAAGGGTGGATAGTTCTATCATGGAAGGAAAAGTGGTGGGGGTAATGGTTTCCTCCTTTTTTATACCTTCCAAAGGAGAGGTTGGCGATTCAAATACCTCAATAAGTGGAGAAGGAATGATAGTTTAGGACATGGGTCACTAACTATTAGCTCACTAAGAACAACATTAACTAAGTTATCATCATGCTTGTGAAATGATTTCGCATTGTTATGTTCATTATTTGTAGAAGGTGAATGGTTGGGGAATGGTTGTCTAAAAATGTCAAGTGATGGATTTTGGGGTGCATTCAGATTGTCCATCACAAGTTCCCCCTTATCAATCAAATCTTGGACAATGTTTTTGAATGTCTTACATCTACTAACATCATGTACAATTACACGGTGGAAACTACACATTTTATTTTCCTTATACCAACTAGGCATAGGATGAGAGGAATTGAATTGCTGAGCTAGTTTAATTGAAGGAAGTTGGATGATAGATTCCTTCAATAACTTTTCCAAAACTGAAGCGTATGACTCCCCTAACGAAGTATACTCTTTTTGGACATAATAGTTTTGGGTTTTGGCATTTTAGTTGGAAGAAGTGGAAGAATTGGGTCGGTTGACAACTGGGGGAGGAGTCATTTTAAACACAATTGCATTTGTGGTCCTTTTAGCTTTGGTGTTGGTGTTGGTTTGGTTGGTGGTTTTGGCGGAAGAAGATTCATTTGATTTCGCTCATTTAAGCTTTCCCTCATCACTAACTCTTATCTCCAACTTTTGAGCCATGGAGAATGCCTCATCAAAGGTTTGGAAAGTTTGAACCTATAAGGTTGATGAGGTATGATTGGCACAAGCTCAAGAGAAAAGATCAATCAACTCAGTTTGGGGAAAAGAGAAAGAGAGTTGGTTAATCAAGCCTCTCCAATGGGCCATAAAGTCGATAATTGACTCATCCTCGAATTTCTTGATGGAATATAGGTCGGTGATAAAAACTCTCTTCAAAATGTTTATAGATAAATAGTCTAAGAAGGTTTGGGCTAGTTGGGAAAAAATGAAGAGGGAGTGCTTGGCAATAGCACTGTACCAATCTAATACAGGACTGGCTAAGGACATAGGGAAAGTATAGAGAAAAAGAGCATCATCGTAAGCAATCAGATAACATGAATGCCTAAATGCTCTAAGATGCTATTGGGGATCTTCTTTGCTTTGAAACTTAGCAATTTTTGGAAGTTCCCACTATGTTAGTTATTGTTAGAATTAGCTATAGGATCTGATGAATCTAATAGAAAGCATAAATAAGAGATAAAATAGTAATAGTAATAAACAATAACTGTATATCTAAGATAATAATAGAAATGAATAAATATCTCAAATATGATAAATTACTCTAATTATTCAATATTAATCTTATATGGAATACATAAATAGTCATTATTTATATAGGTCAAGGTGTGCATGATAAAGATCAGGGAACTCACACAACATGTGTAGTTCAACTGATATCTGTCTACATGAATAGTGGAGTGTAACTCCACACTAACAAGATAGGTGTCCAACTTGTGTAAATGATCAACACAAGTTGACTATTAGTTAAACAATCTTATCCTATCTTACCTTGAATAGTGGAGTGAAACTCCACTGTAACGAGATAAGTGTCTAAGTTAACTACTAGCTAAGCAAGCTTACTCTATCTGGTTTAAATTATTAATAAACTAACTACAATAAGTAATTAGTGCACCAAAATAATTAATAATAAATACAAGTAAATGCAATAAAGCAAATAAATACACCAACACCCACCATAAGCAAAGCTTAGGTAGGGTTATGCAGATAAGAGTCCTGATAATGTGTAGCCATATTAGGTACTATGTACAAATATATGAGGAAAGGAGAAAAATCAAAGGAAAAAAACTCCTTTAAATTAAGGTATAAGAGACCCCCCCTAAAGAAATGATGTCCCTTGAAGAAATAATGTCTCATACCCCCAAAAGAGATCGCAAGTGAAGATACTTGCTCTCAGTGAAAGGTTTGGTGAAAATATCTGCAATCTACTCCTCCATAGGACAATATTGAAGATCAATGATCTCCACCTAAATTAGCTCCCTGATAAAGTGCATGTGGATCTCTATGTGTTGTATTCTCTAATAATGAACTAGATTCTTCAAGATTTGGATAGTGCTCTGGTTATCGTAGTAGATGACTGATGGCTTTAAAAATGGAACACCAAGCTCAGTGAGAATATTTTGATGCCAAATAGCCTTAGTAGGGGCATTAACAATTCCACAATAATCAACCTCTATAGATGAAAGAGCAATAACATTTTGTTTCTTACTTTGTCAATAAATGGGGCCTTATCTGAAGTGAAAGTTGTAACTAGAAGTGAACTTATGATCATCATAATCACCAACCCAATTAGAATTTATGTATCCCACCAAGTCTAAACCTATACCTAATGTATAATAAATCATGTATCTGATAGTGCCCTAAATGTAGCTCAAAATGCACTTGGTGGCTCTCCAATGAAGCTCATATGGTGTTTGCATAAAGCGTGAAACCATGCCAATTGCATATGAAATGTCGAGTCATGTATGATTCAGATAGATGAGGCTACCTACAAGCTGATGATACAATGTGGCATCAACCAAGGGATTGGAACAATAAACCTCAAGTCTAACTCCAGATAAGAAAGGAGTCAGTGTAGGCCTACAAATAACCATGTGAAACCAAGCTAACAAATCTATGACATACTTAGGCTATGAAAGTGTAATCCTGGAAGAAGACTGTGTTATTTTAATCCTAAGAAAATGATGTAATAATCCCATGTCTGTCATAGAAAACCTATCATGAAGTGTAGTCTTCACACTGTTGATGATGGATGTTGTGCTCCCTGTAATAATGAGATCATCAACATAGAGCACCAAGTACAATAGTGAATACTCCTATCATATAATGTAGACATTCAGATCTGAGTGACATCTCGAGAACCCAACTGAGAGAAGAAATGTGTCCATCTTATAATACCAAGCCCTAGGGGCTTATTTTAGACCATGGAGAGACTTCTTCAAGCAGCATACTAGTGAATAATCCTGAACAAACCCTTATGGTTGCTCCATATAAATCTCCTCATAAAGATCCCCATAAAGAAATGCACTCTTCACATTCATCTGATGTATAACCCAACCATGAGATGTACCAGTAGCTAGTATCAAATGAATAGAATTCATCTTAGCAACAAGCACAAAGGTTTATGTATAGTCAATGCCTTCTACTTGGGAAAAACATTTGGCCACTAAGTGTGCTTTATACTTATCAATATTTCCATTCATTGTAAACTTAGTCTGATATATCCACCTACATCGTACTAATTTTCTTCCCTTAGGAAGAGGAAAAAAATCCCAAGTGTTGTTCTTAGTCAATGAGTCATACTCTTCTTCCATCACTGAATCCCACTCAACTATCCCTGTGGCTTCTTGAAAAGACTATAGATCAAAAGCTATGGAAATGTAGGAATTTGGAAGATCATGTTGTGACTGTGTTCTCCTTGTATCTAATGGATCCCTAATAAGAGGGTCTACATCTCCCAAAGTCTATCTAGCCCATAAAGGTATCAATGGGTGAGAATCTGGAAGAGGAGGAGAAGCAGGAGCATGTCCTACTAAACCCTATTGTGGAGGTATTACCTCATCATACCTATGAGTAGATGAAGCAGGAGTATCATTATCATTGATATCTTATTCTTTTAAGGAAGAATAATGAGAAATGCTAAAAGATAAGTCTGAAGGACTTTCTTCAAAGTAAACACTTATTCTAATAAGCTCATGTGAATCTAGATTGATGAGTTGATATCCCTTAACATCACCAGGATATCCCACAAATATGAAAGTTTGGCTTTGTTGTTCTAAAACACAATGCTTGTCTAAAGGTATGTGAGCCTATGTTGGATTGTCAAAGACCCTGAAATGATGCACATCTAGCTTCCTATTACACCAAGTTTCAAGAGGTGTTATCCCCTTTAAAGCTTTATGAGAAACTCTATTCTATATATATGTAGCATAATTAATCACTTCCACCTAGTACTCAGGTACTAATGATTTTGCATGAATCATAAAACTTACCATCTCTTTTAAAAATATGTTCTTCCTCTCTGCTACACCATTTTACTAAGGTGTGTATGCAATTGAGTGTTGAAGATCAATTCCTTCAAGAGCACAGAATTGTTCAAACTTATTGTTCACATATTCCCTCTCATTATCTGTGTGGAGAATCTTGACATACTTCCCAGATTGTTTCTCTACTAGAGCTTTGAACTCTATAAATCTATCAAATACTTCACTCTTTAGTTTTATAAAATAAACTCAAGTATATCTGCAATAGTCATCAATAAATGTGAGAACATAGTGGATTTCACTAAAAGATAAAGTAGGTAATAGATATGTTAAATCACTGTGAACAAGTTTGAGGACTTGTGTAGCCATCCAAGCCTTCCCTTTATCAAACTTATTCTCTGGATGTTTACCTAAGGCATAACCATGACATACACCCCCTAAAAATTGAATCTATGGAAGTCCTGTAAACATCTCCTGCTGACTAAGCTACTATTAATAACGGTAGTTTAGATGACCAAACCACTCATGCCATAACTAGCTCATTGAATCAATGCGTGAGAGCAAAGTTGTAGAGGAATACTGAGGAACAAAGTGGGAGAATGAATAAATTCAAGTATTAGTGTCAACTTTTCCCAGTGTAACTAAGCCATTATCCTCCAAGTTTTTGATTGATACAGAATCAGGTGTGAAGTCAACTTTCCTACTAGTATCAAAGTGAGTGATTTGGTAGATAGAAAGAAGGTTAGTTAATAACTGTAGAACATAGAGGACATCCTCAAAGACACCACTATAAATATCAATTGTACATTTTCTTATAACATCTACCTTACAATCATCACCTATGAGAATATGAGGCAAGGAAATTGGTGCTAATCTATAAAATTATTCTTGATCAGAACCCATATGGTGCGAAGCACTTGAGTCAATGACCCATGAGTTGAGATAATTTGCCAGTACAACTAGTGTCGTATCTTTCCCTTTCCCTGAATTTGAAGGAGTGGAAGAATCCTTTGAAGAGGATTGATTAATGTTATTCTTTATGAGAAGACCCTTAAGTTCATCAATCTCTTTCTTCCAATAATCTTGTTCACTATGAAACCCCTTTTTGCAATAATGGCAAGGAGTTCCAGTCCTTTTTTGTGAATCCCCTTTCTTATTAGTGGATTTATAATCTCCTTGTGAGGAAGATTGTTTCCCTTTATTCTTATCTTTCTATGACTTATTCTGATTATTCTATTTATTTTTACTTGAACTTATATTTGATGCTCATGTTGAAACTTGTTTATGCTGAGGTTGAATTGCAACTAAAGCTTAAGATTTGGATGACTTGATTAGACCCATAGCTATTAAATTTTCTTCTTTAACCATTAGAATATTAGAGAATACCTCAAAGGTGGGCATTTGATAAGATGTGCCCAATGTGAGTTGATGAGTCTGAAAGCTAGAGACAAAGGATGAATATTCAGGACCTAATTTATGTAAGGCACTAAAAATTAATTGAATATCCTTTTTATCAATTTTACCATCAAAAAGTTTTGCTCTAAGATCTATGACTTTGATGATGTAGTCTTGTATTGTAGCATAATTGTTAGGATCCAAACTAATGAGTTCATTTTCAATTTGGTAACCACAAACCTCTTCTATTTTGCCAAACAATGATCCTAATTTATTCCAAGCCTCTTTTGGAGTTTTACATTTGTCAAGATGGAAATTCAAATCTAAAGACATGTAAGACCGAATGCATCCAATTACTTTAGTAGTTTCAAAGAGAAAGTGTTGTAACTCTTTTGCATCAGTAGGTGGAGTAAGAAGATTTGTTATATAAGGCATATATCTTAGCATCATTAATGCATTCCAAGAATTTTTTTTATATGTATTATAATTGTATGTTGTTAATAGTGGGAACTTAGGATTTTCCATGATGCAATCAGAAATAAACTGTCACAAAGAAGAAATCAAAGTATAAAACACACCACAAAATCCCCTTGAATTACTTAGTTTTATCCCACCCAACAATTATTTTTGGCACTTTATAATTGAATGCAATTACAAGGCTGGATTATAATTTTTCTAGTTTACAAGAAGCTCATTTAGTCCCTCTAGTCTAAAATTACAAAAAATATGAATTTTATTACAAAAATTCTACACCAATGTGTTGTTCTCAAAAAAATATTAAATTTCAAAAAAAATGGGACCTCAATTCAAGGTCGTATGTGAAAGTTATGAGCCTCTGAAGTTGAAAAAACAAGGATGAGCAAGCATTGTTGTATAAAAATCTAAATTTTGAAAAAATCTAGAAAAAATTAAAAGTACAGTAGTGAAGAACATGAAATTTTAAGCTATTTCAAAAACAATTCGCTCAAAAATAAATCCTAGTGTTCAAATGATGGGCTTCTGAAGTTTCACTTTCAAATCTACCTGCTGATCCATGAGGCCTGCCCAAAAAAAAAATTGGTTTGCACAGTCTATACGGTCGTACCTAGGAGCAAAAAAAAAGTTATCTTCTAGGGTGATTATGTCCAAATTGGACAAATTTTATATGGAAATTTAGGTTTTGACGTCTTCTGAACGCAACCATGAAGTCCATTTTGCTAAAAAAATGCTTTGATTTTTAGGTACCCACCAGATTTGGGTGTGGTGTTTCTAGATCAAACCCTTGCCAATTTTACCTCTTGTGCCCAATTTGGACAAAATTGTAGATTATTTTGACTATCTCAGGTACTCTGAATATATAAAATCAAAAAACCAATCCTATATCTAGATATTTTTCTCTTGAATATTTAGCAATCTATAGATTCAAGATAGCTTTGGTACCATGTTATAATTAGCTACAGGATCTAATGAATCTAATAGAAAGCATAAATAAGAGATAAAATAGTAATAGTAATAAACAATAACTATATATTTGAGATAATAATAGAAAAAAAAATAACTCAAATATGATGAATTACTCTGTTAATTCAATATTAATCTGATAAGGAATACATAAATAACCATTTTTTATATAGAGCAAGGTGTGCATGATAAATATCAGGGAACTCACACAACATGTGTAGTTCAACTAATATCTGTCTACATGAATAGTGGAGTGCAACTCCACAGTAACAAGATAGGTGTCCAATTTGTGTAAATGATCAACACAAGTTGACTATTAGTTAAACAATCTTATCCTATCTTACCCTGAATAGTGGAGTGAAACTCCAATGTAATAAGATAAGTGTCTAAGTTAACTACTAGCTAAGGAAGCTTACTCTATTTGGTGAAAATTATTTATAAACATAATAAAATAATTACAATAAGTAATCAATGCACCAAAATAATAAATAATAAATACAAGTAAATGCAATAAAGAAAATAAATGCACCAACAGGTATAGTTGGATGGGTGGAATGATTTATTGTTAATTTGGTCATCTGATAAGAGGTTGTGGGCACTAGAAATGGATGACTCAATATTGGTCATCTTTTTCGTCAACATCTTGATAAGATCAGTTTACTTTTGTGTACCCCCGTAATTGTAAGGTTTATTCTATTGGGGTTGTGAAGGTACCACATATGGGTGACTAGTAGAGGGTTGGGGAGATGCCACATATTGGTAAATGGGCATGGAAGGTTGGGAAAAAGGTGCATGCATGTACCCTTGTAGGTTTGGGACATATCCTAGGTTTGGTGGAATAGACATTGCTTGGGTAAGAGGCATGGCTAGATTGGTAGGTTGAGGGTGTGTAGTTAGCCTAGTGCTAATAGGTGTAAGTGTAGAGGGTATGAAAACTACCAAATTTTGGAAAGGGGTGGAAGATGGTGGTTTGGAAATGACAAGTGGTAGGGTAGAAACACCAGTGGAAGGTACTTCAATGGTAAGTGGTGTATGAGTTACTAATAGTTGGGTTGATCATATGTTAGAAAGGTTGGTGGTTAGGGTAGAAGGTGTTTGGGTATTGGTTAGTGGAAGAGATTGGTTTTGGGTGGTGGTGTTTTCAGGGTTGTTGGTGGAGGAAGTGGCTTGGGTCACCAAAGGTTGGGTGGAGATAGTGGCAATTGAAGTCCTACCCATAAGGGAAGGTGGCATGTCGTAAGGTGGTTCAATGGAAGGAATGGAAGTAGGGGTATGGTGAGCCATGGTGTTAAGGTAATGTTGGAGAGTTATGGGATTATTATCAAGAAGGTTGGTGAAATATGTGTCTCCTTGGGTAATTATTCGAGGCATATTAGGACTTTTAAAGTGATGGGGGGAACTTTCTGCATCCGAGATGTACTTCATGGATGAGGAAGAAGAAGATGGGTGGCTGGGAGGCAGATCTTGGTTTTCTTAGTTTCTAAATTGTTGTCTTGTTAAAACCATGCAAAGAAAGATGAAATAAGGGTGAAAGCAATCTCACACACTCAAAAGAGAAGCAAACAAAATAAAAGATTTAAGGAAAATAATCATATACTAAGAGTATGTTTAAGTCCTAAAATACTTTTTATCTTTCTTTGGGCTTATGCCTCAATTTTTAATAAGTTATGAGACTCAAATTGGGCTTGTAGAGTGAGAAAAATAAATATATGTCTAAATATGGTTTCAAGTTATTAAAGACTCTAAAAAAACTATATTCGAATTGGGTACGTGGCTTGATATTGGGGCCTACCCCTTCACTTCACACACCACAGCGATAAGGGTATCGGGTGCTTAGCCAAAATATACCAAATTTTTAAAAATTATACTCAACCAATGAACTGAGTTTTGGTTTCTCCCCTTGGTAGTGAAGTCTAAGTGGGATAGCCAAGGGAAAGGTCTACTGCTAGGTGATGAAATCCTAGTCATGCCTTATGCCAGTGATTGATGTTTAATTTGAATGAGCGATTTGGTATTGTGTGTGTGATAAGAAGTGAATTGCTATGATTAATTTCACCATTCAAATTAAACTATGTGAACTAAACAAGCAATCAAGCAATGGATGCAAGTTATTTTTAAACCCAAAGGAAATTTTTGATTTCTTTTCAATGAGTATAAGAACAACTATGATGCACCTAAATGCGATATGAAGTTGCAAGTCCTAATCCTAGGATGAGTGCTTTTTTATTTTTGGAAATGAAGGAAAAAATGAAATCTTAACCTTTTCCAAGAGTGCAAAGAAGAACTAAAACTTGCTTTTGGGAAGAAGAGATCGAAACTAAGATTTTCAATGTAGAAAAGAAAGAAAGAACATTTAATTTTTAGAAATGAAATTTACAAAGCATGAAAATTTCACTGATGTAACTAAATGTCCTAAATAACTATGAACCCCAAAAAAGATCAAGGGTCCCACTAGGCATGCCAAAACATTTCACTATTTTTTCGTGTTTATTTTCTTTAGAAAATAGGAAGAAACTTAAAGAGGGGTGTGGTTTAGAAGAACCTAATTTTTTTATGCATGCATGATCTAGTTGATTGTAGATATTCCTCTTTGGCTCAGGACGATGACCTGCAAATAATAAATTAACTAGAAAAGGGTGGATTAGTAAGATATATGGGTGGATTTCCTAGCATATGTTAGATCCAAGAAGCACTAAGATTCCTTGGAGGATGTTAGTCCGCTCTTGAAGATAATTAAGTTATGATAAATGGAAGTAGATACTTGCATGAAACAATGAAAAATACTAAAATCAATGCAAGAAATGTTGGAAGGGAAACAAGTGATTTCAATCAAAATAGCAATAACTTATTGAAAACTAAAGCTAAATTTTTCAAACCTATTTTAGAAAATAGTTTAGATCTATATGATATAACAAAAAATCAAAAACCAGAATTTGGAAGAAGGTAGATAGGTAGCAATTGCATATTATTTTGGGCAAAATGAAATAGACAGTGATCAGTGTTGATCACTATGCAATCAGTGCTGATTAAGTCAACCATTCTCGATCGAGGTACAACCATTGTCAATTAGAGATGACTAATGTTAGTCTCTGTAAGTCCTGATTTAGGCAGAAATGGTTATTGGTTGGTTGGAGGAAGGCTTGTACAGGTTATTTTTGGGTTGGGGAATGATTGTGAGGGAAGATTAAATTCTCAAAAGTATCAAACTTATAGGTTGGATATGCAAGTGATTGAGGTGCATTGTGGATGCTTAGTAAAAGGTAAAGTGCTTGGAGTTGTATAAATCTAACACAAAGGGAATATGGGAGGAATGAGGAAATGGGTGCAAAATAGTAAAAAAATTGAAACTTAGCAACTGAACTTGTAGTAGGTGCAAATACTTAGCTCTAAAAGTTATTAGCTTGGTGGAATGTTGAGAATGAGTGCAAGCTACATGGGATACTAGAGTAATATGGGTAGAGTAACGGTACTTGAGCTCTTTGTAATGAGTTGTTGGGGTACTTGGATGTTTCTGGTCTAGTTGTTGGTTCACCTAGGAGCTTTGGTTCACCTAAGAGATTAATATTATCACATAAAAGATAGATTCAACCTCTTGAGGCAAGGATTTTGGGTGACATTAAGTAACCATCATTGGTCCTAACCAATCGATGTCGATCGAGGGGTGATCGATATCGGTTAGGTAGAATAAGTCCAAATTTACCAAAAAAGGTATTTTCACTTATGATTGCTTGTTAAAATAATGGAAATGGTTTGAGGTTAATAAAGGCCTCATTGTGATGTGTGAGGAATAAGTCTAGGTGGTTAGGGCATCAAATGCCTAGGTGGGAATTAGTCTTAAGGCTAGGTGTCAACCAGTTAACCATGGGCTTGGGTGGGGAGGTGTAAATAGGCCTTTTTAAATTAATAATTAAGATGAAGGATCTCCTCTCTTAGCATGAGAGGAGACTCACCCTTACTTGTGGATGAGAATTTATTTGTACCTCATTTTTGGATTCCACTTTTATTCTATATTTCTATTGAGGACTGGCTAAAGATCTATAGATTCTAATCTATTTTAAGTATTAGCTTTGTTGTTGTTTGAATGATGGGTTTTTCCAATCTATATTTTATGTAAGGTGTCATATGATAGGTGTGCTTCTTTTTGTTACATATCTTGGATGGTTTAGTTTTCTTTTGTTCTCCTTGTCTCATTGGCATTTTTTCTTGTTTTAGGGACTGGGCCCCTTGTTGTGCCTCAAAATTGGTTCATATTTTTAGTCAAAATAATTTTACCCTATCAAATAAAAAAGAATGTATTAACCAATGAAATGTAGGTGTATTGGTTAAGTGACTTGGTTATGTCCAGTACCATCCAAATTCAAGTTTCACTACGGTGTGTTTGTTGGAGGTAGTCATGGGTGATATTAGTTATGTTGGTTGTAACTGCATGTGATATTAGTTAAGTCAGTGGTCATAATTGGTGATTTTATGATGTTTGTGATCATTGTATGTGGATTGTAGAGGGATTTAGGCCTCATGATGATGGCATGTTAGTCAGTTTGATGGTCATTGGTGATTTTAGTGATGTTAGTGACCATTGTATGTGGATTTTAGAGGGATCTAGACCTTCCAATAACGATTTTATGTGAATTTTAAGAGGATGTGGACCTCCTATTTATGTCTCAAACAAATTCTTTAGCTCTAATAAAAACTAGTTCATTCACCCATATATATAATAGTAATTATTTACAACTTTTATGTATTTAAATGTAAATATCTAATTCGTTAAACCTAATATAATTGTTATTTATATGAAAGTGAGAGCTATGACTACTCCTTCAACTAAAATCATTAAAAATGTATATTATATAAAATACAAATTTATATACTCATATACTCTTACAAAAGTGGATTGTGCAATTCTAGTGGATTCTTCTAAAAAATATATGTTATATGTACTTTTGAAGTTGACTCCTCTGTGTGTTCCATCCTTCCCTGGAATAGACCTAGTCATGGCAAATGCAGACTCAACTTGAAGTCGCTTGCTTATTCTTTAAATAAATATTTTGAGATCATCCCTGAAGCTGGGGAGTCTGACACTAGGGTTTTTGTGGATGATCCTACTAATGTGATAGGGGATGGTTTCAACATTTTGTGAAAATAATTTTTCAACTCTGTCAATGCCAGTAATCCTTCTCATTCTAATTTTATGGTTCACTCTCCTCGGTCAAAGGGTGATAGTTCTTTGTGTGGGGGGATTCATTCTATCAATGGGGTTACAGTGTTGTATGTTTTGATGGTAGCTATTATTGGCTCATCTCACTTTGTTGTGCCTCCTCTTATGGGATTACCTTGTCCTATTCATGTTCCACCTCAAACTTCCTCTACTATAGATGTCTTGGTCGAGCCCTTTGATGTGATGTCTCCCACATCCGCTCCTCTTGATGGCCCTGTTCCTTCTCTTTAGTCCTCCTTGGTTACAGCTCTATTGGCTAGTTGTTATCCTTTGGATTCTCCTCTCCCTAACCATTTTCTTGTTCCTCCTTTTGATATCTCAGATATAGTGGTTGGAGGTCTTGAGACTTTCTCAATGTATGCAAAATGCAAGAATGTTCCCAACTCGTTTAACCACTTTTTTTATTTTTGCAAATCTTGGATCCCCTTGGGCTCTAACTCTACAACCCCCCTTCTAGTGGATGCTTATTATGTTTCTTATCTAGTCTTAGTTTAGGATATTATGTTTGGTGATGTTCAAATTTGGGATGCCTCATCGATCCCTAACCTAGTTATTCTAGACCCTTCTCTTATGGAGATGGATGCTAATATAGGTAGTAAATACCCAATCAAAAAATGTGTGGGATCATTCGTTTCTCTTTCAAATCTCTTAACTTGGACCTCAAAGGTTTGGTGTTTCATTGGTCCTCCTTCTTTTTCCTTTTTATGTGTTGACTTCTTCCTAGTGGAATTTTAGAGCTCAGCTGACCAGGATTTTGTGTGGAACTCTAAGATTTGGTTTTTCAACCATTTTGGCATTTTTAAATGTGATTGGAGCCCTTTCTTATTTCTAGATTTGATCCAACTCAAGGTTTTACTAATGTGGATTCAAATTCATTCTCTCCCTTTTGTGATGAGGAAGGAATGCTTCATCAAACTCTTGGTGGATAAAGTCAAAACTTTTGTAGAGGTTGATGCTACCTCCTAGAGTCTCAACTCAGTCCATGTTTGTGATTTCATTGACCTTTCCAAGATGCTCCCTTTTTCGATTAATCTACTCTCCTCTTAGGTTTGATGGACTCAACATCTCAATTATGAAGGCCTTCCCTAAAGATTATTCCATTTCCACCTCCCTAGTCATTGCATGACTGGATGTCCCTCCAAGCCTCATCAACATCCTTAGCAAGTCTGGAAGAGGAAATAAAGGGAGCTTGACCCATTTCTCAAGTAGCACAATCATATAAAGTTTTATTGCCCCCCTTTCTCTTAGTTGGTGATGATGATGGACATTATTGTGGGATGTATTGGGCCTATTCCCCCTTATCTACTCCCCTCCCCTCTCAACCTATTGAGGATCACCCTTCCCCACCCTAGACCTTCCCCTTCATGGAAGACCCCTTGCAAGAGAATCTGACCCCCTACGCAATCCTTCCTCAAGAAGATCCTATTTGGAATCCCTCTTCTACGCCTTCTAAGTGACATGTAAATGTTTGAGTCCCTTTGAATAAGAAAGGATGTAGATCAGAGGTGGAATTATTGAGGGCAAAAGCACACTCTCTCATATCCAATATATCTCAATGGACCCTAGAAGACCTCCTTTCTAAGTGAGGGTGACAGGCAGTACTGACTTGTGGATAAACCCTTTTGGTGGATGGTTAGTGAGGATTGGTCTTAAGTGATGTATTATTCTACTTCCATTTTTAGGAGTTTGGGTGTTTGGTTATCCATCTCCTCTCTTTTTGCTCCCCCTCTCATTAGAATCTCTATAACTTTTGTGATCCATATCTCTTGCTCTCTTGAGAGGTGGTCTCCTTTCTACACTTTTTCTTTCTTTTTCCTTCCATTTGTTGTAAGGGGCCTCCAATTATATTCCATACCAATTCATAACTAAAATAAAAAATATTTCACCCAATCAAATAAAAAAATAACTAATTATAAATTACTATTATATTAATTTAAAATATATACATTCTCCAATTTTATCCTATTAAAAAAACGTTTGAATAAATTATAAATATAAAATTGAATGGTATAAGTACCATTCATCTCAAATTTTGTATACATATCTTAGTATGTCATGGATCCCAAAATATTTGCTCAAAATATCTCTCAATCAATTGTAATTTGCGTATAACTGCATTTATGTGATTAAAATTATGGGTATTAATGCATTTATGTTGCATTCATATTTTATTATTTAGTTTTTTGTTGATAAATATATACATATATTAACATAACATAAATATACAAATAATTCACAAAAAAAGGTGGTATGTAATCACACCATGTCACACTAGGCTAAGCCAAGGAGCAAAATCAAAAGTAATGCAATCTAGGCAAAGCCCAAAAACAAGTCACAAAGTCATTAAAAAAAATAACTTTTATGCAGCAAGAGCAAGGCCAGAAGGTGGAGGATCCATATCATCAAGACCCCAACCCAAGCTTGGCAAGTCATTACCATCTAGAATAGGCTCCTATCCAGTGACTTGGGTAGTGTCCGTGTCATCATCTTCTGCTTATGTTCAAGTGGAGAAAATGGCCAAATAAAGCCTAGGGAACTTATCCAGCATATTCATTCAGCCTTTAGGTGGCACCCCCAAGTATCTGGGTATGGAGGTAGAGGAGGATCACCCCAACCATCTTGCCCAATAGGGGAAGGAGGCGGTGGTTGTCACCCTCATTTTTACCTAGGAGGGGAAACACACTATTATAGGGTGCCATTGTGAGAGTGGCACCTAGAATAGCTATGATGATTCCCACCATGAGGCGGTTGAGGCACTCTATCATCTAATCTTGAATCCCTAGGTGAATAAAGTCGAACCCGAGCCATAGCATAGCGAACATCTCCCCAATGGGAGAGAAGATCCTAAAGATGCCCAAGCTCCATAGCCATGTTATTGGATTGGACTTGAATCTACAAAAGAACATTGCAAATGATAGAAGATTTGTGCAAAGAAAAAACATTACAATCAGTAGAAGCATGATTAAACCTTAAATTGTTCATTTTTTTCCAAACCTAGAAGAGAATATTCACTATGTAAGTATGCCAGACTTGCGTGTATTTGAGGGGCATCATGGGTTTGCCTCTAAGGAGGATATGCTACCAAAGGAATAATTTAGGCTAAAAAGGCCTAAAAATATAATGGATCCAAGTACAGACCCTTTGATCTTTGAAACAATACCAAAAGAGATGAGGAAGCATCTCAAAGTGGCCATAGAAGGGGCAAGTATGCAGGTTGACTCTAAGTTGGATGAGTCTTCTACCAATAGACAAGCCTTGGTGCAATATACACCAAGAAAAATGAGCAAGCTTGGGTTCCACACAAGCCCACCAAATAGTGTTGAAGTGAAAGCTCCATGTTTTAAAATATGAGTGTAGCCCCCAACAGGCATTAAGCTTGTCAACTATGGGCAAATGGGGGGTGAGCCATGCATAGCCAAGTTGAGGAGTGTAATTACAAAAAGGGGTCTTGACATACAATTTCTAGTCCTTCCACCATGACAGAATGGAATGGACCAATATTTTATGGATCATGGAAGCTAGGATGGCATTGAGGATCTCTTGATAGGACTTTTGGTTTGCATTGGCTAACCAAAATTTGGCCTTCACCTCCTCTCAGGATAGCCAAGAGAGAGAACACCTATAGAATATATCTTAGATGGTATGAATTCCTCTACTATAAAGCTTGAGAGCATTGACCCAAGGGAGTTATGTCAAGTTAATTTCATTACGAAATAAAATGGGAGACCACTAGAGAGAATAGAAGTTAGCAAAGAGCCCAGTCCAAAAATTTGAGCCATTCTAGAGCAGCCATGGTTTAATATTTTCCCAAGCCTTCCATATGATTTTGGTCACAAAGGACCCTCTAATTTGAACAGGAGACTAAATGAAGGGTAAATTGGGGAAGCCGATCCCTTTTCATGCTTTCTTGCCCATAGGCAAGCCTGAGGAGATATAATGCTTGAACAATACCTTCCAAGCTTCTTGGCCCTCAGTGGCCTACACAATCCATTTGGCACATAAGGCAGTTCCTTACTAGGCTATGTCGATAAGACCCATCCCTCCAGCATCAGGCGTGAGGCAACAATATTCCTAGGCCACCCTGTGGAATCCTTTACCCTATGGGGAATTGGCCCAAAAGAAATCTCTGAGCAATTTTTCCAACTTCTAGTAAGATTTTTTAGAAGGCACCCAACATGACAAGTAATACACATGGGTGGATGCAAGAATTTTCAAGCAGATTTGAAATTTTTTTCTAACGAAAAAAACTTGGTCACCCAGTATTCTAGCTTCTTAGCAACTTTGTCAGCAACATATTACCACAACAAAGGAGGCAAGGCATAAAAATCAAAGGGGATGCCAAGAAATTTAAAGATTTTATCATGTTAGATCCACTTCCAACCAAATTTAGTAGCTCACACTGGCGGAGAGAGGTAAGATTATCTGTAGCAATGAGTTTTTTGCCATTGGATGCTAGAGCCAGAGGCTAGGCAGAAGGTGTTGAGACATTGTAGGGCATTTTCCACATTGGTTTCATCCTCAATGAGAGTAAGGAAGGATTCATCTGTAAAGTGGCCATTGAGTAGTTGCATATCTTTTTACATGTTCACAACATCAGGAGGGAGATAAATTCCCTTACAAAGCCCATATCTTGGGCATTACTAAGAAGATATCCAAATCCCTCAATTGCAATCACATACAAGGCAAGATCTAATGGGTACCCTTGATGAATAGAATGTAACAAACCAAATTGTTTATAGGTGACTCCATTAATGGAGAGGATAGTTGAGGAATTTGTGAAAATCATCTAAATGATTTGGTTGAATATGGGCCCGAAGCCCAGAGCTCAAAGCATGGTTAGAATAAATGGCCATTTGAAGTGATCATAAGCTTTTCAAAGTCAATTTTGATTAACATAACCTATTGCTTAGACTGTCTGGCCCAATCTATGACTTCCTAGATAGTAATGATGTTATCCAAAATATAACAAATTCTGATGAAACCCATTTATTTTGAATGCACAATGAGAGGTAGCATATTATGTAGTTAGATTACAAGAGCCTTGGCAATGATATTATAGAAGACATTCAGGGGGTGATGCGCCACCAATTGTAGATCATCTCAGGATCTCCCTGTTTAGGTATAAATTTGATATTTCATTTATTTATATTTGTACCTAGAGAATGCTTGCAAAATGCTTCTTGATAAACCTTATGCAAGTCACTGCCCACAAGCTCCCAAAGAGTTTTATATAATTCATAGGGGAAGTTATCAATGTTAGGAGCTCTGTCATTAGCCATGTGAGACATTGCTTCATGTAAATCATCGATAATGAGGGGCCTATCATAAACCACCTGTTGGGTAGGAGTGAGTTTGTATGGCACCACTGAAAGGCAATTTCATGCTCAGCTAAAGACTCTTGAGAATTGAACATTTATTAATAATAGCAAACAAAAACATTCACTATCTGCAAAATCTTTGTGAGTTTGTTGGCAACCTAAAAAATGACTTGTATTTGTTGCTTCGAGTTTTTGGCTCACAACATTTGGAAGAATTCCTTCAAATTTTATACCCCTATCCTAAGCCAATGAAGCTTGACTTTAACTTGGGCTCCCTAGGCATTGTATTTATCTACAATTTGAATGTGGTGTCTCAAAGAATTAATTCTCCCCTATAAGATCTCATTAAAGGGATCTTTTTCTAGGGCTAGAGTCACATGACTTAGCTCTGAGGTGGTAGTAGAGTAAGAGTGTCTTCAAAATTTGGCATGTTGGTAGCCATAGATTTGTAGAAAATGAGAGGTCCTTCTGATGGCATCATCCCTGTTGGGTGAATACTTTGTCACCAACTAACTAACAACAAAATAGGTATATCAACCTCAGCATAAGAATATTTATTTGGCAAAATGTGTAGGTTTACCACAACATAATGAGATAAATCTCTCCTCTCATGAAGGGGAGGTTCCTTGTAAACTACTATATACTAATATAAGCTGAAAATACACTCAGGGGTGGGATAACACCATCCATCTCTCTTTTTTCAGAGATGATGTTCACAAAGTCAAGGAGAATTCCTGGGTAATTGTTGAAGGCATTTCTCTTCTTTTATAAATGATGTTCAAAAAACCAGAGGAAGACTTCCTAGGTAGTAATTATAACAACAAGAAACCCATGAAAATACAAAGTCTTTCATTGCTTCTCTCATTAAATCAGGATGCAATAACATAGTAAAATGAAGTGTAGCACAAAGTCTCCACCTCAACTACAACATGATAAAAGGTTACGAAGGATAATGGGAGCTCAAAGTCTCTCCAATATCCTTTTCACTTAAACATAAAACATAGACTAAAGACAATTGTGGCAGCACAAAGTCTGCCACATTCGGCTTTAGGACACCTTCCAAATTATTTTCACTAGTTCTACTTATTTGATTAAATGGAAAAGACTGTATTTAGGAAACAGACATAAGAATAATTTCCTAGATAACACAAGCTATTTCAACACAAAGTCTAAAAGGTCACTTGCTTTCTCATTCAAATGATAAAATATGATTAACAGTCTGAGCTCAAAGTCTCAGGAATGCCTTTCAATTTGGACAGAGTTTTGCTTCTAATAACAAAGAGTTTTTTTTCTATAAACTGAGAGAATTATAATATATAGCAACTCAAGAAAGACTTGGGTGCTTGTTTTCTTGAAATGGCCCATGCTGCATTGAATGCATTGAAGGCATTGACAATTCTGTGAAGAGGCCATGCTAGAGCTGATTATCAGCTTGGACTCTGGTGTTCTAATCAACTCAAATGTCTCTTCCCAAGCATGGGTGGCTTGGTATTCTTTATGATGCTTACATGGCTATCCATTCACTTTTAACTTGATGAATAAAAATAGGTCGCGCCTTTGAATTCTTACACTCTCTAATGTCCACTTGGTGGACTGTTCCACCTTCTGGAATAACTCTCCTGTAGATATTTCTAGATTTTATGTAACATTTTGTCTCTTCCTAGTGTTCTGAGCTCTCAGGCTCTCTTCTCACTTTCTGTTGGCTCCTTCGGCTCCTTCTTTGACTAGTCACTGAGTTCATTCATAGGCCTACATCTTTGAAAATCAATAGTTATTTCATTACCCTAAATTTGATGTCTGCGGGGATGTCATCGATCACTGGTTACTTAGACCACTTTCAACCTTGAACCTTTGAACCTTTTGATGTTCGTCAGTTCAATGGTTCATAGTTCATCAGGTGGTTCGGTAGTTCAACAGTTTAATCTTTTTTTTATGTTTGTCAAAGAGTTGCGTTCACTTAGTCTTCTTAAGGAGTTCAACGTATCATTGAACCAATTGTTTGAACCTTTCTTCTAAAATCTTCTGCTTTAAAACATCTGGAATATTTTGCTCAAACTTTGAAATTTGAACTCATTGAACTTGTTGAAGCGTTGAACTCTTTTGAACCTTCTTCTAAAACTTTGCTTGAATCTTTGAACCACTTTGAACCTTTGAACCACTTTGAACCTTTCAGAGTTCAATGGTTCAATGGTTCATCAGTTCGACGATTCATTCTAACTCTTTGAAGCCCACCGTTGAAGCTTTGAACCCTTTGAAATTTGAACCCCTTTGAACTCTTTGAAGCGGAGTTCAATAGTTCAAAGGTTCATTCCTTACAATTTTTTTATGAAATGCCTTAAGTGTTTTTTGAACTTCTCTTTGCGAAAGCCTGCCTGTTGAAACTATTATTTCTTTAGTTGAAAAGGCTGATAGGACTGAAAAACTTGACTGCTCAGAACATTTTTTGAGAAAGGAAGAGACCGTTTTCGGCCTATAGGACCAAAAATATCAACATGTTGTCCACAAAAACAAGTGACAGATTTTGGGAACAACAGCTGGCTCCAATTGGGGAACTTTTATTGATTGTAAAAATGATCAAAGAGAGTAGAATCTAGACTCTAAGTGCCTTCATCTATGCCATTGGGCTTCTGAGTCATGCCATCCAAAAAGAGAAAGATGCCAAAAAAATGAAATGAACAACACAAAATAAACAAAAGACTATACATATGTACAACTGATCTTATCTAATACTTTAAGAGTTGAAGTGCTTCAGATGCTATCCACTGTGAGGTAGTGAAAATGGCATGCCGTCTTGATATTTTAGCAAGAAACTATTCTCACCATTTACTCGGTGAATGGAAAATGGACCTCTCCATAGGGAATCCAATTTTCCATGCATCCCTTTTGGTTCTCTCCTCTTGTCCTACAACAAGACTTGATCTACAATCTAAAAATCATGAATCCTTGCTTTCCTGTCAAAGAGCTTCTTTACCAGACTTTGATGTGCAGTAATATGGTCCACCACCATAGTTCCCTGCTCTTCTAGTTCAACCAAGCACATGATCCTTTTGTCGATATAATTTTCAAATGTTTGATCTTTGATGGCCTTTGCCAACTTCAGTGCTGGTAGTTCCAGGGTGATTGGTATCTTTGCATTCAAACCAAATAGAAATTGAAATGGTGATATACCTATTGCCCTCTTAGGTGTAATCATATTTTTCCATAGAGCATCAAATAATGTTTTATGCCAGGTTCTCTGATTGGCATCTACTAGCTTCTTGATAATGGTCACCAAGTTCTTGTTGCTTGATTCTGCTTGACCATTTCCTTGCAAATAATAGTCAGAAGAGTGGGAGAGGATAATCCCATAATAGTAGCAGAATTGGGTAATCTCATGAGAAGAGAAATAGGTTGCATTGTCTGTTATAATCTTGATTGGGACTCTAAAATGGGAAATAATATTTTCCTTGAGAAAATTACATACCAATTTTGAAGTAGCATGCTTGACTGGAATGGCTTCTACCCACTTGGTAAAGTAGTTTGTGGTTGTGAGAACATAGTCATGTCTAGCACTAGAAGATGGATTTACAGTGCCAATGAAATCAATACCCCATTGTTGAAATGGCTCTTCGATCACCACCAGCTTGAGAGGTAATGCAACTAATTTGGGTTTCTCAATGAATTGTTGACACAGCTCACATCTACGTACCCAGGTGTACGTATCTTGAAATAGAGGAGGCCAATAGTACCTGGCTTGTAGAATCTTATGAGCAGACACAGGTGTAGAAAAATGTCCTCTACAGGCCAAATTGTGGAAAGACTCTAACAGTTTTAACTATTGCACTTTGTCCATGTAACGAAGGAATACCCCATCAAGGCTCCTCTTGTACAAACCATTTCCCAGAGGACATAGTTAGCAGCCTTAAATTTAATAATTCTTTTTTCTTTACAAGACAGGTGGGTAGGACACTCACCATAAGTAAGGAAATGAGCTATATTAAAATACCATTCATCCATAGTAGTGACAAAGAGAACTGTAGGCATGCCTTCAACCTTTGTTTCTTCATGCTCTATTTCCTCTAGTACCAAACTCCTATTGAGTCAAAATGGACTTTACTGTTGTATCAAGCACCAAAGCGATAGTATGTGAGTTTAGGATGTAGAACCAGAAGTGTTTCACTGCTTTGACCACTACATAAGCATGTTTCTCTATGTTTGAATATTTTAGTTCATGAGCTTTGAGAGGATAACTCATAAATGAGATAGGAGATTTCACACCATATTTGTTCTGTTGAACTAGAATGGTTGAAAGTGTGTGTTCAAAAGCATAACTGTACACTATGAAGTCTTTGGTGTAATTTGGGCAAACTAGGATCGGGGCATGGGCAATAGCTTCCTTGATATCTTGAAATACTGACTTGCCTTCTTCATTCTAGTGGAAAGTAGCCTTTCCCTTCATCATGTCAATGATGTGGTGAGTCTTTTCTACAAACTCAGGAATGAACCTTCGTAGAAAATTCACCTTTTCAAAAAAAGAATGAACTGTAGTCTTACTAGCAGGTAGAGTAAGCTCTTGGATGGATATGACTCTTTTTGAGTTAATTTTTATGCCTTCTTAAGATACAGTGCAACTGAGAAGTTTCCCTTCTATAACCCCAAAAACTATTTTTTTAAGATTAAGGGAAATGCCATTCTATCGACATCGTTTCAGCACTTGTTATAAATGATGCACATGATCAGGATGGTATTTGGAAAAGATAGTCAGGTCATCAAAATATACCACAATGAACTTCCCCATTTCATCTCTAAAGGCAAGACCCATGGCTCTCTAGAAGGTGGAATCATCATTGATCAAATCAAAAGGCATTCTACGATATGCAAAGGTGCCCCAAGGTGTAGTGAAAGCGGTCTTATATTGGTCTGCTTCACTGACTTCCACTTGATTATACCCCAAAAAAACCATCTAACATTGATAACATCTCCGTACCAATCACTATCTATAGGACTTAATCCATGATGGGCAAGGGGTAGTTGTCCTTTAGAGATGATTGATTCAAATTTTTGAAATCAACACAGAGGCAAATTTCCCCATTCTTTTTTCTCACAGGAACTATGTTCACAATCTAAGTGGAATGATGGATTGAAAAAATTATCCTCACATTTAACATTTTTTGAATCTCAGATAGAATAGTACCGATATCTTGGGGTTGTACTACCTTGATTTCTACTTGTGAGGCAATGAACCAATCTTAAGAGGAATTTCATGCCGAATTTCTTTAGGCCTGAGAGATTTCAGATCATCATAAGAATATGCTAAAATATCAATGTAATGGTGTAGCAGAGTAGTGAATTTGAGCTTTTCATCAGGAATGCAACACTTCTCAATGTTGACCATCTTGGGATTCTCTTCTGTACTTAGATTTATTTGATCAAACTCTTGGGAGGAACTTGAGTCCATTTGTTGCTGCTTGATGAACCTGTCATGCTTATCAAACAGTTTCTCAAGGGAAACCAATTCCTTTGAGATTTTATTCCCTTTGAGCTGAAAGAATTCTTCACTAGTATTTAAACTTGTTTTAGGAGCTGATTCCCATGGTGGAGACTTACTACCTTCAAAATAAAGCTTCTCAAAGCTATCCATCTACTCCAAAAAAGTAATGATTTGGTTGTCATCATTGAATACCTGCCAATGGTTAGCATTATCAAGCACACTTGGTTGAAAGACCAGTTTGATAGTGTATCTGTTCCCTTTGAAATCTAGGTGAGGAACCATGAGGGTCGCAAAAATAGCCAATGAATCTACTCGATCATTAAACTCTCTGGCCACAATAGAGATATTGAAAGCATCAAAACTTTCAATACAGTCCCATACAAGATTGTGATAATAGTGCAATCTTTAATTCTTAGTTTGATACAGGTTCCTCACCTGAAAAACCACCAGTTTAGCATCTCTTTTGACATGAAGGAGCTTAACACCTTTATCTTGAGCAGCCTTCAACCCAAGTAATAAAGATTCATACTCGACAGTGTTGTTGGTGTTGTTGAACTGCAACATATATGAATAGGGGAAAATATCTCCTTGAGGAGATATCAAAACAATCTTGACTCCAGAACTGGTAGAAGAATTACTGCCATCAAATTCTAGAATCCAAACATCATTCGAATATGATCTTTTTCAGATTTTTCTTTGTTAGGGAGGGAGGATTCTTTTGCACTTGCACTTTGCTCTAACAATCCTTCTGGTCTTTTATCTAAACCTTTTGAATTATCACCTACAAAATTTTCATATGATGAAATAGAAACATCTTTTGTAGAGAGGAAGTAATTACCCATTCTTGAAGACTCAAACAAAATTTGAGCTTCAGGATCTGATGTTTGAGTGGCAATGTACTTTGCCTCCTCAAGAAGTAGCCTTTGTATGATGCCCTTCAGAAGTATTCTCGCCTCAGATAGGTCCATGCTCAATTCTCCACCAATATCCTTGCAGAAATTTTGTCCAAGAAGAATGCCATAAGAAGCTGAAACGTTGGCCACCAGGACCATCATTTTAATCCTCTTTTCTAGAAAGGTCACAAATGCAAATTGGGCATCTTTGATCTGACACAACAGAGACACTTCTTTGTTTTCCATGGAGAAACATCTTCCAAAATTTTTAGTCAGAGTGAGGTCGAGAGAATCTGCCACCTTGGCAGGCATGACATTGTCAGAGGCTCCTGAGTCAATTATGCAATTACTCAGCTTATGTCCATTTATCAATAGGGAAACATAGAAAGGTTCTATTTTCCCAGGGGAAACAGGAGGAGTAATGACAAGATTATTTTAGGTAGATGTATTCTTTGGGGAATCATGAGTTACCCTGGAAACCTCTTATCCTTCAGGGACGTTTTGTTCATTACACGCTCGACCAACCTGTCCAACTGCTTAGGGTTAGCTTGTAAATATTCAAACTCAGTCATTTGGATCTTAGTATTCTTAGTATGGTCAATTATATCAAATGATTGAAAAGGACTAGGGACAAAGGAAGAAAGTCTATCATTTTGGTTTTAATGGGTGTGGTATTGGTCTGAGAATTTGAAGCAGAAGGAACATGATATTTGAGGTACTTACTTTCTTATTGATCACCAGGTCCTTTGATTAGAAGGGCAGAGTAGTCCCCCTTTTAGCAATTGAAATTTCTAGTCGAGATTCTTCCCCTATTTTTCCTTTATCATCTTGTTGAGTCGACTAGTTTTGGGACCTGGTAAGAACAACGTATGACCCCTCAAACACTTCTCCCTTACTTTGAGTTTCATCCTGGTAATTCAGGAAACCAATGTTGGAGTCGCTAGCTAATTTTTCTTCTCCTTTTGTGAATAGATTAGCATCATCTTCTTGGTTTAACTCAGGTTGGAAAGAGAAATCAGATTTAGTTTCAAGATAACTAACTGCTGAGTTTGTTGGAGCTGCTTCAATGGCAAGTTTCTCCTATGGGGGAGGAAGATGATTTGGTTGCCCTTGATTCCTGACAGCGTTGCCTTGATATGATTGGTTAGGGAATGTCCTCCTTGGTATATCCTGATAAGGAGGAGCAGACATTCCTTGTGCCATTTGCTTTTTCAGAGCTAGCAACTCATTTGCTAGCTTTTGCACCATAGGATCAGTGGTGCCTGTAGAAGAATATTCAAAAGATGAAGAAGATTTATTTCTATTGGGATGTCTTCTTATCTTTCCTACCAAGATAAGATAATCTTAAATCTCAGTAGCCAAATCTTGAGCTACAACAAGGTCTATGTGGCCAGCCTGCCTCAACAGGAAACTCACTTCAAGAAGTTGAGAATTTATGAAGAAGCATTTGAGATTCTCATGTGTTGGCTGAGCAATGGTAGGAATCATGTTCCTCAGCTTGTCAAACTTAGCAATGAAGTCTCGCATAGGTTCATGAGGCTCCTTCTTCATTTGTGTAAGCTAAGCTAACAAGGCATGTGCATCTTCTATAGGTTTAAATCTAGCTTCAAACTTAGCCTTGAGAGTATTCCAATCACTGACAGTTTGAGCTTTCAAATGAAAGAACCAGTCTGTTGCAGCACCTTGTAGTGTTTCTACAAACAATCTGACTGCTATGTCTTCATATTCCATGCCTATCACACCACAATCTATGCAGAAAGTAGTAATATGTTCATCAGAATGAACTCTTTCATTACCATATAATTTGAAAAAAATCTTCCTTGAACTGTGAGGTAGTTCATGTAAGGGTGGAGTTAGATTCAAGGGACCAAAGGTGTTACCCCAAGGGCCTTGAGTTGCCATGATATGATAATGGAAAGGAGGGATAACAAATCTTGGTGGGGTATGTATAGACAAAGCTTTGCTATCAAAGAAAAGAGAAGTTTTGCCGGGTATTGGAGACCTGACGTTGGTAGGAGAAAAAATCTTGGTTCATTGAAGGTGAGTTTATGGAGGGGAAAGATCAAAATTATTTTACTGCACAAACTCAAATACAAGGTCAATAATACCTTGAGCTCTCTGGCTTTGTGTATACTATGGATCTGCCAGATTGTAAAATGGAAATGAAAAAGAATGGGTACTACTTCAATTTGAAGCTTGAGGCTTCAAACTACACATTCTTCCCCAGCAGAGTCACCAAAAATTGTTGGGTGAATATTTTGTCACCAGCTAAATGACAACAAAATAGGTATATCAACCTCAACATAAAGAGATTTATTTAGAAAAATGTGTAGGTTTACCACAACATAATGAGATAAATCTCTCCTCTCATCAAGGGGAGGTTCCTTATAAACTCAAGGGAGGTTCCCTATAAACTACTATATACTAATATAAGCTGAAATACACTCAAGGGTGGGATAACACCATCCATCTCTCTTTTTTTAGAGATGATGTTCACAGAGTCAAGGAGAATTCTTGGGTAATTTCTTAAGGCATTTCTCTTCTTTCAGAAATGATGTTCAGAAAACTAAAAGAAGGCTTGCTGGGTAGTAATTGTAACCACAAGAAACCCATGAAAACATAAAGTCTTTTGTTGCTTCTCTCACTGAATCAAGACGCAATAACACAGTAGAATGAAGTGTAGCACAAAGTCTCCACCTCAACTACAACAGGATAAAAGGTTATAAAGGATAATGGGAGCTCAAAGTCTCTCCAATATCCTTTTCACTGAAACATAAAACACAGAATAAAGACAATTGTGGCAGCACAAAGTCTTCTAAAGTTGGCTTTAGGACACCTTCCAGATTATTTCCACTAGTTCTGCTTATTTGATTAAATGGACAAGACTGTATTTAGAAAACATACATAAGAACAATTTCTTAGATAACACAAGCTATTTCAATACAAAGTCTGAAAGGTCACTTGCTTTCTCATTCAAATGACAAAATATGATTAACAGTCTGAGCTCAGGGATGCCTTTCAATTTGGGCAGAGTTTCGCTTCTAATAATAGAGAGATCTCTTTTCTACATAGAGAGATTACAATATATATCAACCCAAGAAAGACTTGGACACTTATTTTCATGAAATGGCCCATGTTGCATCGAATGCATTGACAATTTTGTGAAGGGGCCATGCTGGAGCCGATTATCAGCCTAGACTCTGGCGTTCTAATCAACTCAAATGTCTCTTCTCAATCATGGGCAGCTTGGTGTTCTTTATGATGCTTACACGACTATCCATTCACTTTTACTTTGATGAAGAAAACTAGGCTGCGCCTTTGAATGATTGCACTCTTTGATGTCGACCTGGTGGGCTGTTCCACCTACTAGAATAACTCTCCTATAGATATGTATAGATTTTCTATAACATTTTGTCTCTTCCTAGTGTTCAGAGCTCTCAAGCTCTCTTCTCACTTTCTGCTAGCTCCTTCGGCTCCTTCTTTGGCTAGTCGCTAAGTTCATTCCCAGGCCTGCATCTTTGAAAATCAATGGTTATTTCATTACCCTGAATTTGACATCTTCAGGGACGTCATCGGTCACTGGTTGCTTGGACCACTTTGAACCTTGAACCTTTGAACCTTTTGATGTTCATCGATTCAATGGTTTAATGGTTTATAGTTCATCAGGTGGTTCGACGATTCGACAGTTCAATCTTTTATGTTCGGCAAAGAGTCACGTTCAGTTAGTCTTCTTAAGGAGTTCAACGTATTGTTGAACCAATTATTTGAACCTTTCTTTTGGAATCTTTTGCTTTAAAACATCTTCTGGAATCTTCTGCTCGAACTTTGAACTTTGAACTCATTTATCTCATTGAAGTGTTGAACTCTTTTGAACCTTCTTCTAGAACTTTGCTTGAATCTTTGAACCACTTTGAACCTTTGAACCACTTTAAACCTTTCGGATTTCAATGGTTCATCAATTCAGCGATTCGTTCCAATCTTCGAACCCTATCGTTGAAGCTTTGAACCCTTTGAACTTTGAACCCTTTGAACTCTTTGAAGCAGAGTTCAATGGTTCAACGGTTCAAAGGTTCATTCCTTACAATTTTTTCATGAAATGCCCTAAGTGTTTTTTGAACTTCTCCTTGCGAAAGCCTGCTTGTTGAAACTGCGATCTCCTTAGTTGAAAAGGCTTGCGCGACTGAAAAACTTGACTACTTAGAACATTTTTTGAGAAAGGACCAAAATGATCAACATGTTGTCCACAAAAACAAGTGACGGATTTTGGGAACAACAATCCCACCAGAGAATCCAACCAGATTCTTGGGAAGGACGTAGATCTAAATTTTAAACTCTCCTAATGTGTGCCACCATGGGCCCATGCTTGAGTAAGGAGATGTTAAGGAAGAATTATGTTTTATGGACTTTGGGTTTCATAAATTGCCATGTTATTTAGAATCGAATAGGGGAGTGATCAGAAAGCCCAAAACCCAGTACATCTGCACTGAAGGAAAAAGACCATTATCAAAAGAGAAGTACGGTTGGGTAGACATCATTGCCTTGTCTAAATGCTTCAGAATCTAAGTGGGGCCTTCCCTGTAATTACTCGATGGGTACCAAACTCCATCTACAGGTTGATAGGTTAAATTGGGGTCATAAAGGCCCCATTTAGTGCACATGTAAAACCACGCCTCCTTTTTGCCAGCTGCCCATCTTATAGGCAAGTGGCCCATTTTATCCTTGAGAGACACCACCATATTAAAGTCACCACATAATAACTAATGGGCATCGGGGAGATCATCCGCTATCCATTGCCATAAATGGGTGTGCTCCAAGGCATCATTCGAGGCATAAATATTAATAAAGCCAAAAGAGTGGCTTTCAATGCTAAAAAGAACCCATACTCACTGGTTGGTGGGGTCCATGCCAAATTGCACTATCGCTGCCACCTTGGAGAAATGAAAGTGATCACCCCTTCATGTCCTGCGACATGGTTGCTATGAAGAATGATGTTGTCATGCCAGATAGAATTACTGATAGCCATCAATAAATAATTTGCGACTTTAACTTTTTCTTTGGATGGCCAACTTTAGAAATTATGCAAGTTTTAAACCACATAATTATATTCGTCACATCATCCACATATACAGTTTATGAATAAATCAAATGATAAAAGTTGAGATATTTTCAACTTTTTATTTAACATTCAATTTTTATATATCAAATATATATATATGAACTTATATATATACATATATTTGTTGATTGAAATAAAAAAATATATTTATATAAATAAAAAATATTATTAAAAAATGTGATTTTTAACTCATCAAAAGTAATGCAACTTATAGAATTTATTTTGGTTCAACTAAAACTTAAACGAAAGCATAAATTTTTATTTTTTCTAAAAAAAAAAATAATGTTATGCAATAAATAATCGCAACTGTGTGTGTTAGTGGGCATCTACATTGAATACTATTGCTTACTTTGCATTTCAATGGGTTAAGCCAAGCCATGTCAGTGATTTTAATTTGCCTTAAAAAAAAAATTGTATGGATTCGACATATATGATATACATATTTTTGTTTTTTTTAAAATGTAGATTCAATCCCTTTATCTAAAATCCCATGCAAGGCTTGATTTATAGCATCACATTCTCCAAATTTTTAAATCGTCATAGTTTTTAAGGCTATTGGTTGAAGATTTAATTTTTATGGGATAAAAAATGGATATTTTTTTAAGGAAAACTTATCATTGCTTATAAAGGGAAAGCACCATTTATAAAAGGGTGCATATTTTTTATGAAAAATAAAAATAAAGCAAATTCTAAATTTCTCATAATCAATTTTAGAGGGTTTACATTTTTTGTAATGTAAAGGGCATATATCTTTTACACAAAAAATAAAATAAATTTGTATTAGTTTATTTTATTTTATTTTATTTATTTTTTAATTTTTTCGTGATTGTAAGATATTGAAAAGAGGAAATAAAACGGTGTATATGTTTTGTTTCACAAATTCTTTTCCAATCATCTCCACCAAGCATCCAAGCTTACATCATAATCCCATGTATGTTATTTTCTATCTTAAAATTGCATACATCTAAATTTGTATGCTTTTTTAAGATAATTTCATCTTAATGTCATATTATTCACCCATCCTAATCATTAGTCTAATATCCCCTTCATCCTTTATGTCAGACACTAACATTATCCCTACCCTTATCAATTAATCATATCATTAGTCTTTTATTATCATGTCATTTACCTATCCATATTTTAGAATTTTAAATTCTAATCATACCTAACTCATAGGGCCCAACTTTCTCCTACTAACCACTTGTCTAATCATCATATCATCATCTCTATTCTTGCTTGGTCTTCCTAATAAAATTTAATGGCTTCTACACTCTAAAATCCTCCACCACCGTCCAACTTTCTAGAGAATTCCTCTTTAAAGTATTCGAAAGAATATTTAATTCCTTAAAAATTCATCCTTCTCATCAATATAAATAACTTTTCCTCCATGCAAAGGTAACTAAGAATCTAGTATGTGAGAGACAACATTATGATGTCATGTTAAACTTGTCTTCAAGCATCCATTATTATCTTCCATAGCAAAATGTTGTCCAAGTCCATATTCCAAGTCTAGAAGGGTAATCTAAGTATCCAACTTGTTAATTGGGGCACATCATTTTTATTTGGAGGTATATTGGGTTGCATGATTGAGGTATAATTATCTTATTTCAATTGTTATTTGCATTCAATTTATCTACTTTATTTAATCAGAGTTTTAAATTTTGAGTAGATTTGAAATTGGATTTTAATTATTTACATGATTGTTATTGATTTTGGCATTGAATTTTAAATTTTTATTTTTATTCTATTATATAATGACAATCACAGTGCGAGTCCTCTTTTGATTTGGTGTTTTTGAGTTCTTATCAAGCTTACAAGATAAATTGAAGGACATATTTGAGGCCAAGTTCCTAAAATCTCGTTATGTTCATTTTCAAGGGCAAAATACGACATTGTTATGTGGAACTGTGACATTGTTCTTTGTAAATGCAGCTCGTCGCTGTCAACGATGGCATCATACTAAACTGCTAACTACAACCACCATGATCTACATGACTATTTATTTATTCTTTTGTGAATTCACATTACGTGAACCATAATTTCGTATTATTAACATGTGATTTTCTTAACTGCAGTTTTGCAAGTCTGTACTATTTTTGAGTGTTTTTAGTACAAGAACAAACTTACATCTGTAAAAGCATGGCATTATTATACATAGGTACATAATTGTTTATATTATGCACGACATTATAACTTTTTGTGTTTTGTTTATAGGAATGAATTCGCAGTGACCAAAAATACAACATCACACACAACAATGATGACATTATCCAAATAAAATGCGATATTATCTTGTCATCACTTTCTAAATAGTTATCCAAAATTTTGATTAATTGACTAGACTCTTTTATACTTTTTGTTTTTCTGCCAACTACTACAACCTTGTGGGTACGTAACCACAAAATTTTAGTCGAAAGCCACGACATTGTGGCACTTAACTGTAAGATTGTTCTCCTATGTTGTGTGTTTACATGTTCAAAATCATGCGTGCATAACTGGGACATTGTTCCTCGAAAATGCAACATTGTCTACAACAACTGCAACATCGTTTAGGTATAACATTTCAATTTCAATTTCAATCTCGCTTTTTAGTAATATACGATTTCATTAATACTAATCGTGGCACCATCTCTTGGGTCCACGATTTGGTTATTTGTCTATTTTCTATCTGTCGTCGCTCAAATCTGCATCATCATTTTGCTAAACGAGTATTAATTCCAACATTTTATTTTGCAGGTTGCCCATCAAGTTGCCCAAATATAAACTACTAACACTTTATTTTGTAGGACATCGGTCAAATAAAGTGGCATTTTAAAACCTTTGGATACATTTTTCTTCATCACATTTTAATTTCAAGTTTATAAACTCGTTTGATTGTGTGTTTAAATTAGTATACTTCTTTTTGTTGCATGTATGTCACTCGAGGTTTTGATGGTGTATGTTCTACTCTTACACTCATAGGGTAATTTTTGGGGATTAAAAACTGTCAAAAACTTTCATTTTTTTTTCTAGGGGTAATGTGACGTGGAATCGATACTTGTGCACTTACCATAGTCTTAAGGGGATTGTGATGTGGATTTCACCACCACGCACAAGACCACACTCCATGTTCCAAGGGAGTATAAATATCAAGGCCAGCGATCGTAAAGCTAAGCAGGTTCCCCCATACAAGATATCCTGAAGTGAAGAGGTAAAACTCTAATACTCAGGCACCAGATAACACCCTACATGGACTCACACTCTACGTATTGCAAGAAGTTTAGGGGACTCCCTTAAAGAACTAGTCAAACTTAGATTAAGACCCCTCAGTCGTAATAGGCATCCAAAGTAGGGAAAACAACATCCCTAGAGATCACTCACCAGGTGTAGATGGTGAGAGAGGGTTGGGTGACACCAATCTAAGCACCTCTCATTGTAAGTCATTCAATGGGTTGGGTGTCAAGTTTCACTCTCATGTCAATCACTAGATATAGGTCTGTGGCTTGCATGCTATCATTTGTGTGTTGTTGAGGTTAATATTGTTTGTAGACCTTATAGCCTATACACACACACCAATCACCTAGTCTTGACCCTAGGATACAAAAATCACTAGACCCATCATCATCCTATTCTGTCCCTACTTAGTCAATACATTGTCCTCTCATATCATGTCCTATCAACCCCCTCTTCATCTCCCCTTAGTCACAACCACATCATTCACCATCTTGCCTAAAGCTTGTCTTAATCATATTGAAACTTACCTAGTCCAACCTCATCACTTATCATCTTGTCTTATTTCCCCCTTTATCAAACTTGTCATCCATCATCATATGTCATCATAGTCTAACCCTCTCACCCATCACCTTCTCTAAGTGTCATCCCATCTTGTCCTACTCACCTTGTCTAGCTTGCCTAAAATATTAAGCATTCTCCCCTAGTCCAAAACCCATCCAAGATTTAGTCATTCCTTTCAACCTAGTCTATCACCCTTGTCCATCACACTCTTGACCTAGTCTAAACCCATCTACCTCCTAGTCACCCTTGTCCATTAGTCAAACATGTCTTGTCCACCATGTCTACCTTGTGAAATATTGTATATGCCATCACCTTGAGCTAGCCCTTCACTTGTCATTATTTTGCTAGCACCCATCATTCTACTGATTTTGGCACTCATTGTCCTCTTGTTATTGCAACACTCGTCGTCATCCAAAATAACAATCAACCTGTTCTAACCTAATCAAAATTTAGGGATACATACCCAATTGTCATCTAAATCAATCGTATTATCTCAAATCTTATAGACCTCTTTGCTTAAGGACATGCCCCATCTTAACCCTAGTTGTTTTCCACGTCAAACCACTCGTCCTAAAGGCAATTTTAATATATCACTCACCTATCCTTCATTCCATTCATCATTACACATAATGTCCCTAGACCTAGATATTCCATCCATTAACCCCTAACAAGTCATAGGACAACCCCATCATTTTCCTATCACAAAACATCACCCATAGTCTAAACTTTCCATATCCACACTCTGCAACCATCACTCCTCATTCTGTCAAGTCTACAATATACCTACATTAGTCTAAATTGGAAATAACCCTTTACACATCATGCTCCCTAGCATAAGCTTGTTTACATCTAAACTTAATCGAGTTTGAATTGCACACCCCTATCAAATATTATCATCCACTAAGTCCAAGTCATTCAAATCCAACTTGAGTAAATCATCCAAGTCTTGAGCTAATCTAAATAAAGTCAACCCCATCAAAGGTCATTCATAACCTAATCATGTCTCTTTGGCTAGTCAAACCTAACCCCCATCTTAAGTCAAACCCTGGAGCAAGTGTCATAGCTCACCACTGTCACACATCAAGATAATTTAAGTATAACTGAATGTTTATCTAGCTCATATCCTAACGTGATTAGCTCAATCTTGTCCATTAGACACTTATCATACCTTGTCAAAAGTCTCACAACACACCCCATCAAACATCTCACATCACCAAGTCAAACTTAAACTCAAATTCAAGCAAGCCATGGCCTCCCAAACAGATTTGGATGTCATGTTTGAAAAACATCTCTTTGCCAACAAGGATGCCCTCCTTTTATGGCTCCTAGAAATGGGTGCCCACCTACCTACAAACTTCAACTACATAAAACCTATATTTCCTCATAGTAAAAGCCCCATGTCCTTCCCCATCAACATCAGTCTACTTCTAACCTTTGTACCAACCTATCATAGTCAAACCCGATGTCAACTAGTCATAGTCTTGGTCATGACATTCCCCATCATAATAGCAAGGAAAGTTTATCATAGCAAACCTGTTTAGTGTCAGTTTATCATGTATGCATGCAAATTATATGATTTTCAAAGTCTATTTGTTTAAACTAAACTTTCATTAGAGACCTAAAAAACTCTGAGGCATGGAACCGTGTAGATTTGTTTCAAACAATTTGCAAGGAATTGACACCATTGATTTTGGCTCTTCGTTGGGCAATTTGGATTTTCCTTGATTGTGGAAAAATGAGTCGTTCCCATTGACATAGGAACACGCCACATGCAAAGTGAATAAATTTTATTGCCATGGAATTTGGGTATAGCAAAATACTTAGTGGGTATCTATACAAATTAATTATGGTTTGTTGCTTGCTCCTTTTCACAACTTATGTTGCGGTTGGATTGTGGGGCTTTGTGGACAACTGGTATAGTAATGGCAACTTATTTTCCATGAAAGCATATGTTAACATTACACAAGTAGTTGCATGGCTCCTTATGTCTCTCTACATTAGTAATTTTGAACAAGAAACAATAGAAAAGAAGGTGCCAATCTTAATAAGTCTTTGGTCAACTTGTTCATTCTTATTCCACAATACTATTCTATTCATGGACATAATATTGCTTGGAGATTTTTATTTTTTTATTTTTTATTTTTTACTTTCAAGATCTGTAGAACTGTACAAAGTTTAAATAAAATAATAAGTTTATTATTATTATTATTATTATTTTGGGTAAAAAGGAGTTTTTTTAAAGGGACTCTACCTTTTTACATCTTGAACAAGAAAACAAAAATTACACGAAGGATATCAAACCCAGATCAAAAGAATATGCAAAAAGGTTTAAACAACGAAACTACAATGAACTCACGGTAAGCTAACAACAAAAAGCATGAGGGATATTCCCATAATATGACTACAAACACCAAAGCAACAAGGAAAAAATTGAATTACAAAATCAAACTATCCAAAGATCAAAAGATCTCAATATATCGATTGGACTTAACTATAGAGGATAGCGAATTTCCTTTTATGTCGAGAAAAAAGATCCTCCATGGTCCATCGAATGCTATCTTTCTCCATAGTCTCTGCTTCTACTCTCAACAATTCAACCTCTGACATATGACCCTTCTTTTTAGTAAAAGCTCCCACATCTGCGACCTATTTTAGAAAAGGGGTGGGAACATCTCAACACGTTAAAGAGGTTTGACGACAATGCAAGCTTTGAAACATCTACAATAACTTCTCCAAACAAGAAAGAATCCCAAAACTAACAAAATAATTAAAAAAGAAAAGGGATTAAAAAACTTATCACGATTTCACCAAGTAAAATCTTGGTCAAAGATCCCATACCAAATCCCATATTTATTCTTCTAAACTAACTAAGAAAGAGATAAAAAGAACCCTCGAAAGTGAAAAGGACAACCAGCAACCAAATGAATAAGTTCATTGTTAATTATCAGATTTGTATGAGTTATTTCTGTGCTGATTACAATTATGGGTATTATTCCATTTCTGTCGCATTCATATTCTATGCTTGTCCGCGTGTGTTTGAGAATATATCTTACTTTTTCTTTAGATTGCCAACCTTAAAAATTAGGCAAGTTTTAGACCACATAATTGTATGGGGGGTTTGTGGAATGATCAAATGATAAAAGTTGGGATATCCATTTTGTTTTTTGGTATAGATATTTAAAAATAAATAAATTATTTATTTTTTCAAATTGACTGAAATAAGTTTTTTTTAAAGCCATAGAGAATTTTATATATTACTTTTAAAAGGTATTTTTTCCCTACCAAAGGTAACGCGATTTGTGAATTTTTTGTGGGTTCAACTAAAGTTAAAAGGGTTTAAATTTTTGTTTTTTTTATAAAAATAGTATTATGCAATAAATGACTTTCATTGTGGGTGCTAGTAAGCGAAATTTACAGGAATTCATTATATATTATATATTTTTTTTCCCAAAAAAATTGTAGATTTAATTTATGGTATTTCTATGATTCATCTAAAATCTCTTACATAGTTTGATTTGTGGCATCAGTTTCTTTAAATATTTAAATCTTCATAGTTTTTTTAGGAGAAATTTTGAGTTTTGTTAAGAACTATTTTCAAGAAGAATGTTTTATTCAAAAATATGTTTAAAAATTTAATCTTTATTTAGGTGGTTGTATAACATTAGAAGATTAAAAAGGGTCATTTTTAGGAGAAAAAATCATTACTTTCAAAAGACAAGTGCCCTTTTTAAAAGGGCAAGCGTTCTTTTTGAAATGAAAAATTAAACAAATTTCAAATGGGACATTACTCACCGTAAAGAGCATATTTTTTTTGTATTAAAAAAAAAACTCAAAACAAAATTGCATCACATTTTTTGTATTTTTTTTACTTTTTTCACCATTGGAAACCATTGAGGACAGAAATTTTTTCGTCTTACAAATTCTATTCCAAGCATTCCACCAAGCATCCACGCTTGCATCATGGTCACATATATGCTATTTTATTTCTTATGATATACTTAAGGTTTGTAATGATATTTTTTTGTCATGCATTTTTTATAATAATCACGGGTAAATGTAATAATATTTTTTTGTAGAATTTTGTAATAATTAAGTTTTCAACTATTTAATATGATTTTTTTAATATAATTTTAGATTCTTGATTTGATGGACCCATTGCTTGAAGAAAACCTTCAAAAATAACTTAATGAAAACCCTAGCAAATTATCTTCGCAAAAGAAGAAATAAAATTATATCAACAATATAATTCAAAGCAACAACAGTATAAAATTATCACTAATAGTTTGTGTGAATTCAAAAAATAGTGCATGCAATTCACTTGTTGATACATTGGAAGGCATTTATAATGAAGTGGGAAACATCACTTCCTAATTTAATGCAATGCAACAAGAAAGAGGTATAAAAACACTATTTATTTCAATAAATTGTCATATGAGAATTTTATATATATATATATATATATATATATATATATATATATATATATATATATAAATATAATGTGCTTTGTTCCTTATGTGTAAAACTATTGAATCACCACCAATGAGCCACAAATACATTAGCATTGATTGATGTATTAATACATAGATTTAAAAAACTTTTAGGATAGGTGTTGGATGGTGTTTGGTGAACCTTTACGCAATAACAATGAAGTTCCATTGTATTTTTTGAGAAAGCTTTATTGTGAGTTTGTTTTCTAAGAAATCCCAAATTATTTTGACACGAAGGCATCCCAAGATAAAGGAGGTGGGTCCTCATTTTTATAAAATATGTTCTTATGAGGAACACAATAGTTTAGACAAATTAAATTATGAGTCGCTACAATTTATATCATGAACCACAAGGGGGACAACCAATGTCTCCACAAGTAGCAAAACACAAGGTTCCACTGCAAATGCCACAATTCATCCAAAATGCATTTACACAACCTCAACCAAAATGGGTTTGCATAGTTCAAAATGAGACTGATGGATTGGTAAGGGATCCAAGAGATCAACATAAGACTAGATCACAAAATTAGTTTGGTGTTGCACACTTGGCTTAATTTGTACGAGTTAGGGTCCAAAGACATATCATGAGACTTCTAAGAATCCTAAATGGCATAAACTTATGATAGAAGAACTTTCCTCTCTAAGAAATAAAATAGCTTAGGATTTGGTTCCACTTTTAAAAAGAAGAAAAATAGTGTGGTGCAAGTGGGTGTACCACACTAAGTATGTAGTAGATGGGTCCACTGACATGTACAAATCTTAGGCTTATAACAAAAGGGTTTTCACATGTTGAAGGTGTTGATTACCACACAACCTTTGCTTGAGTTTCTAAGATAAATTCTATCAACAAGTAATCTCCTTAGTTGCAATATAGGGATGTGAATTCCATCAGATGGATGTCAAAAGTTATTTTTTACATGGTGACTTGTAAGAAGAAATATACACGGCATAACCTTCAGGGTCCATCGATAGCAATGACTCCAACTATGTGTGTAGGTTGAAAAAATCATTGTATGGTTTGAAACAAGCTCTTCGAGCTTGGTATGAAAAGAGTGGTGTGTTCTTAATCAACTCTGGTTTTACATAATGTCCCTTTGACCCCACAACCTACACAAAGAAATTAAATGAGAAATCCATGATTTTGGTCCTCTATGTCGATGGATTAATCATTTCAAAGAGTTCCACCAAGCAAATTCATGATGTGAAAGCACGGTTGATGAATTACTTTGAGATGACTGACTTGGGCTTGATACATTTTCCCCTAGTCTTCAAATTTCATAGTCCATGAAAATCATTTTTGTTAATCAATCCAAGTATGCTCAAGGCATACTTTGTCGCTTCAACATGGAAGATTGCAAGTCCACCCCAACTCCTTATCAATTTGGACTCAATCTTCTAGCCAAGTGTTATTCTCATTCAGTTGATGGTACACTCTACAAGCAATTTGAGGGAAGCCTTCTATACTTGACTCATAATTGTCCCAATCTTTCTTTTGTCGTGAATCTAGTGTCATGCTATTATTAAGACCCCCATGATAGCCATAGGAAAGCTTTAAAGTGCATTTAAGGTATCTTCATAATACTAGTAATTATGGGATTGAGTGATTTTCAAGGGGAAAAGCCTCAATGTTTGGTTTATGATGGAAAAACAACGATTGTAGGTCATATAGATAATGACTGGGCAAGAGATCTAGATGATCACAAGTTGATTGCATGATGTGCCTATCATCTTGGGGCAGGTCATACGACTTGGTCTTCTAAGAAATAAATGACCATTGCTTTCTCTATTATGAAAACTGTGTCGTGGAGTTATCATTATTGATCGTGAGTCAGTTTAAATTCGACGCTTACTTTCTGATTTTATATTTATGAACCCAACTGACAACGCTTTGTTGTGATAATTAAAGTGCTATCCACATCTCTCACAACCCTTTGAAGCACCAACACATCAAACACATTAAAATTCATAAACATTATATCTAAAAACTAATATAAGATAACATTATTGATCTTAATTATTTCCAAACATATAATCAAGTTACAAACATATTTATAATACTTTTACTAAAGACCTGATTTGTTCAGCTCAAGAAACTTTTGGAAGTGAAGGAGGGTGTCATAAGGGGGGAAGGGTGAGATGCGAGACATCTCCTCTTAAAATGAACTTTGGTAAATTCAATCCATTAACGTGTACTTCCAGTCTTCGCACACATGAAGAAATTACGAGACCCCAAGTCCTTCATTTTGTCGTTCGGGTTCAAACCTGCCATTCCATTTGTTAAAACATGATCCATTTAGCAGAACTGTAAACAGTGAATAAAAGAACTTACAGTCAATGGTGAACTGGGAGTAATGCAACCCGAAAGAGAGCGGATCGCTGCTCAGAATTGGCCTCCGCCCTTCTTTCGCATATGATGCCAGGGTCGCTTTAATCACGTCAACCACCGTTGCGTCTGTAGCCACTAACACACGCAGGGCCCCAATGCTCTGCGCCACGGTCACGTTAACCAGCAACTTAGCGCTGCTTTTGCCGGTAGTGGACTTCGCTGGAGACGCTTTTTCAGTAAAATGCGAAGACTTCTCCAAATTTAGCCAGGGCGTGCGTTCGAAAGCGGGTAAATCTCGGTTAAGGAGCTCATGCTGCGTCTTTGGCCTTGTCAAGGGGACGGGCTTGTGGGTTTTGGGGTCCGAAATCTTGTCGAGCGGAGAAAACCGCCCGCTAATGCTGGCGGATCTGGGGAAACTTCCAGGGCCGTGAGCGTGCCTGTGCAGCCCTGCTCCATTTTCCCCACTGTTAACCATTGACTTGCCTTTCTTTTCCATGGTGTCGGAAAAGAAAATAGGGTCACCTCAATCTGCGATATCTATAATAGCGAGGTTTAGAAAATCTAGATGGCAAAACGCACGGAGCGCAGCTTCTAGAAATTCCACCCACCATGAACTCTACTCAAATTAATTACAGAGATAGAGATGCAGATGCTTCTGGGGAAAAATATAATGCCGAGGCGAATGCAGGACAGAGAAAAGACAAGAGCAATGGATGTTGATGGTGTCTGGTGTGCCCAAAATCCCACAACGCTAATGTAACACGTAGCATTTGTAAAGGCAGTAGAGACAAGGGTCGTGGGTCCCTTCCAGCCAAAGAGGGCTTCTGTAGGAATAGAACCCTCACGTTTTCTTCAAAAGGGTTTGCTGCTACTTTTCCATGGGCTTTTCGTGGGCGGCTTTCCGTGGGACATGTGGCCGGCAGAGCTACACTAACAATATTCCCTACCACAGTCAAATTCCGATAGAATACGTTGGAAAAATCCTAAACGAAGTGTCTTTGTTTAAACTATTGGTCTCCAAAGCATATGCCTTCATACAAATAGATCCAAGAAAAAAGAAAATCATTCGATTAAATTTAAAAGTTGACACTCATATGAGCATTTTTTTTCGAAAGAAGTCAAGGAAAAAGATATAAATCAATTAATAAGAAATTTTAGAACGAAAAATATGGAAGAGACATTTGCAAAAGATATTATTTTAAGTGGAGGAATCAAGAGATCACATGAATCTGATACTTTTGAGTCGCATAAGGATCAAGTCTCAATTGAACCCCAATTGCAACTGGTTACTGATGCTATTCCTTCCGCACCTCCTACAGAGTTATGGATTGAAGTTAAAAAGAATAAGGGTAAAAAAGGACGCTTTGAGATTGTTGGATCTAGCATTCCGAAATGTATTTGATCTCGTTATTCTCTTGTTTCTATGTTTTCTACCCTCGAGGCTTGTTTAGTTTGAGGTGGCTTGGTTTTTAGGGTGTGACTTTTCCACCCATTTTTTTAATATAACTAACGTTGTACTATAATTCTTTATTAATAAAGGTACGCTTTTCAATCAAAAACAAATATTGATCTCCACTCGAAGTCGCATCAACAACTCCTATGTTTGTTTACTCACTCAGGGTTAGGCCACCCCTGTGACTTCAAGACTATTTAACTTGGTAATAGATATTTATAATTGTGTGGGTAATTGTAATTTTATTATTGTGCATGTTAGGATCTATTTTCTTCTCGTGTCTGCAATTTTATGTTTATTAGAGAGTGGGAAGTGATACGTGGTTGCATTTGATTGGTTTGCAGTCACACAGTCATAATGTAGTCACAATTTTGAAAATAGATCCATTATTTCATTAAATTTGATTCATTATTACCATGGGTCTGCGTATTCATGCATCATAAAGAAAACGACCACTATTAATATTAATACATATAGAAAAACTTATGTGGCCAATTTAAACGTTGTGATCACAAAAGAAATACACAATTAATTTTTTATACAAGGAGATCCACATGGTACTCAATAATATGCCATGGATCACGAGATCATGGATTGAGGCCTTCGTGAATAGTTAACACGAACCCATGAAGCTTAGAAATATAATTTAATACGTGGTCGAGTCCACCTTTGAACTTAGAAAAATGTTGGAGGTTGTGGACCCATTACAATTTTAACTCCAATAGATGATCACATGGGTTCAAAAATTCATACATGGCATGAGGTCAAACCAATTCACAAGACATGGTAGGGAACAATATGTTGGGTTAAATACATAAAGTTTCAAGATTTTATTACA
Source organism: Torreya grandis (assembly GCA_037957365.1). Taxonomy (NCBI): domain Eukaryota; kingdom Viridiplantae; phylum Streptophyta; class Pinopsida; order Cupressales; family Taxaceae; genus Torreya; species Torreya grandis. Next base: position 3,924,348 of record JARHVA010000532.1, read on the forward strand.
TACAGTATTACTCAATTGCTCAGATTAGAATAATTGAGTTTACAAATCTGTATCAAAATCTACTTTGTAACCCACAGATTAAAAATAATCTAAATGTGTACTTGCAAGTTAAACAAATAAATATGGAATAATAAATACATGCAAAAAATAGAGAAATAAGAGATGCTGAAAAACAACATACAAAAATACTGACACAATATTTAACGTGGTTCACCCAAATGTTAGGCTACATCCATCAAGAAACTCAACAATTATTCTATTCAAACTTCCAAAAGAATTTATACAAGTGCCTAGCACTTCCTGCCCCTCAGTCTCTGAATCAGAGGACTCTGGCAACACCTTTGTCTAAAGATAAATATTCTCTTTCTGTCAATTACTACTCAACGCCATTCAATTTTTTGTCTACAAATCACATCTCCATAATTGTTCTACCTCTTTTTCTACTTTTAAAGAGATGATCACTAAAAATAAGAAAGTATAAAATCTATTCTAACTTCCTGTAGTTACAATCTGTTACAACTTCCTTATAGAATAAAGAAGTACAGATCTGTTACAACTTTTTTCTGTTATAATTTATTACAACTTTTTTGCATAATAAGGAAGTACAAATCTATTACAACTTCTTGCAGTTACAATCTTTTACAGATATTAAAAACAAACTACTTTAAATAGTCATACGGCTATGACAGTGATGCATGGGTTGTTGACAAATCATCATCTGATTGTCCTCAAATTTCTCCTGCATTCAATCAATACCTACAAGAGCATCATTAACAACAGACCTTCATGACCCTACCAACATAGATCTGCAGCCAATGTAACCATGACCACACAGTGCTTATATTGATCCACAACATTAATATTGAAATTTAACATTAACCTATACCTGTCAATTCATAATAGCATTTATATATAGAATCCCATAGCACTGGTCAATTTACAGGTTTTTTATTTTTAGGTTGCCCATAGCAACTGTAGTCTTCACCTACAGATTGCCCGCAGCAACTGCATGTTTCATCTACATGCTTCCCACAACAACTGCAGTCTTCACCTACAGGTTGTCCATAGCAACTACATGTTTCACCTACATGTTACCCATAAAAATTATAGGTTTCTTCTATAGGCTGCCCATAGCCACTGTAGGTTTCATCTACAAGCTACCTGTAGTAACTGCAGGGTTTATCTACAGGTTGCCCGTAGCCACTGTAGGTTTCTTCTATAGGCTGCCCGTAGCCACTGTAGGTTTCATCTACAAGCTACCTGTAGTAACTGCAGGGTTTATCTACAGGTTGCTCGTAGCCACTGTAGGTTTCATCTATACGCTGCCCATAGCAACTGCAGGTTTCATCTACAGGCTACACATAGCAACTGTAGGTTTTAAGTTTTTTTATTAAAATAAAATGAGGTATTATGTTTCCATATCTCTAACAATGTCCCACTTGAAGACATAAGGCCACAACACGAACTGTTGCAACCTCCCACTTAAACTCAAAACTATTGATTTCTTCTTCTTCAAGCTCATGCCTAAAGTCCCACAGAAGTTGAGTGTGCCCTCAAATTAACTATTGCAATTACCTTAGCAAGCATATCTGTAGGATTCTCCTCTGAGTGCATCTTCTTGAGCTTGAACTGCCCACATTTCAAAACTGTACCATGAAGTGGTAATGAAGATCTATCTACTTTATCTTGCTATAAAAAATGGAGTTTTTAGCCAGGTGAATAGCACTTTGGATATCATAATATAGAGTGTACCCAACTTTCTTCACTCCCAACTCCTCTAAAAATCTGCTTAACCATAACAACTCTTTACTTGATTAAGTGCAAGCAATGTATTCAGCCTCAGTGGTAGAAAGTACAATAACTTTTTGTATCTTAGAAACCCATGAGACTGCAGTACCTCCAACTGTGAAAATATAGCTAGTGGTATACCTTCTACCATCCAAATCATCTACCATGCCATTGTCTACAAAACCTTGCAACCCACTATTAAAACCTTCAAAACATAAACACATACTAGAGGTTCCATGCAAATATTTTAAAATTCATTGTACTGCTAACTAGTGTTGCTTATCAGGGTTACTCATGAACCTACTCACTACTCCCACTACTTGGGATATGTCTAGATGAGTGAAAATCATAACATACATTAAACTACCCGCAACTTAAGCATATGCCACCTTTGCCATATAATCTTTCTCCTCTTATGACTTAGGAGACTGCGTCTTACTCAACTTGAAGTGGCCAACTAAAGGTGTAGAAACATATTTATAGTTCTGCATACCAAATCTTAACAACACCTTTTCAATATATTAAGATTGAGTTAAATTTAGTTTCTAACCCAATCTATCTCTGTCAATTCTTATTTTGATTTTTTTTTTGTTGATCCAAGATCCTTCATGGCAAACTTTGAAGAAAGCAATTTCTTCAATTCACTTATTCTCTGCATGTTAGCTCCACACAACAACATATCATCAACATAAAGAAGTGGAATAATAAATTCACCATTTTTAAATTTTTTACTGTAAACACAATGATCACTATGAATACGATCATATTTATGCTCCAACATGAAAGTATCAAACCTTAGGTACCATTGCCTAGGTGTCTGTTTCAAACCATATAAACTTTTCAACAATTTACAAACCTTTCTTTCTTTTCCCTTTACCTCAAAACCTTCTGGTTGCTTCATTTAGATTTCCTCTTCTAAATATCCATGTAAGAATGTTGTCTTCACATCCATCTGTTTTAAGTGAAGATCATTAGAAGCAACAATACTTAATACAGTTCTTATTGAGGTAATTTTGACAATAGGAAAAAATACTTCTGAGTAATCAATTCCAGCCTTTTTTGCAAAGCTTTTAACAACAAGCCTTGCTTTGTATGTTTTCTGCCCACTCTCATCTTCTATTAAATAGAAAAATCATTTATTTTGTAGTGATTTCTTATCAAGTGGCAAATCCACCAATTCCCATGTTTTATTGTGTTTCAAGGCATCCAATTCTACTTTCATGCCCTTTTCCCATTGCACAAAATCTTTGTCCTGCTTAGTCTCTACAAACAATTCAGGTTCCCCACTATCAATTAGTAACAAGTAAAATAAATATGGATAATATCTATCAGGAGGTTTACTTACTCTTGTTGACCTCCTTACCACAGGTGTGACTGGTTCACTTTGAGCTTCTCTTGGCCCAATATTCTTAGAAGACTCCATTGGGTCATTAATGACCCTATTCCTATTTTCTAATTCTATAGAGGTAAATGGAGTATTCTATAAGTTCTCTTTTCTTTCTCCAAATACACTTGGAGGTATGAAAATATTTTTTTTACCAAGTGGACTTTCCACTTTCTTTTCTACAAGTTGGTCCCTATACATCACACTTTCATTAAAGATTCAATCATGTGATCTCACAATCTTTCTATCATCTAAACACCAGAAATGATAACCAAATGAGATATCACCATATCCAATAAAAGTGCATCTCATCGATTTAGCATCCAACTTATTTTAATTTTTTTTATCAATGTGCACAAATGCTTCACAGCCAAATTTTTTTAAATGAGAGTAGGAAACACTTTTACCTGTCTAAGCTTCCTTGAGAATCTCACCATCTAAAGCGCTAGAGGGTCCTCTATTAATCAAGTAAATAGTAGTATGAACCACATCTACCCAAAAAGTAGGGGGCAAACCAGCATGGAGTCTCATGCTTCTAGCTCTTTCCACAATTATTCAATTCATTCTCTCACTCACCCCATTTTGTGAAGGAGTCTGAGGCAGTGTTACTTCTTTTTAGATTATTTTGAGGTGTATTCACCTCCATTATCAGATCTTAAGCATTTTAGCTTCATGCCTGACTCATTTTCTGCAAGGGCTCTCCAAATTTTAAAGGTTCTAAATACATCAGACTTATTTTAGATACAATAAACCCATAACTTTTGAGTTGCATCATCCACAAATGTAACATAATACTTTGAGCCTCCCAATGATTGTACAGGGGATGGTCCCCAAACATCAGAATGTACTAATTCTAATTTATTTTGTTTTCTTATAGGCTCAACCTTCAAAAAATAAACTTTCTTTTATTTACCAAAAACACAATGTTCACATAATCTAAATTAATAGACTTTAAGTCTGATAACTTCCCTTTCTTACGTAAAATGCTCATACCTTTTTGACTCATATGACCCAATATTGAATGCCATAAATTAGTTTCTAGATCAAAAGTAGAAACTAATGCAGTATTAGAATCGATAATGCAATTACTTAAATACAGTGTGCCTTATTTTTTCCCCTCTGGTTACAACAAGATTTCCTTTTGTTGCTTTCCAAGATTTTGCATTGAAAGTAATAGTACATGCATCTTCTGCCAATTGACCTACATAAATAAGATTTTTGGTAAGACTTGGCACATGTCTTACTTCTTTGAGTATCCATTCATTTCTATTCTATAGCTTAATCTTTACTGACCCTTTGCCAACAATATCACAAGGTTCATTGTCTCCTAAGAAAACTTGGCCAAATTTGCCACTTACATAGGTTGTAAAATACTTGGGATTGAAAGTAGCATGAAAAGATGCCCCTAAGTCAATCACCCATGACTCAACCTTTGTATCACATGACAAAACTAAAGCATCTTGATACACAGTAGTAGTATCACTTGAGGTAATATGTGGCTTCTGGTTATTATCATTATTTAGCTGCTCCTTGTGACTCTTTTTAGGAGCCCAACACTGCTTTCTCATATTCCCAGACTTTTCACAGTTCCAACATACAACACTTCTTCCTTTTGACTTGGATCTATGTTTGGAAGATAAAGATATTCCCTTAGATCCATGGCTCTTTCTCCTCTATCTATTCTTTTGTCTCCCTTTGGATTCAACATTTAGTGCATTGCTTGTTGAAGTCTCACCAGATGTCTTCCTTCTCATTTCTTCATAGATTATGACACTAACAACATCCTCCATTTTAAGTGTATTGCTCCTAGACACGCTATTACTCATAACCATCACAAGATTATTCCAAGATTTAGGTAGGGAACATAGTAACAACAAAACCTTGACTTCTTCATCTAGTTTCACTTTCAAATAAGTCAACTGATTTGTAATAGTATTGTAATCATTCAGATGTTCAACTACACTTGAATTCTCATTCATTTTCAAGTTAAATAACCTCTTCATCAAATACACCTTGCTCATTGTTGAAGGCGTCTCATACAACTTGCATAAGGTGGTCATAAGTTCTTCTGTAGTCGTTTCTTCAGATATATTGAAGGCAACACTTCCTCCCAAGAAGAGCCTTATGGCTCCCAAAGCTTTTCTATCTAAGACATTCCATTCCTCATATGTTCTCTTTCCTTGTCCTTTTGCCTTTCCATCAAGCGGTAGATCGAGGTCCTTTTGATACAAATAGTCAATCATCTACATCTTCCACAGAATAAAATTATGTTCATTAAACTTATCAACCACTCTTCTTCCATCATCTGCCATTATTCAAGATCTCCCACTATAGAAGATATTACTCTGAGTCTGAGATCCTATAGATATTTACAACTTGCAAAACACTACACAAAACCACACAAAGATGGCTCTGATACCACTTGTTGGGTTAAATACAAAAATTTTCAAGATTTTATTACATACAATATTACTTAATTGCGTAGATCAGAATAATTGAGTGTACAAATCTGTATCAAAATCTACTTTATAACCCACAGATTAAAAATAATCTAAATGTGTACTTGCAAATTAAACAAATAAATATGGAATAATAAATACATGCAAAAAATAGAAAAATAAGAGATGCTAAAAAATAACATACAAAAATATTGACATTGTATTTAATGTGGTTTACCCAAATGTTGGGTTACGTCCATCAAGAAACTCAACAATTCTTCTATTCAAACTTCCAAAGGAATTTATAAAAGTGCCTAGCACTTCTTGCCCCTCAGTGTTTGAATCAGAGTACTCTGCCAACACCTTTGTCTAAAGATAAATATTCTCTTTTTATCAATTACTACTCAGCACCATTCATTTTTTTGTCTACAAATCACATCTCCATAATTGTTCTACCTCCTTTCCTACTTTTAAAGGGATGATCACTAAAAATAAGGAAGTACAAAATCTGTTCTAACTACATACAGTTACAATATGTTATAACTTCTTTGTAGAATAAGAAAGTACATATCTGTTACAACTTTTTTCTGTTATAATTTGTTTCAATTTCCTTACATAATAAGAAAGTACAAATCTGTTACAACTTCCTAATATTACAATCTTTTACAGATATTAAAAACAAACTACTTTAAATAGTCATACGGCTATGACAGTGATGTACAAGCTATTGACAAATCATCATCTGATCGTCTGCAGGTTTCTCTTACATTCAATCAATGCCTACAAGAGCATCATTAACAACATACCTTCACGACCCTACCAACATAGATCTGCGACTAATGTAACCATGACCACACAGTGCTTATATCCATCCATAAAATTAATACTGAAATTTGGTATTAACCTATTTCTATCAATTTCTGACAACACTTATATATAGAAGCCCATAGCACTGGGCAATTTGTAGGCTTTCTATTTTTAGGTTGCCCATAGCAACTGTAGTCTTCACCTACAAGTTGCCTACAACTATTGTAGGTTTCATCTATATGCTACCCGCAACAACTACAGTCTTCACCTACAAGTTGCCCATAGCAATTGCAAGTTTCACGTATAGGTTGCCCATAGCAACTACAGGTTTCTTCTAGAGGCTACCCGTAGTCACTACAAGTTTCATCTATAAGTTGCCTGTAACAACTGCATGTTTTTTTTACAGGTTGCCCATAACCAATACAAATTTTATTTATACAGATTTCTTCTACACGCTATCCATAGCAACTACAGGGTTTAAACTTTTCTATTAAAATAAAATAAGGCATTATGTTTTCACATATCCAACACGATAGACTACATATCACCCACTCACAAATTTGTTATCTTATAAAATCTATACTATAAAGTGTCCACATTTGTTTGCATTTTAATAAACTAGCACCATTATCACCTATTGAACCCTAAAAATATGCAACAAACCATATTAAAAAAAAAACATTCGCAAATCAATTTCATAAAACAACAACCATAATGAGACGTGTAACGTGCATCGAAAGGTCGCAAAGTTCATAATATTGTTAAAGGGGTTAATATAAAATTCAAATTAATTTTTATAGTTAAGAACTTGACAAGTGGAACCACCACGGGGCCATAGAGTCATGGGGGATCACAAAATCGTTATAACATAATGTGCATGTTTAATCGCATGGGTCCGGAAAGGTCATACACGACACGGGCTCAAACCAAATCAAAAGACACATGGTAGGTAATGATAGGCTACAGATCACCCACTCACGGATATGTTTTCTTACAAAATCCAACCTATAATATAATGGGTCTGCCTTTGTTTGCATTTTAATAAATTGATTGCCTTATCATACATTAATTCCATAAATATATGTGACAAACCATTTATACAAAAACACATTATAAGACAAGCAAAGTGGACCTATTAAACGTCTTTTAAAATCACGTTATATATTTTTATTTAACATTCTATTTAATAGGATGGAAATTATTTGATAGTGTTAGTATCAGAGTAATAGTGTTTCTTCAATCCATAAAAAAATAGATTAAATATTTTTGGATATTATTTTGTGAGAGTTTTAAAGCGAAAAAATTTCTCATAATGATATCTAAAAATATTTACACTACAATGTTAATATGTAGATTTATAATCATTTCAAATTTATTTAAAGATTTGTATAATCATATTTAGAATGATTTTATAAAATTAAAAAAATTGTAAATATTATAACATCTGAAAAATTATAAAATTTGTGTTTGTGGTTTAATTTAAATTATAAAATTAAAAAAAATTGAATTATAAAATTTTGGAGGTGATATATAATTTAAGTTGTAGGACCTAATAAAATGTTCTCAACCAACTACATGAACGAAACTATATTTTAACCGAAAAAGTTGTAGTCTAATTGGTGAGAATAATGGATGCTTATATCCATCCACAAGGGTACAAATCTCTCTAATTACTTGACATGGAGAGTCAAGCAAATAAGGCTAGGATCGTGTCCTGGGTGACTTTGATGGTATGGATGCCCCTTACTTGTAGTTGCTTAACCAAAGGAGCTGACTAATTTAGATGTATGCTTACTCATCATTATATTTTTTTATATATTTATTTTCAAATATGCACTGAAATACCGACATTCTATATAATTCAGTGATTCCATGTGATTGCTCCCTGTTAAAGCACGCACACACACGCACGCGCGTGCGCGCGCGCGCGCACACACACACACACACACATTATAACATTTTAAAAATATATATAGTTTTAGAGTGATATAATCGAAATTAATCTCATTCTCAACTAACAAATCTAGTTAAATGTATCGCTACTTGAATTTTTAGTTATTTGAAATGTACATGAATGAGGACTTTAGTTTTAAAAATAACTCTAAAATCTATTTAAGGAAAATATATATAGAGAAAAAATATAAATATAAATTATAACATTGAAAAAAATTATATAGTTTTGGAGGTGATATAATCTAAATTAATATCGTTCTCAACCAACAAATCTAGTTAAATGTACCGCTATTTAAATTTTTGGTTATTTGAAATGTACATGAATGAATGAGAACTTTATTTTTAAAAATAATTCTAAAATATATTTAAGAAATATGTGAGGACTTTAGTTTTAAAAATAATTCTAAAATATATTTAAGAAATATGTTTTATTTAGATAATTATATATGTATTAAGAAATATTTTGAAGAGGATAAATATATTTATTAACCAATCGATCAATATATTATATTAGAAGAATGAATAAATAAATTTAAATTGATAATATATTTTTTTATAATAGGTTTTATAGAAACTTTAGCCTTATGGACATTATTAAAATTAATCTTTCACCTATTCCGAAAAGGATACGTAACTTCCCTCCCAAAGCATGGTCATGTCCATGGGCTTTTCGCGAGACGTGGCCAGCCAGAGCTACACTAAAAAATATTACCTACTATACCCAAAATTCGATGATTAAGTTGGAAAATTCCAAAACCATTTGTCTTTGTTTAAAATATTGGTCTTCACTCGATGCATCGTTCATGTCTTTCTTTTTTTTTAATAAACATTTGATAATATTTTTATTTTATTTTTAATATTTTTATTTATTTAATAAATTATATGTGCAACTTTTTTGGATCAAAAAGCACACTTTCATTAATATAATAAAATATAATACATATTTAATTATATAAAAATATGGATAGAAAAGTTACATTTTGAATAAATTAATGAGTAAAAGAAGTTTTGGGAAGAGCCAAGTCTAAACTAGGCTATCAAACGACTAAATAACTATGGTTAAATTAACTCAAGTGCACATTAATTTAAAACAGAGAAAGATAAGAGCACAATAATCAAGATGGGGTCCCAACCATCTGTCTGCAGGGTAATTTTAGTAACATTTTATTGTTGGGGATCATCCCTGGGAAGAGAAATGGCCAACACTAATCGCAGGAACATATCATGTGGTGAGGGGCTCCAATCCACCCTTCCCACGACTATCTTAGTTTCCCGTCAGATCCTCACAGAGGAGATGACCAACGAGAGTGAGAGGCACTCCTCCAACTTTGGGACTATTGGCATTGTGAGATTGGTGACTCTGCCCTCCATGCCTACGCCCCTAGGGGAATGGTGGGGAGGTGGACCAAGAGGCTTACATTCCCCTAATGATCCAAGAGGAACTACAGATAGGGAAGCTCGAGTCGAACCTTATCTTTTTGAATATGAATATGGAGGGTAACATTAACAATTATAGAAATTTTGTTAATTACAAAATACTTTTTTCCATAATTTCATTATTAAAACATGTTTTATTTCTAGATTTCCAAATCTGAAAAAGAATATTAGTATGGAAAATCTCCTAGAATTTGTTATCTTGTAGGAAGCAAGGAGGAGTCCCCTAAGAGAACCATTCTCCAAGTGAACATTTTAGGCCTGAAGGTTTTGAAAATAGTATGAATCCAACTCCAGGCAGACTGGGCATGAGGGCAAAACCAATAGAGATGCTTAATAGAGTCTAGGTGGTGACAAGCTGGGCAAGTGGGATTCACAATCCCCATGTGTTCAAGCCACTCCTTCATAGATAGACCTTGGTCGATAATACACCAAAGGAAGTGGGCTTTTTTAGGCTCAATACAAACTGCCCAAATATTATCAAACCTCTGAGCCTAGATGTGATGGAGAGATTTCAAAGACAATCGAAGATTGAGGGCTTCAAATTCAATATGCTGAGGGGCCAAAAGATTATAACCCAACCTATGCGAGTAGCGACAAAACAACATAGCCATAGACTAGGACTAGTCCTTCCACCATGGTGTAAGAAAGGAAACTCCAAATTTGTGTAAGTATTCTTTAGATACAAAACTCTGTAATTTAGAAATGGATTCAACATCTTCCTTATTTAGATTAAACTTAGATTAAACTATATTCCAAGGAATCCAATCCTGAACAACCTTATAGAAGAGGTCTCTAATCGTGCGAATACCTTTTTTATACAACTTCAAGCTTTTGACCTGAGGGACCATGGTAAAAGAGACATCGTGAAATTTTAATGTGGAAGACCACCATATGGATTGAGAATTAAGAGAAAGCTCATTTCTAAACCCTTCCCCCACTTAGATTAGGTGAGGTTTGAGTTTTTTCAAGGCCTTCCAGATACTTTGCATGACAAAAGTGCCCCCTATTGTCATGTTATTGATATTAAAATTCATGCAAATACACTCACAAAATTATAGAACATATATACACTAAGCCATGCATACAAAAGTGCCCCCTATTGACATGCATACACCTTTATTTTAACTAAAAAATTATAGAACATATATGATATGAAATGTAAAACTGCTCATGGAGACTAAGCCAGTTCAAGGGCACATACAAAATCTAAATATTAAAAGAGATATGAAACTACACATTGAACCAAGTACTAAGAATAACCACAAATTACTCTAGATGCTGAAAGCTAAACAGATCTCTAACATGTAAATGTAAACTCAAAAATCCTACAAACACACACATGCATTGAACACATTGAATTTGTAATTTTATGAAGCTCTAATGCAACCTCTAAATGAGATATCCCTCATGAACCTAAGGGTTTTTGTCCTCTTATTCAACAACCAATGGGTTTCTGTCCACTGATCACCAAGAACCCAAGGGGTTTCATCCTTGAATCCTATTGTTGAAGCAGAAGTGCAACAATCTATATAAATTGGTTGTAATGACAAAAAATCCCAAATTGATATGGCCATCTGTCTTAAATAAGATTTGGGCCACAAATCCAAGCATCCCAAATAGAATATTTCCATATTCTATCTCTATCATAGGCAATAGAAAGTTTCCTTTTTATACATTTCTAATTTTACCCACAAAAATTCTTCACTCTTTGATTTGGGGAGACATGAGTTGGAAAAAGCAATAGTTTCCATCTTATTCCACTTGCCATAATTCATATAACTCATGTTTTTTCCTTCTTTGGTTTTTATTGTCAAACTTTCCCAAATTTGACCCACTTATAAAATAGCATGTTTCCTTGCAACCCCCATCAATATCCTCTCCTAGAAAGCAATACTCCATTTGGAAAGTTTCCTTAGAAACTCAACATTAACTCCACCTAGAAAACCATGCCCCACTTGTGCAATAAAATAATAATATTTAATATTTAATATTTAATGGACCATTTAAAAAAAATATAAATTACAATGGACCACACAATATTAAATAATTATTTAATTAGTTTTCTAGAATTATGGGAATGGAACAATTTGACCACCCTTCAGATTTTTTAGAAACAAGACATGACAAATCCTCCCTTGCCAAAATTGCTTGTCCTCACGCAGTTGCAAACCATAATTCTCAATAATCATTGTGCTCATGTAATCTAGCACTTGCACCTCTCAAGTGAGCCAACTACTGCCAAAGATTTCTACAAGTTATATGTGGCCCAATATTCCCAACACCCTTGTGTCACTCATGTGATTTGAATCAAATTGTAGTTCCCATGTAATCTAGCACTTGCCCTTGTCAAGTGAGTCAACTTCTGCCAAAGATTACTGCAAGTTATATGTGGCCCAATATTCCCAACACCCTTGTGTCATTCATGATTTGATCATCCCTGTGAAAAATCTCTTAACCCCATGAGTATGAATGTCAAGTAAAGGTGCATGACTCACAAAAACATGAATGTAAACCTTCATAAGATCCCTAATGCAAGGCTTGACTTTAAATCCTTGATTTGATTTAAGAAATGGAAATCTGATTGTACTAATTCCTTGACTCTAAATGTTGCCAAGATCCCATATAAATATCCAAAACTTCCCACTTTGTGTATGTTGCACCACTCTAATAAACATATGAACTTCCACAACCGGGTTAGCATTCATTACATATTTAACAACAATGATTGTGAATTTATCACAATATTGCCCTTGCTCATGCCCAAAGATATCCCCTGGATCCCATATTATGATGTGTAGGCTGCTTTGAACAAAAAGATCTATGTGCTCCAACCATGGAATCTTATTATCATTCACCATAATCCCTTAAGCTCAACTAAAGTCAATTCAGATTCTTTTCTTATTCCTTTGTATGGCATAATGAAATCATGAGCAATAATGATGTTGAACTCAGAATTTCTATCTTGTAAATATTTCAACATGCCATTTAGAAACCACATCATTATGTATTGACAAGTTTGATCCAAAGGATCTAAATGCTTTCTTTTACCCTCCTTAGAATGATGACAAAACTGAAATATATTGTTGTTATCATTCCCATATATTGATATGAAACTGTGAGAGTGCTTAAAAACACCTTATATATACCAAATTGGATGATGGCTGGTGCATTTTTGAGTCTTAATGGTGTAACAAAAATCTCAAAGTATCTCCATTGACCCCAAAAAATAGTCTCTTGAACATATTCTATTCTCATCTATATCTGATGATATTCATACTTCAATTCTTTCCTTGAACAATACTCATCAGCATGTAGCTTATCAATAAAATCTTCTTTGTACATGTTGGAATGGTGGTAGGGAGTGATCTTGATAGTCATAGAGCCTGATTCCACTATCATGATTATTCTTCTATCTGGTGGTAACCTTGGAGGCAAGTCACTAAACACCACACTATGCTTGTTAAAAAATCAATAAATATTATATGTACATTCCTTACAAGGCATCAACAAACCAATTGTTTCCCAAACAACTCATCCATTGAGATAAGAACTCTCCATTATTGTAACCATTTGTGGTGATCCATGAGAAACCATACTAAACATCACATCTTTTGCTTCAAATTTAAACTTGAACTCCATGGAATTATGTTTGAAATAACCATTGAAGTGAAACCATTGCATACTAGAAATTATGTTAGTTCCTCCCAATCCCACAACAAATGAATCATCACATACCTCATGATCTTGGAGCTTACTCACCAAAAACTTCAAAATATTATGAGATGCCTTCAACCCATTTATTCCATAAGTTAAGCATTGTCTGAACATGGCCACAACATACATGATGGCCTGACTTTCCTTGTTTGATTCTTCCAACTCCCAAGTTTCAAAAGTTATGGGATGCCTTTTCTGAACTAATACCATTCCAATTTCTTCTCCTGAAGCATCATATTTTACAACAAAAGAAAGTGATAAATCTGAAATAAAAAGAACTTGACATGAACTTATTACCTCCTTTAATCTTCCAAAGTGGTTGAGTAATATTCTTCATTAGATTCTAATTTCATAGTAAACTCTCCCATAAATTGCACACCATGCAAGCTCCAATTTTTGTTGATTCCTTCAAGACTCATGATGTAGAACTCTTGTTCACCAAAAAGATTGACTAATTGTATTTCCTTCATGATGCTAAGAATTTGTAGTATTTCCTCCATGAATGTTGAAACTTACTTGTAGCTTGATACCCAAAGCACAATAACAAAATTAGTCATAAAATTTTGAACATCAAAAATGCACTTGATTTGCTTACCCACATCTAGCATCAAGATTCCCATAGGGACTATCTCCATTTATTCATCATCCACGATCTTGTTTTCTCACAAGTGATCTATAACCCTTGAACATGGATCCTTCACAATGTGATTAGAGAACACATCAAACTCTAAGTGTTTCCTCATGGACTTCCCTTCATTCCAAATGGAAAATATGGATAAGTCAAGAGTAATACCAATGACTCCATCTACTTTTAAATTTAAAATATTACTTGGATCCCATTTGACAACACAATGTGAAATGCAAAACAAAGATTCCTCATGCCCCATACTGTAACTTGTGCCTCTCACTCTATCACCATTTAGTGCATTCTTTCCATGATGAAGAAAATTTTGTAGCGGTATAAGAGGAAACAATAAATGATGATTATGCTCATACCTTAGGCTGTCAATACTGATCTCATCCACCTTTGATAAGGGAGGAATTATTGAGATCCCTTCAACATCTCTATCCTTGTAATTCATAATATCTCTTTTAAATGCATATCCTTTCACCATGCTATTCTGATAACCAATCATTACCTTGCCCTTTGAAACTTTGGAGGTTAGTGAATGTTCCTCCATATTGAATCCTTTGCATCTAGCAAGTAGATCCTATTTTTATTTTATTACATCACCAATTGGTTGACATATGCAATCATTAGAAGTTAACAAAACCTCTTCTCCAAAGAAGGTTTACTTTTACTCTATATGCTGGATTTGGCCAAAACTTCTAGATCCCACACCATTAAGTATGAGACATCTTGATGTTGAGAGAAATGATCTCCCTTCCACCTTGCACCCTTCCTCTTTTTAATCTTTTTAGAATACTTCTCATCATGACATAAATTTTGTAATGACATCATATGCAATAAATATTTGCTCTGACCAACATCCTTATTTCTCAAGTTGCAATCAACAAAGCAATAAAAAAGTTTACCTTCATTGGCTGATTTGAAATTCTCTAAGGGATTTTTAGTAGTACCACCCTTCTCATGAAGAATGACATCAATAGAATAAGACACAATTTGGGCATCCTTATTCAAATCATGCTCGTCAATACAAATTTGTTGCTGACTATTCTCATATGGCATTATGTCCTTCTTTGCAATGCTTAGAATAGGTGCTTCGTGGATACCATTCACTTTTTCAATTTTGCCTTCCATACATATCATTTGTTCCTCCTTGAATTCTTTAAGACAAACATTTTGTTGAAATTAAATCTTATAATTCAATGACATATTTTTTCTTAAATGAAAATATTTACTTTCCATCTATATGGTGTATTCTTCTATGATTTGCTTTCTTTCACTTTCTTGTAAAGATTGTTTCCTCTTCTTTCTTTGACTCATGCTCCATAATTTATTCCTTGACTTTCTCTTGTAATTTTGGCTCACGTGTACTCATAACTATTTTTTGTTCCACCATTTTCTTTTTTGGATCCTTGGTAAGTGCTTTCACTTCTAACTTTTCTTCTTTGCTCCAACATTTGTGACTTGTCTTCCAAGGTTCTTTGTAAGAGAAGGGAAGTTTCTTTCCCATGAGTTCTTTCCTAGTATCATCCTCTTTTTGGGATGTTTTAGCTAGAACTGAATTATGCATGCTATCCAGAAACCTTTGAAGTGAATTGATCATTTTATCTTGGTTCTTCTGTATTTACATCATTTTATCTTGAATAAGATATGCATTTTTCCCATTTGTTAAGAATCTCAAGAATCCTCCCATTATAACAATTCAATGTATCCTACAGGATGGCATAATCAAAGCTCTAATACTACTAGCATGTCCTCGATATTAAAATTCATGCAAATACACTCACAAGGTAATAACCTAGACTCAACACTTATGCAAATGTACTCAAATTTTATTTACTTTCCCAAAACCCACACATGCATTGACATGCATACACCTTTATTTTAACTAAAAAATTATAGAACATATATGATATAAACGTAAACCTGCTCATGGAGGCTGGGTTAGTTCGGGACCAAATACAAAATCTAACTATTAAAAAAGATATGAAACCACACATTGAACCAAGTACTAAGAATAACCACAGATTACTTTGGATGTTGAAAGCAAAACAAATCTCTTACATGTAAATATAAATTCAAAAATCCTACAAACACACACATGCATTAAACATATTGAATTTGTAATTTCATGAAGCTCTAATGCAACCTTTGAATGATATTAGCCTCATGAACCAAAGGGTTTTCATCATTTGATTCAATAACCAATGGGTTTTCATCCATTGATAACCAATAAACTAAGGGGTTTCATTCTTAAATCACGTTTTTGATGCACAAGTGCAACTATTTGTATAAATTAGTTGTAATGACAAAAGATTCCAAACTAATATGGCCACCTGTCTTAAATAAGATTTGGGCTACAATTTAAACATCCCAAATAGAATATTTTCATAATATATCTCTATCATAGGCAAAATAAAGTTTTTTTTATATACATTTCTAATTTTACCCACAAAGATTATCCACTCCTTGATTTGGGGAGACATGAGTTGGAAAAAGTAATAGTTTCCATATTATTCCAATTGCCATAATTCACTTAACTCCTGCTTTTTTCTTCTTTGGTTTCTATTCTCAAACTTTCCCAAATTTGACCCACTTATAAAATAACAAGTTTCTTTGGAACCCCCATCAATATCCTCTCCTAAAAAGTAATGCTCCATTTAGAAAGTTTCCTTAGAAACTCAACATTAACTCCACCCAGAAAACCATGCCCCACTTGTGCAATAAAATAATAATATTTAATATTTAATGGCCCATTTTCTAAAAATATGAATTACAGTGGACCACACAACATTAAATAATTATTTCTTAATTATTTAATTAGTTATCTAGAATTATGGGAATGGATAAATTTGGCCACCCTTTAGATTTTTTAGAAACAAGACATGACACCTACCTTAATCGACACAGGAGTGATGAGAACACTGTGCAAACTAATCCCTTGCCAGGATTTTCTGCCAAGTGGGTAGCCTTAATCGATGTAATGCCTCAAAAAGATATTTCAGGCCTCATCCCCTTCCAAGATTCTAATGATCCATTGAACACCAAGTGCAAGATCTTGAAGCTTAATATCAATGAGCCTAGGCCCACCAACTTATTTAGGGCAACAACAAATAGCCCAAGAGACTCAATGAAAATTATGGTGCCCTTCAAAATTGGCCCATTAAAAGTCTATCAGGAGCTTTTTCATATTCACATAAGAGGCATTGGAAGGTGCCCAACAAGATGAGTAGTAAACATGAGTAGCAGTGAGCACCTTAGAACAAATCTGGATTTTCCTTGTCAGGGTCGATGGTTTAGTGATCTAGAAAGAGATATTTTTCTCTATCCTTTGAACTATGTATGACCACAACTCTACATGTGAGGCTCTAAAATTAAATGGAATGCCTAAAAATTTAAACTGGACCCTAAGAAGGATCCATTGCCACTGATATCCCCCCTACCAAGGAGGTTTGGGTGAAAGGGACGAATGATAACATTGGGTTTTCTACCATTGAATGGAAGACCCAAAAACAAGGCAAAAAATGTCAAGACATTCCATAACATACTTAACAGAGTCCTCATCCTCCCAGAGAGTGAGGAAGGAATCAATAACAAAGTGCCCATTCATTAAATGGTGGTCTGAGTTAGGGAGAGAAATACCCTTCACCAAACCCATGGAAGCATGGCTACGAAGCCCTTAGTATCTAGAACATAAAGGGAAGGTACAAGGCGTAACCCATGTTTGATCAATCTATGAAGTTCAAAGTGCCAGGATTGAGAACCATTAATAGTAATGTAAGCACCCACATCCTGCAACAACATATTAATAGTGTGAACAAACCTGGAGTCAAACTTGAGACCCTAAAACATAGCTGTGATAAAAGGCCATTCAATCTGATTATAAGCTTTCTCAAAGTCTATCTTGATGAATAAAACCTTTTGGTTAGATTTCCTGGCCCATTTCATACCTTCATCGACAACAATAACATCATTGAATATGTATCCATGTTGAATGAACCATGTTTGTTCACTTCTCACAATTAGGTAGAGCAAATGCTTGATCCTAAGGGATAAAGCTTTAGCTATGATTTTGTAAGAAACATTAAACAAGGTGTTGGGCCTCCAATTAGTAATGACCTCAAGGTCACCAACCTTAGAAATGAACTTGATGTTACCTTTGTTAGTGAGATTCCCCAAAGAGTTGGACAAAATAATTTTAAAATAGACTTTGTGAAGATTAGGGCCAACTGTATCCCATAGGGTTTGATAAAATTCAAAGAAAAACCCATCGAATCTTAGGGCGCTATCAATGGCCATCTACATGATGACTTCTTTTAGGTCATTTAGGTTGAGGGGCCTATCATGGGAAACTCTTTGAGCTTTCAAGAGCTTACAGGGGACCACTTCAAGGCATTAATAGAGGACAACTTCACAAGTAGGGGAAGGGGATCCATAGCAAACACTCCATGATATGATGCACAACAAATTGTAAGATATCAAGTTATTTTGTGCATTTATCTGAAGCATATATAATAGAATTTATTTTATCTACAACTTGTCTTGAACAAACAAGAGAAAAATTTCTTTAGTCACTTTATTTCTAGCTTTCAACCAATGCATCTGTGCTCTAAACTGAGCTCGTCTAGCCTTATAAGCCTCGGTCGATGAGAGATTATGTTTCCACATGATAGCTTAAGTCTATAAATAAGGGCTTAGATGCATGACTTATAATTCCCATGAAACCATAATATATTCACATTTTGTAGCATTATAAATGTGCCACCTAAAGAGAGCCACTTTTTTGCCATATATCTAGAGAAAAGAGGTGGTGCGAGCTATTGCATTATCCCACCTCTCAATCCAGCTAGTGTCCCCTATGGGTCTGGGAGCCATGTTTTAAATTTTGATGATATGCCCCATAGTCCACTCATGTTTGAGATAGGCAATATTAAGGTAAAAATATATATTTTGGGATTTAACTGGAGGTATAGTCCACTCAAGATGAAAGCAAATAGGATGATGGTCAAACAAGAAAGTGTTTGGGATGACATGAACATGCTGATCATGAACCAAACTGAACAGGCATGGTCAAAATGCTTAAGGACTCAATCTTATCCTCATCGAAAGTTAGACCAAGTGAACTAGGGAAAATTTTATTCTCAACTCCTGCAATGGTTGAGATAAAAACACCAAATTTATTTTGCATATAGAACCATCCCTCTCTCTCTCCAGCACACCATCTCATGGGGAGAAATCCTTCTTTGTCTTTATCAAACTCAATCATGTTGAATTCCCCACAAAGAATTCAATATACATCTAGAAGAGAGTTTTCCAACCATCTCCAGAGCAAGGTGCGCTCCACAACATCATTAGAGGTATATAAGTTAACCAGGCCAATGATGTGACTAATAAATTCAAAATGAGTCCAGACCACTCGATGGGTGGGGTTAGAACCCTAGGAAATAATATTTTGAGATAGTTTAGGTACCAAAAGGGTGACCACTCCCCCATGACTAGACTCATGATAGGTGGCCTGACAAAGGACCTAAGGCCAGATGGTGTGAGCAACAAAATGAAGCAAAAAATTAGAAATTTTGAATTATTACATGAAAAAAAAATTCATTTTGAAAAAATGATGAGAACTTTTCCTGACCGTATACTTATGTGTTAGATCAGTGAGTCCTATAACATTCCAAGAATAAGCTATCATTGGGAATCATCAAGATTCATATCATGAAGGATAAAGACCCCAACATCTTTGAGTGTAGAAATAAAGTGAACTTTGAGTGAGTATTATGAGATAACTATGAGGGGTAGAGATGAATAGTTACCTCCTACAGTTACATGGGAGAGTCCTCTAAGCACCCCCTAGAGGATTCAGTGCCACTCAGGATGAGAGAGACATATTGACACATTTTCTCTCGTAGTTAAGGACCAAAAGTTGGTTAGTGTTAGACATATCTTTTGAATCACTCACCCAATTAGAAAAATATATGTGAAGACATATTGAAATGGGTGTATAAATTCTAGAATAGCCCCTCTCTACTCTCTATTGGGCCATATGGTTGAAAGTTATAAGTGGTCAGACACATCCCTTAAAAGAAGATTCTCATCCTTGAGTGTATAAATAAGAGAGAGCATTGCAGGATAACCATGAGAGGTAGAGATGAATCATCGGCTCCTAAAATTACATGGGAAAGTATTTTGAGCACCTCCTAAGGATTTAGTACCACTTGGGATGAGAGAGACACTTTGATGCATTTTATCTCACATTTAAATGTCTCTTAAAGGACCAAACATTAGTTAGTGGGAGGACTATCTTTTAAATCACTAGCCTAACCAATGAATCATCTGTGTAGATGTGTCTAGATGGGCATATAAACATTGAAATATCCACCTCATTCTTTTTTAGGATTCAGGGTCTAAAGTTGTAGGTGACCAAACACATCCCTTAAGAGAAGCTTCTCATCCCTAAGTGTAGAAACAAAGTGAACTTAGGGAAAACATTTTTAAGAGAATTATGAGGGGTAGAGATGAACCATCAGCTCTTATAGTTACATGGGAGATTCCTTTCAGAAACCCCTAAAGGATTTAGTGCAACTCAAGATGAGAGAGACATGGTGGTGAATTTTATCTTGTAGTCAAATGTATCTTAAAGGTCTAAAATTTGGTAAGTGGGAGGCATATCTTTTGACTAACCTAATAGATAAACTATCTGTGTAGATGCATCTAGATGGACGTATAAATATTATAATAGCCCCCTCTTCTCTTTTTCAGGCATTAGGGTCAAAATTTGTAGGTGATTAGAGGGTTATCTGAAGAGAAACTTCTAGTACATGAGTGTAGAAATAGAGTAATTTCAGAGTGAGCATTATAGAATAACCATGATGGGTAGAGATGAATTGTCAGCTCCTACAGTTATATGGGTGAGTTATCTGAGCCCCTTATGAAGAATTTAGTGCCACTCAGGATGAGAGAGACATGATGACACATTTTTTTTGTAGCCACATCTCTTAAAGGACTAAAAGTTGGTCAGTGGGTAATGTATCTTGACTCTCTAACCCAATCAATGAACCATCTATGTAGATGCATCTAGATGGGCATGTAAACATTGGAATAGCCCCCATACATTCTTCGTTGGGTCCCATGGTTAGTTATAGGTGAATAAATGCATCCCTTAAGAGAATCTTCTCATCCTTGAATGTAGTATTAAAATGAATTTCAGACTAATGTTACAATAAAATTGTAAAGGATACAGATAAATCCTAATCTCTTATAGTTGCACATGAAAGTCCTATGAGCATCCCCCTTGGGCACTTTTTGTGACTAAACATTATTAGTACTTGATGGTATTATATGTTTCGACTAACTCATTTCATGTTGACCTACTTCTTGTTAGCCCTAATCGCCTGTGGATATTTCTCAACCTAATTTCAGTGTACCTAAGTCAATTCCAAACGGGCGAATAAAATAATATTTACCTAGTTAACACTAACACATTATTAATTTCCATTGTTGGGACTAATGAAATGCTTTGGCATATGTTTTGGTTACACATTTTGCTTGGACATGCATAAGAAGGAAGTAGGTTGTTATGGAGGGTGGGGATCATAGGCACATGTTTCACGATGGAAGATGGTGCTCTCCCCTGGAGGTTTGTGATAGCTAGTGCCTTAGGTTTTCATATATGTCATTTTTTCCATATGTTGTTTGACGCTACTTTAGTTTTTATCTATGGTGTGCTGCAAACAGGGTTTGAGGGAAGTGCGGGAAGAGCAGAGAGACATTGCTGTGCTTGATGCTGCAAAGAGGGGCTGTTTGAGGGTTTGTTGCTTT
Source organism: Torreya grandis (assembly GCA_037957365.1). Classification (NCBI taxonomy): domain Eukaryota; kingdom Viridiplantae; phylum Streptophyta; class Pinopsida; order Cupressales; family Taxaceae; genus Torreya; species Torreya grandis. The sequence continues at coordinate 3,946,315 of JARHVA010000532.1, forward strand.
CCAAATTAGGTAGATTCTGTAGGTTTTCATTTTTTTTACCATTTTATAACTTTCTCATGCATGATGATTTTGCCAACATCTGCGAAGCCTTTTTTTAAGCACCACAGATAAAACATTGCACCTTTACCCCCTACATTTCCCCCTTTTCAGTAATCATTATCAATAGTTGTCGTTGCCCCTTTAGGTAGATTATGTAGGTTTTTGTTTTTTGCTACCATAGGAATGTATTCTTCACATATTGGGTCCTATAATTTTTCTCAAAATATCACTTAGGTTTTCATTTGTTATTCTATAGTTGTGTATCATCGATTAGGGTTTTGTGTATCATCTCTTTTTTAATGGAATTTTTTTAAGTTAAAAATATTAATGTCTGGGGAATATGGCTATATATCTTCAATGTAATAGATATTAATAACCTTTAGTCATGCTTACAGCTGCATGTCTATGTTCTTGGCTTTAAAAATTATTCTGTTTGGTCACAGTCAATTTATACATATAACAACTATTGTAGCTCACTTTTAAGTGGCTCTTGTCTATGAAAATGGTATTAGTGCTTTTCTAATGACATCTCATTCTATATTGTAATGCTTTATATGTATGCTTGAAATGCTATTAGCAGCTATTGATGAAATGCATTGGCAAACATCATTTTTTCTACTTGCCTATTGATTTTAAGGTAAAAATATCCAAGGATTCTAGGTAGATTAAAGATGTTAACCTTTTCTATCTATATTGAATTTATGTGCATGGTAAATGCAATGTTGATTATGCATGATAAACATGATTTTGCCATATCATTACTTTTTATGAAGTTTTTGTTGTGGTGTGGAGCTAAAAGCTTCAACTGTTTGCAGACACTAGAAGGAAGGATGCTGAAGAACCAGAGCCACCGGCGTCGGCAGTATGACCGACATCGGTCAAGTGCAGTGGAGAAGGAGACCAACGATGGCAGGAAGTTGGCCGACGTCAGCAGCACCAGACCAGCAGGGACTGGCGTCAGTCACCTATGTATTTTTGAAACTGCTGTTGACGAACAGTCAGTTAGTTGAACCGAGTGTTTGCATGCTAAGGGGCTAATTTAAGTCACGAGCTGTGTGTCTAATTTTAGTAGTTAGACTTCTATTTTTTGTAAGCATGGGATCTTATTTATAGACCCATGAGGCATGTATTGTAATTAATTCTAAGGCAAGTAAAAGCATTGAAGCTAGCAAGGTCAAAGAGATCTACAGGTGTAAGGTCAAGGAGATCAGCTGAAGCATTCAAGGAGGGACAACAACTCAGGGTTTAGAGTTGTTGTGTTGAGCAAGAGAGAAAGGGAAGAAGGTCTTGAGGTGTGGCAAGCCTTTGAGGTGGAGGAAGAAGTGGCATCTTCCTTATTGTATTTTCTTCTAGTAATATCTAATACAAAGAGTGTGTATTGTCTCTCAAACTCTTTGCTGTCTCATGTTTCTAGTTACTTTATAATTTTGGTATAATTCCATGTTTAATTACATATAAGAAAGTAATCAATTGTTCTCTAATTGGTAGAGCCACATATCCCCTGACAAGTGGTATCAGAGCTATGGTTTGCAGGAAGCAGGGTATTGTTTTTGATTACAGGTCATTCACAGGGTTTTCTGATTGAGTGGGAGTTCAGCAATGGCAGGAGAAAGTAAGCTACAAATGGAGAAGTTTAACGGCAAGAATTATCAACATTGGAGGATGCAGATTGAGGACTATCTGTATCAAAAGGATTTGTACTTACCGTTGGGTGGGGTTGCATGCAAGCCCACAGATATGAAGGATGAAGAATGGAACGTTTTTGATCGGAAGGCTCTCGGTTCCATAAGGTTGAGCCTTGCATCATCTGTGATTTCCATCTTATCACAGTGTAAGACAACGGAAGAGTTGATAAAGTCCTTAGCGAATCTATACGAAAAGCCCTCGGCTTCTAACAAGGTATACCTTATGAAGCAGCTATTTACTTTGCAAATGTAGGAAGGTGGATCAGTACATACTCATCTCAGTGATTTCCATGGTTTGGTAAACCAACTAGCTTCAGTCAATATTGTTTTTGATGATGAGGTAAAGGCTCTCTTGATTTTATGTTCTTTGCCTGAAAGTTGGGACGGTATGGTTATGGCAGTAAGTAATTCTGCATCTGCTTCTAAAATCTTAAAATTTGATGATGTTGTGAGTGTGATCTTGAATGAAGAAATACGCAAGAGAAGCACAGGTGAATCATCAGGGAATACTCTAAGTGTAGAAAGCAGGGAAAGGCAAAGGGAGAAGGTTGAGCAAGGGAAATCAAGGTCAGGAAGGAGATCCGAGTCCAAAGGTATTACCTGCTGGTTTTGTGGAAAGAAAGGACATACAAAGAAGGAGTGTTGGTTGAGAGATAAAGAGAATCAACATGCAGGTATGGGAGAAGCAAAGGATGCAAATATTGTGATGCAGGATGCTCTCATACTTTCTTCAGATAGTCAGGTAGGATCATGGATTTTAGATTTTGGTTCATCTTTTCATGCATCCCCAAATAGAGATTTGTTCTACGAGTATGAACAAGGAGACTTTGGAGTTCTTTATTTATGGGATGGTACGCCTTGTCAGATAGTTGGCAAAGGGAAAGTGTAGCTGAGATTGTAGATTGACAACACGTGGGTGTTGAAAGAGGTCATGCATGTTCCAATTCTGAAGCAGAGTCTGATTTCTGTAGGAAGGTTGGGAGATGAGGGATGCACAATAACCCTCATAGCGGATTCTTGGAAGGTTACCAAGGGAGCACTTGTTCTAGCAAGAGGTAAGAAAGTAGATACTCTTTATCTGTCTACTTGTATTACCGATTCTACTTTTGGTGTAGATTTGAAGATGTGGCCTAATAGGCTTGGTCACAAGAATAGGAAGGGAATGGAAGTTCTTGATTCAAAAGGTATGTGCACAGATACAGTTCATTGCAGAAAGAGGAAATTTGATGCCTTTGACAGGAACAAAGAAGCCTTGGTGTTTATGGACGAGATGAAGGACAGAGATCAGTCACAGGGGCTGAATAAATCTGAGCAGGGTAACATGGACAGAGGTATGATCCAAGAAGAGCTCACGGATGAAAATTTCATCACTTACAGGAACACATAGACACCGATGTCGGTAGCTTGGCACCGACGTCAGTCATCCAGATATCGACATCGGTCATGTGTAGACCAACAGGGTCGGTAGGTCGGTCTGGAGAAGTCTGACGTTGGTCATAAGGACCGACGTCGGTAGGAGGGACACTGGCGTCGACCAGGGAAACAACGTCGATAGTCAGGGTCAGTGCAGGGAATCGACATTGGTCGGGAGCAGACTGGGAGATGGCATAGATCGGTCACTAGAACGGATGTTGGGTGAATTAATAGGTCTCAAACACCCATGTGGAGGTTAGGAAAGGTATGTGAACCTCATATTCGTTGTTCACCTTCTTTATATTGCTTACTGATAGTTATGAACTAGGAAGATGGAAGAAGCAATGCAGGTAGAATCCAAAAACAGTGGGAGCTTGGCATGGATGAGGAGTGTGAGTCCTTGGAGAACCAAACATGTATTTGTTGGTAGTGTTGTCAGCTGGAAGAAAGCACTGGATAGAGGGATGGATTCCCATTTTAGAGAAGAGAGTGGATGGACACATGAGACAGAAGGCTATGGTATATGGTCTTGATTATGCTGCAGAACAATGGAGGTTTGACCATTGTATTTTATCTTTACCAGGTTGGATAATATTAGCTACATTATCCTGTTACTGTATTGTGTTACTTGTTGCAGGGTTTCATATATAGGGAGTTTTTCTGAGCTAAGGGTAGAGTTGGTTCAGAAGTATGTCATGGAGAATTTGGGAGCAGCAAAAATTCTTGTGGCATAAGATACAGGTATTGCGTCAAAGGTTTACGTGGTGGTTGGTCTTCAAGAGTGACATTGAAGAGGGATACAGAGCCTAAGGAACAAAATAGATGGTGTACAGGTACAGGTACAAGTTGCAGCTATTTATCTCCAAGTGGGAGATTGTTGTGGTGTGGAGCTAAAAGCTTCAACTGTTTGCAGACACTAGAAGGAAGGATGCTGAAGAACCAGAGCCACCGGCGTCGGTAGTATGACCGACGTCGGTCAAGTGCAGTGGAGAAGGAGACCGGCGATGGCAGGAAGTCAGCCGATGTCGGCAGCACCAGACCAGCAGGGATCGGCGTCGGTCACCTGTGTATTTTCAGAACTGCTGTTGACGAACAGTCAGTTAGTTGAATCGAGTGTTTGCATGCTAAGGGGCTAATTTAAGTCACGAGCTGTGTGTCTAATTTTAGTAGTTAGACTTCTATTTTTTGTAAGCATGGGATCTTATTTATAGACCCATGAGGCATGTATTGTAATTAATTCTAAGGCAAGTAAAAGCATTGAAGCTAGCAAGGTCAAAGAGATCTACAGGTGTAAGGTCAAGGAGATCAGCTGAAACATTCAAGGAGGGACAACAACTCAGGGTTTAGAGTTGTTGTGTTGAGCAAGAAAGAGAGGGAAGAAGGTCTTGAGGTGTGGCAAGCCTTTGAGGTGGAGGAAGAAGTGGCATCTTCCTTATTGTATTTTCTTCTAGTAATATCTAATACAAAGAGTGTGTATTGTCTCTCAAACTCTTTGCTGTCTCATGTTTCTCGTGACTTTATCATTCTGGTATAATTCCGTGTTTAATTGCATATAAGAAAGTAATCAATTGTGCTCTAATTGGTAGAGCCACAGATCCCCTGATAGTTTTTTTATGTCGTTAATTTTTAGATTTTGAATGATTAATAAATGATATCAGATTTCCATGTTTCTCCTTTCTTCAATACTACAAATTTTGTAATTAACTTTGAAACCCAATTTTTGACGATGATAATCTAGAGTCTAGACTACCCTTTTACATTTTTATGGGTACTTCCCTTGATAGGAAAGTGATTATAATTTGATTTTGCTAGGAATATTTTATGACATGTTATGCACATTGCATTGAATGTAGTCGTGTTCATCATTATTAAGGGACTATTTTTCAACGTATTGATTAGAATTTTGTAAAGAGATCCAAAAGTGTTTTAAAGTTGAGAAAGGGTTTTCATTCTCTTTCTGTTAAATGGAAAAATCTTGCATAGAAAAACATGATCAGGGTCTACAAACCATAGCCCTCGTTAGGTTTTTTTATCAGTCAATTTGCATTGTTGGGTGGCCTTTGCTTCTTTGTCATGACCTAAGGCTACCTCTTCCATCAGATTCACTCGAGCCTCATCTGTTGGTGGCACCACATCCAAAGATTTGGATTTGTAATTTACCTAATTTCAACACTTCATCATGTTATTTGGGGGTTCGAACCTAGGGCTCGTCTTTGGAAATCTAGCATTTTGCCCAATTTCAACACATTATCATCTCTCCTAGGTTTTGATCCTAGAGCCCTACTTTGGAAGCCGAATGCTTTTACTATTTGAGTGCATCCCATTCAACCACAACTCTCCCTAATTTACCATTTATGGTTAAAATCCCCCCCCTTTTTATACAAAATTAATTCTTCCAACCTCCCTTACAGGAATTATCGGATGAGAGTGCCATCGAGATTAGATCTCCACTTGGTATAAAATTCCCAGTGGATGGAAGGAGACTTTAGATCTCTATTTAGCATAAAGTGCCATAGATGGAGGGAAAACCATGCTGCCAGGGGACCTAGTCCTTGTGGGGCTCAAACCTTGATTTTCTTTGGGACATGGATCCATCTTTACCACTAAGCCAAATTCCTCAAATTAATTTAACTCTACTTTATTATATGATTTTGGAGATGAGTTTTTCTGTTAGGATTTTCCCATAAAATTTCAAAATGGGTCGGCCCCTACTCTTTTATTCGATTTGATTATTTGAAACTCCAAAACATTTCTAGAATAAATTTTCTTTTTGCCAAAGAAGAGGTATGGCTCTCCCATCATACATTTTCTCAGATTCAATTTCACTTTTATGGATTTTACTATGCATTTATATGTCAACTATCTTCAACAAAATTAAAATTTTATCCTCAAAGGCATCCATCAGTTATGGAAGGACTCAATGTTCTGCTTGTTTTTTTGTGATTTGGATGCAATTCATAATAACATAAGGGATGGGATGAAATTTAATATTAATATCCATAGGTTGATATACACTATCCCTATTTACAGTCCTATCTATATATCAAAATGATATTTTTCACATATGCTTATATTTCAAGATTGAACAACACACCATGTTGGGTGAGGTCTAAGTGTATCTAACTCTGTTATTCTCAGTTTAGGATTTTATATTTTATTTTAGTGTAACGGCCTTTGTTGTAGCATTTTATTGCAGAAGGATGGATTTTAAAACCAGTTTTTGCTTAGCTTTCAGGACCCTCCTGGTCCATTATCAATGATTTGGTTATAAGGTGTCATTGTAATTGCCTCACAGAACACCCAAGTTTTGTGTTTTGGTGTGGATTTATATTTTGATCAGGTTTTATGTTTTGGTGTGGATTTATATTTAATAATAAATTGATCATCGTGATCATTGAGTTGAAGGAAAAGTGTCTCACCATCACTCTTGGTGCTTCTGTAATTATACTTGCTGTATTTTTTGGGCCAGACCATCTCACAGATCCCCAAGTTTTACTGATCCTAACATGCAAAATAAATAAACTTTGCTAGTATATTACCCTGCGCACATTAGAATCCCAATGCTCTTTGGCGAAGCACGCTCTGTAGATGTCCTTGAGCCATTTTTCAATGTTTGCATACATAAAATGGAGCTTAGTTAAAGCAACCCTCTATCAAATTACATCAGCTATATGCATAATTATCATAGTTTAGTGCTTAAATAGTAAAAAAATATTATAAAGAAAATTAATTATATAAATGGTACCCTTTATTTTGAATATTTTTGTACCTTTCAATAAATATGCAATATAAATATAGAAATATCCTACCATGGCCTAGTCTACAATGAAGCTTGCAACAAAGCTTTGTATGGAGAGATTTTTTGATTTTCATGATAGCCCAAATTATGCTTTTTGTTACCATGTGTGTAGTCTATGTATTACTATTCAGAAGTTTTGAATCAATCTAGGAAAGAATGCATTCTACAACCCTTCATTCTTACATGAATAAATGTATTCCAAGTTTTGGAGTCTTCTTCCATGAACCTTATATATTGTATGACTTCTAGTTACAACAAATTATAATTTAAAATCATATAGTGAAAAGTGACAGATAATTTTGTCAAGTTATTCTTATTGAAAATGCAATGCTTTCCTAAATGTTGAATGATAGCAAGCTCCTTATGCTTTAATGAGGTGAGTCTTCTCACCTCAAATTTTATATTAATTAGTATACCAAGGATTTTGATATGATCACCTACCATGGCAAATATGTACACCTCATTTTTTATTGATAGTTTGTGAGTTATCAAAATTATGCCTTATTGAATATGCTTCCAATATGCCAAGTACATCTTGATGTGATTTGCATTTTATTAAAGTCAATGGAAGATTTGTAGCTCTATACTACACTACAACAAGTGCTTTGTTTTGAGTATTACAACTTTCTCTCTTGTAGATATGCCAAACATAGTAGGGTTCTTTTTATAGTGAGGCGTAGTCTACTACGATGAAGGACAAGAAAGACTCTTTTTATGACTATATGCCAAAATATTATTCAATTATTCTACTCCATACCTTGCTAAAGCACTGCATATTGCACAATAGTCTTATGATTATTATCCCTGACAAATGCTTTTGATATCGATATTCATTCACTTATAGTAACATAATACTATTCCATATTCAACTTTCTATTCTATGCACTATGTTTTCTAGTATATGTGCTTTTTTTGGTAATGTATGCAATTATTTTATTGGCAATTGAATACAAGTTGATGCTCTCCCTTACATGGTTGGTGAATGTTGCACCCATATGCTGTGATGCCAAGCATTTGTAGTTCCATAATTCTCATAACAACCTTAACAAATTTTATATCTACAAAATGATACACCCTAAGCATGGACTACAAACACACCTTGTCATTGTATGTCAATACAAGTTTAAACAGACTTTGATAGACTAAGAAGAGTAGTTTCAACATACTATCAACATATCAGTATCCCCAACCTCATTTTGATCAGATGCTATCCATCCTAGGTAAAGATAAATCCTTAAAAAAACATTTCTCTCTTCAAGTTGCATTAGGGTTTGTTCTTCTCAATAATTTGAAATTGATTATCATCATGGAAATTTATGGATACAACTGCATATGATATTTTTATTTCCACATTTTGAGCCTTATGCTAGACTCGTCATCAAGAACAAATCCTATGCTTCGACATTGACAACAACATCCATCAATGAACCACATTTTGGTAAGGCATTTTCACAAAATAATTGTGTGCCTTCTGATTGCGTCAAATTTTGCATATTGGTAACTATCTCCTCCAAACATTCAACACATTTCCGCATACTCACAACATAGTTTCATTTAACATTGGGAAGAAGAAATGGGCTCTAAATTTTGGATTCATGAGCCTCTATGCGCTTGTAGCTGTTTTGATCTATTTTGACTTGGGCGTAAAAAATGTCATATGATGATAACCTTCTTTAGTTCCAAGAAAAGGCATGACCTACACTTGGACTAAAGTTTGCCATCGAACATGCCAAAGTCCATGAAACAGAGCAGGGCAACAAGGATGGAACACTGGAGATGCCCCTGCTCTCACAAAAAAATTTGCATTGTACTTTAAGTATATTTAGATCATCAAAATAAGTAACAAAAGATATCATCTTTCTTAAAAATTGTTCTCGTTATACATAAATGAACAGATCATTCGATGACCTCTATCATGCTATGAAGTTGTTCAATTAACCCAACAAAAAAAATACAGATGACAAATATAGAAATTTAAACATTTTGAATGGCATTCCCTTTCTTTGACTGTTACTCTTACTTTCTCATCTAAGATATATTGTTATTGTTACTTTAGCATCTAAGATTTCTGTCAATGTTAATTTCTGTTACCCTTACTGAAACTGATTGAATGACTTGACTTCAATAGTCTTGTCAAATGGAAATATTTCTATTAATGTTAATTTGTGTCACTGTTACTATTATTGTTACATGTAAACTTGAACCAGATTTTATACATTGTGAATCCTCTGACACTTTGCATGTTTGCTTTAGAGTTTCTTATTATTTGCAAAACATGACCATTTATATTAGCATAATGATATTTCATAGACCATACTTTCTTGTTTGTTGCAACGTCAGGATTTTATTTTCTTATTATTTCTGTCATCTTAAGTATTTTATTTTCTTATTATTTCTGCCATCTTAAGTTGTTCAATGGATATAATGATTTACATATTTTAAATTGAAAGAAAAGAACTTCAAGTAATACATTTCTTGGCCAATGGATATAATGATTTGTGTATTTTAAATTGAATGAAAAGAACTGCAAGCAATACATTTCTTGGCACTGCACATGTTTCAATTTCCATCTAAAAATTCTGCATGCAACACATGCTTTATGGTGCCAAAGTAGAATCAACACTAGCTATTAGACTTGAGACTATAATTTCAAACTTTCTTGTTTATTGCAACTTCAGAATTTTATTTTCTTATTATTTCTGTCATCTTAAGTTTTTTTAAAAAAAAATTATTTTTGTCATCTTAAGTTGTTCAATGGATATAATGATTTGTGTATTTTGTATTTTAAATTAAATGAAAAAAACTTCAAGCAATATATTTCTTGGCCATTGCACATGTTTCAGTTTCCATCTAAAAATTCTGCATGCATCACATGTTTTATGGTGCCAAAGTAGAATCAACACTTATTGTTAGATTTAAGACTATAAAAGCTAAGTGATCTCCCCTGCACTAATCCTGTAGCTAATAACCCTCTGTTCTCCAGCCATCAGGGACTTATGTCGCTCCATGACACTTGTTAGTATGTAGTTTTTGAAAAAATTCTACACTACCTTAATTGTTGTACCATAATAACAATGTGATTTATTTGGGTTTTCAATGATCATGGAAGATTTTTAGAGAACAAAGCTCCAAATAATTTTATCGGCCATTTGACTCATTCATTTATTTTGTTGCCTTACAATGAATGATAAGTCCAATCCGAATACTTTTGGGCATGGCTGCTTATTTAATTGTGATGTGGCATGGGGAATGATTGTAGTTATGGAATTAATTTTTCTGGGTTCTGAACTGGTATGGAGAATCATACAAATGATTGACATTTATTACATTACAGTGTATAAGGTGTTTGATTACAAATATATTATGCCATTGGTCCCTAATCATACTCATATTTGAGGGAGAAATCTTGACTTTATATTTGAGAGAGAAATCTTGTGAGTGTTGGATGGCAAGGGTTAATATAGTTTGCTTGTAATTGACATAAAAAATCATACTCACGTGATAACTCCACTTGGGTCTAAATTAAACTATAATTTCCAACCTTTGGTTCCATTTAGGGATATGTTTATTAGATGATTAAGTATGGAGAGACCTTGATTAGATGGAGCCTTTGTGGTAGTTAAGTATGTAAAATTTTAATTTTGGAAATAATTTTATTTTATATTTTAAAGGAATAACAATAATGTAATTGTTAAGTTTAAATAGCTATTTTCACATGATTTTTTCTAACTCTTTCATATTTTTATGAGTTATTGGTGTATATGATTTACAAACTTTGCTTTTGGTTATTTATATTACTTTAAATTAAAATGATATTCTATTGATATTTATTTAACTCTTTTTAGAATTAAGAGTTAGGAAAGAATAGAATATTCAAGAGTGAAGCAAATTATTCTTAAAAGCAAGTCAATTAAATAATTTAATTTATGATATTCAATTTTAGTGTTGAATTACAACACACAAACATACACACACACACACACAAATCACAATGTCAAATAATATTTTGATTATGTAATGATGAAAAATAATAATACTAAATTTATGCAATGATATATAGATAGATTTGAGATGTACAAATATAGAAACAAGCCATTTACTGTTCAAAAAAATAGTCATTAGATTTTGGAAATATTCTTTTTGTTTGTTTAGACACTTGCATCAACCTTTGAACACTAACATCAACGTTACTCTCTGAATCTAGAAACAACAATAATGTAATTGTTAAGTTAAAAGAGTTATCCCTATGATGAATTTCTCTATCCTCCTAATAATTTTATAAGTTATTGGTTGAGTTGCAAACTTCACTTTTAATTATTTATATAGCCTTAAGTCAAAATGATATCATGTTGGTTTTTGTTTAACCCTTTTAGAATTAAGGGTTATGAAGGAATATAATATTAAAGAATGAAGTAAACTATTCTAAAAATCAAACCAACTAAATAATTTAGTTTATGATATTTAATTTCAGTATTAAATTGTAAAAAATAATAAATATAATGTTGAACAACATTTTGATTTTGTAATCATGAAGAAGAAATAATACTTAGCTTATGTAATAATGTGTAAACATATCTAATATGTATAAGTGTGAAAATACGTTGTTTGATGTTTAGGAACCATTCGTTAGATGGGTAAGTGCATGGAATTGGGGGGACAAAATGGGGTCTTAAGTGGACATATTTTTCTTGAAAAATAAGAAACCTCAACTTGTACAGATTATTTGAGACACCTAAACTCAAAATTTGAAGATGTTATAGGAACATGAATTGTAGCAATTCGAGTCTAGTTTCTAAATGACCATTTTTTGAAATGGTCAAGTATAAGTAGGTCAAATATTAAAAATTCAAAGAGGTAGTACTATTTTTTAGAAAAATTAGAGTAGATATCTTTCCATGTAGCCCATCATTTTTTGAGCACCGTTTAAATTTTTTTAAACCCTTTGGTGGAAAATTAGATAAGATCATCTAGTTTGCAACCTATATATATATATATTAAATTAATTAATGAATTTTATTTTTTTACTAATTTCACAAGTTAATAGACCCTGAAATATGATCAATTATGTATAGTTGACCATGCGGCACCCCTAACTACCTCAAAAAAATAAAAAAAAAAGTTTTTTTTAAAAATGTGTATAGAATTAGGTCTAGTTTGTAATCATATGATTATTTTTTGGGTTGAATCAATAAATGAAAAGATACATAAACAGATGAACATGTATAGCTATGACATATAGCACTAAAAAAAGACATACTTAGAAATAAATATAGATAACAACCTTAAAGCAATAAAGATATAAAAAAAATATATTTTTAGAAAGAGGAGAGTGTAGTCGATGTTGTAGTAATATTTTCAAGAAAAAAATTGATCAAATTTAGTGTTTAGCATGGTCGAAGTTATATTTTATTACTTTTTAATCAAGAATATGTATTCTATTGTATGTTTACAGGTCCATGCCTTAGGCTCAAGAATCTAAGTCATTACCAATCCTTCAAACATGTGTTTGAAAATGTAAAATATAAGAACCATGTATGTGAAAAAATTAGGTACAAAAAATTAATGTGTATGCGAAAATACCACGTATGCAAAAATACCACATACATGGAATACTTTGCATGCATTTTATATGCATGACAAATGAAGCCATGTGAACCTACTTTTTAAAGTCTAAATGTTGTTTTATTGGGGATAAAATGATTGGTTTAGAGTTTTAAGAGTTTACGATTTATGGTTTAAGATTTATGGATTAGGGCATAAGGTTTATGTTTTAGGGTATATAAGGTCCAATCGTGGAGGTGGTTGGGGCCAAATTAAGCTCTTTAAACCTATTTATCACTACAAAATATGATATTGGGTTCAATTAGGCCCTACATCATCACATATTGAGCTAATTAGTCAATTGGGCCAATGAGTGATGTGATTTGAGCCAAATTGAGCCCTTTGAACATAATTCTTACTCTAAAGGATATTAATTATGGCTAAATCTATTGGTTTACAATTTATGATTTACAATTTAGGGTTTATGATTTAGGGTTTAGGGTCCAATCACGAAGGAAATTGAGGATAACTTGAGTTGTTTGAGCTTATTTGTGGCTATAAAATGTGATTTTGGGCACAATTAATACCAACATCATCACAAATTGAGCCAATTAGTCAATTGGGCTAATAAGTAATATGATTTGCATTGAATCGAGCCTTAAATAAATGTAACTATTACTTTAAAGGATGTTAAATGGAGTTGAATTGATTGCTTAAAGGTCTAGGGTTTATGATTTAGGGTTTAGGGTTTAGGGCTTATGGCTTATGGTATATAGGGTTTAGGTTTTAGGGTGTAAGGTCTAATCATGAAGGCAATTAAGGCAAAATTGAGCTCCTTTAACCTATTTATGACTAAAAAATGTGATTTTGGGCTCAATTAGCCCCTACATCATCACAGATTGAGCCAATTAGTCAATTGGGGCTATGAGTGATGAAATTTAGATTAAATTAAGCCCTATGAACCTAATTCTTCCTCTAAAGGATGTTACTTGAGGCTAAATTGATTGGTTTAGGGTTTAAGGTCCAATTACAATATTAACTGAGGATAATTTGAGCTACTTGAACCTATTTGTGACCATAAAATGTGTTAATGGGTATAATTAGCTCCCATGTCATCAAATATTGAGAGAATTAGTCAATTGGGGTAGTTAGTGGTGGATTTGGACCAAATTGAGCCATGTATTCCTAATGATTTATCTAAATGATGGTAATTAGGGATCAAATGGTTGGTTTGGGGTTTTAAGAGTTTATGATTTAGGGTTTCTATATGGCTTAGGGCTTAAGCTTTAGAGTATAGGGTATGTGGTATAGGTTTTAGGGTATATGGTAAATAGGGTTTAAGGCTTATGGTTTAGGGTCTAAAATGCAAGGCTAAATAAGGGAAATTTGAGTGTATTAAACCTATTTCTAAGCAAAAACATATGTTTTTAGGTTCAATTAGCCCCCATGTCATCACAAAGTAAGTGAATTAGTCAATTGGGGTTGTTAGTGGTGCGATTTGGGCAAAATGTATCCTTGTGAACTTAAATCTTAGTCTAAATGGTGGTAATTAAGGATAAAATGATTGGTTTAGGGTTTTAAGAGTTTATGATTTAGGGTTTAGGGTTTATATTTTAGGGCTTAGGTTTTAGGGTTAAAGGTTTAGGGTCTAAATGCAAAGCTAAATGAAGGTAATTTAAGTTGTTTGAACCTAGTTGTGGTCACATAATATGTTTTTAGGTTCAATTATCCCCCATATCATCACATATTGAGAAAATTAGTCAATTAGGGTAGTTAGTGGTGCGATTTAGGCCAAATTTATCCTTGTGAACTTAATTCTTAGTCTAAATGATGATATTTGAGGCTCAAATGATTGATTTAGGGTTTTAAAAGTTTAGGGTTTAGGGTTTATATATGGCTTAGGATTTATGGATTAGGGTTTAATGTTTAGGGTATAGGGTACAAGGTATAGGGTAAATAGGGTTTATGGCTTAGGGTTTATGGTTTTTGGTTTAGGGCTTAGGGTTTAAGGTACAAATGTAAAGCTAAATGAGGATAATTTGAGTTTTTTGAACCTATTTATGACTACAAAACATGTTTTTAGGTTCGATTAGTTTACATGTCATCACAGATTGAATGAACTAGTCAATTCATGTAGTTAGTGATAATGGTACTACATACCAATCTTACTATCCGTATATTTTATTTTTTCAATATGTCTTTTTGAGAAGTAAATATTTAAATGCTAAATGGGGTTGAATAAGTCCAATGCTAAGGAAATTAAGAGGTTAATAAAAATTAGATCTACCCAAAAATTTGAGGAAAAGCAAAACCAAATTTTCTTGCTTTGGAGAGTCAATAAGGCGTAGTAGTTATGAGTTCTATTTTTGGTAAGGTATTTCATATTATCTAATAAAGAAGATCTGATGTAGAGGTACAATAGGTGTGCATACTAGATAGGGGGAGGAACACCTCAGGAAGAGGATCTTGACAATGAACATCTCACTAGGCAAGTTACATTATATGTTTATAATTTCCTTGATTGAGATATGTATTAATGGTATTCTAAAAAATGCATGAGATTGGTATATATATTTTGAGAAATGCATGTGTGTACCACCCAATATTTTTTTAAATAAATATTTTGGTTATGGTTGGTTTTTTAATTGTGATGTGGCATGGGAAATGATTGTAGTTATGGAATTATATTTTTAAGGTTCTGGACTGGTATAAAGAATCATTCCAATTATTGACATTTATTACATTATAGTGTATAAGGTGGTTGATTAAAAATATATGATGTCATTGGACCCTGATCCTTTACTTCAACAGACATAACACCTTCTACCTTATGTCCATGCTACTTGCATTTCACTATCTATTCTTGAGTCCACCACACATAGAGCCATGGGGGTTCAATGAGTATAGAATTCTTGATGTTTAAAAAAATTAATGCTGGTAGGTATACTTCTTTTATGATTACCTTATTACCATGAGTTAAAAATGATTTATTGTGATGGAAACTATGTTTTCTCTTTAATGCACAATCCATCAAGGGAATTATACTTTCTCCTACTTGTAGTAAAGCTCATATAGATTTGGAAGCAAGTTTAATATGTTGGGAAAAAATATTATGTTGTGCAAAACAACTTATGATTAAGTGAAGGATAAGTATAGATGGATATAGTACAAAATTATGAATTTGAGATATGGGTTACCACCTTATGAAGTAGTTACTTGTATACATAAAAGAAAAACATGCTTGAAATATCCTCTTTTATTTTATGATGATGAAGATCATTTGTTTTAACTTCATTGGAACGCATTATTTGTTCCACATCTATACTTAACCTTGAAGTTCATATAATTTATGTTGTCATCTTAAACAAAAAAAGGAGTTTATATTAGATGATAGACAACAATTTATATTAGATGGATATATCTAACTAAGGAAGTTGTTTAAATAATGTGAAATACTATATTTTCATTATATGAATGTTTTGAGGGAGAAATCTTGTAAGAGATGGATTAGCAAAGGTTACTATAATTTACTTGTAATTGACATAAGAAATCATACTCATGTGACAACTCCTCTTGGGCATAAATTAAACTATGATTCCCAACCTCTAATTCCATTTAAGGATACGTTTATTAGATGATTAACTATGGAGAGACCTTGATTAGATGGAACTTTGTGGTAGTTCAGTGTGCAAAATTTTGGGCTTGGAAATAACCTCATGTTATAGTTTAAAGGAATAACAATAATTTAATTGTTAAGTTCAAAGAGTTATTCTTACGATGACTTTATCTATCCCCCTAATACTTTTAGGATTTATTGGTGTACATATGATTTGCAAAATTTGCTTTTGGTTACTTGAGTTACCTTAAGTCAAAATGATATCTTGATGGTATCTATTTAACCCATTTATAATTAAGGGTTATGAAGGAATATAATATTCAAGAGCCAACTAAATTATTCCTAAAAGCAAGCTAATTAAATAATTTAGTTTATGATAGTCAATTTTAGTGTTGAATTACAATTTTTTTATATAAAAAGTATAATGCCAAATAGTATTTTGATTGTGTAATAACTAAGAAGAAATAATATTTAGCTTATATAATGATGCATAGACAGATCTGAGATGTACATATGTACAAGTAATTTGATGTTCAAGAAAGCAGTCATTAGATTCTAGAAATATTCTTTTTGATTATTTGGACACTTGCATCAACATGTAGACACTAGCATCAATGCTATTGTCCAAATATAGAAACAACAATAATGTAATTATTAAGTTAAACGAGTTATCCTTATGATGAATTTCTCTATCCCCCTAATAATTTTATGAGCTATTGGTGTATATGAGTTAATTTTTTTGATTTTAGTTACTTATATTTCCTTAAGTCAAAATGATATCATGTTGATATCTGTTTAATCCTTTGTGGAATTAAATATTAAGAAGGAATACAATATTCAAGAATAAAGTAAATTATTCTAAAAATTATACAAATTAAATAATTTAGTTTACGATATTCAATTTCAAATTTAAATTATGAAAAATAATAAATATAATGTTAAACGATATTTTGATTGCATAATCATGAAGAAGAAATAATACTTAGTTTATGTAATAATGTATAAATATATGTAATATATACAAGTGTGGAAACATGTTCTCTAATGTCTAGGAATCATTTGCTAGATGGGTAAGTGCATGTAATTGGGGGGCCAAAAGGGGGTCTTAAGTGGACATGTTTTTCCTAAAAATTGAGAAACCTCAATTTGTACAGATTATTTGAGACACCTAAACTCAAAATTTGAAGATGTCATAGCAACATAAATTGTAACATTTCAAGTCTAGTTTCTAAACCACTATTTTTTTTTGAAATGGTCAAGTATAAGTAGGTTAAACATCATAAATTCAAATAGGTAGTACTATTTTTTATAAAAATCAGAGTAGATAGCTTTCCATACAGCCTATCATTTTTTGAGTATCATTTAGTTTTTTTTTAAACCCTTTGGTTGAAAGTTAGATAAGATCATCTAGTTTGAAAACTATATATATTTTAAATTAATTAATGAAAATTTATTTTCTTTAATAATTTCACAAGTTAATAGACCTTGACATATGATCAATAATGTATAATCGACTGTGCGGCCCTCTTAACTACCTTAAAAAATATTAAAAAATAGATTAATTTTTTTGAATGTGTATAGAATCAGGTCTAATTTGCAACTATATAATTTTTTCAGATGGAATCAATGAATGAAAAGATACATAAATAAAGATGAACATGTATATCTATGACATATTACACTAATAAAAGACATACTTATAAACACATATAGATAACAACCTTAAATTAATAAAAATATATAAAATTTACATATTTAGAAAGAGGAGAGTGTATTTGATGTTGTAGTAATATTTTCAATAAAATATTGATCAAATTTATAGTGTTTAGCATGGTTAAAGTTATATTTTATTATTTTTAGTAAAAAATACGCATTCAAATATTTGTTTATAGGTCCATGCCTTAGGATCAAGAATCCAAGCCATTCCCAAGCCTTTAGGCATGTGTTTGAAATGTAAAATATAAGAACTATGTACATGGAAAAATTGGGTACACATAATTACCGCATATAAAAAAATACCACTTACGCAGAATACTTTGCATGCATTTCACATGAATGGAAAATAAAGTCACATGAATTTACTTTTCTTAGTATAAACGTTGTTTTATTGGGGATAAAATGATTGGTTTAGAGTTTTAAGACTTTACGATTTATGGTTTAGGGTTTATGGATTAGGGCACATTGTTTATGTTTTAAGGTATATAAGGTCTAATCATTAAGGCAATTGGGGCTAAATTGAGCTCCTTGAACCTATTTGTCACTACACAATATGATTTTAGGTTCAATTAGCATGTACCCCATCACATATTGAGTGAATTAGTCAATTAGGCTAATGAGTGATGTAATTTGGGCCAATTTGAGCCATGTGAACCTAATTATTACTCTAAAGGATGTTAATTAGGTCTAAGTTGATTGGTTTAGGGTTTACAATTTAGGGTTTAGGGTCCAATCATGAAGGAAATTAAGGATAATTTGAGTTGTTTTAACTTATTTATGACTAGAAAATGTGATTTTGGGCACAATTAGCCCCAACATCATCACAAATTGAGTCAATTAGTCAATTGGGCCAATAAGTAATGTGATTTGCACTGAATTAAGCATTAGATGAACATAATTATTACTTTAAAGGATGTTAAGTGGGGTTAAATCTATTAGTTTAAGGTTTAGGGTTTATGATTTAAGGTTTAGGGTTTAGGTTTTAGGCTATAATGTCTAATCATGAAGGTAATTAGGCTAAATTGAGATCTTTTAACCTATTTATGACTACATAATGTAATATTGGGCTCAATTGGTCCCCATGTCATCACATTTTGAGCTAATTATTCAATTAGGGCAATGAGTGATGTGTTTTGGGCCAAATTGAGCCATGTGAATCTAATTATTACTCTAAAGGATGTTAATTGAGGCTAAATCAATTGGTTTAAGGTTTAGGGTTGAAAATTTAGGGTTTAGTGTCCAATCATGAAAGTAATTAAAGAGAATTTGAGCTGCTTGAACCTATTTGTGATCATACAATGTGTTTTTAGGTTTGATTAGCCCCCATGTCATCACACATTAAGAGAATTAGTTAATTAGGATAGTTAGTGGTGAGATTTGGACCAAATTAAGCTATGTAAACCTAATTCTTAGTCTAAATAATGTTAATCGATGCTCAAATGATTAGTTTAGGATTTTAAGAGTTTACGATTTGGGGTTTGGGATTTATATATGGCTTAGTGTTTATGGATTAGGGTTTAAGGTTTAGGATATAGGGTTTAGGGTGTAGGATAAATAAGGTTTATGGATTAGGGTTTAAAATTTAAGGTTTAAGGCTTAGGGCTTAGGATTTAAGGTTTAGGATTTAGGGTCCAAGTGCAAAGCTAAATGAGGATAATTTGAGTTTCTTGAACCTATTTATAAGCACATAATATGTTTTTAGGTTTGATTATCCCCTATGTCATCATAGATTGAGTGTATTAGTCAATTAGGGAAGTTATTAGTGTGATTTAGACCAAATTTATCTTTGTAAACTAAATTATTCGTCTAAATAATGGTAATTAGGGTTCAAATGATTGGTTTAGGGTTTAAAGAGTTTATAATTTAGGGTTTAAGGATTCTATATGGCTTACATTTTATGTATTAGGGTTTAAGGTTTAGAGTTTAGGGTTTAGGGTAAATAAGGTTTATGCTTTATGGTTTATGGTTTATGGTTTAGGGCTTAGGGTTTAAGGTCTAAATGAGGATAATTTAAGTTGTTTGAACCTATTTATGAGCACATAATATGTTTTTAGGTTTGATTAGCCTCCATGTCATCATAGATTGAGTGAATTAATTAATTGTGGTAGTTAGTGGTGTGATTTTGGCTAAATTTATCCTTGTGAACTTAATTATTGGTCCAAATGATGGTTATTGGGGCTCAAATGACTGGTTTAGGGTTTTAAGAATTTATGATTTAGGTTTTAGGGTTTCTATATGGCTTAGGGTTTATGGTTTAGGGTATAGGGTATAAGGTTTATGGATTAGGTTATAGGATTTTTAGGGTTTAAGGTTTATGGCCTAGGGTTTACAATATAGGGTTTAGGGTTTATGGTTTAGGGCTTAGGGTTTAATGTTTAGGGTTTAGGGATTAGGGTGCAAATTTAAAGCTAAATGAGGATAATTTGAGTTGTTTGAACATATTTGTGAGAACATAAAATGTTTTTAGGTTAGATTAACCCCCATGTCATCATAGATTGAGTGAATTAATCAATTAATATAGTTAGTGGTGTGATTTGGGCCAAATTTATCCTTGTGAACTTAATTCTTAGTCTAAATAATGTTAATTGGGGCTCAAATAATTAGTTTAGGGTTTTAAGAGTTTACGATTTAGGGTTTATAAGGCTTAGGATTTAAGGATTATGGTTTAATGTTTAGGGTATATAGGGTATAAGGTTTAGGGTGTATGGCTTAGGGATTAGGGTTTATAATTTAGGGTAAAGGGTTTAGGTTTTATGATTTAGAGCTTAGGGTTTAAGGTTTAGGGTATAGGGTGTTATAGGGTTTATGGTCTAACTATAAAGGCAATTAAGGATAATTTGAGTTTCTTGAACCTATTTATGAATAAAAAATGTGTTTTTGGGTTCTATTATCCCCCATGTCATCATAGCTCAAGTGAATTAGTCAATTAGGGTAGTTAATTTTGTAATTTGGGCTTAATTTATCCTTGTGAATTTAATTCTTAGTTTAAATGATGGTAATTAGGGCTAAAATGATTGGTTTAGAGTTTTAAGAGTTTATAATTTAGGGTTTAAAGTTTAGGATTTCTAGGGATCCAGGTTTAAGGTTTAGGATATATGTGAAGTGTGAAGTCATTATTCACAAACACTATTCATGAGTCACTATTTAGGGGTCACTATTCATATATGAGGTGAAAATGGTGGATGGGTAGGTGAGATGGCTCTTAAGGTGATGTGGCATGGCCCATAAGGTATCTTTCATTATTGGAAATGTTGGAGAGAGAAATGGGGTGCATTTCTCCTTTGGGCATATTAGTTTACCTTTTGAGATCACATGTGGGGAGCATGTGGGGTACCATACTTGACCCTTGACTTGTGGGTGCATGTGGGAGACAAAAAAAGAGTGTTTAATCATTCTCTTTAGGCATGTGCTTGTGGGGATTCTATGTTGGAAGTCAAAAATTGATTGGAGTATCTTTTGAACCTAGAGTTTTCACATGAGAGAGTGGGGCATGCCATTTGATTGCACATGGAGGAGGTCAACAAAGCATCATGAGACACCCTTTGAAACGAACACCTTGAAAAGATGATTCCACTTTCCACTATTCATCAATAGAGTTGCCACATGAGTGTGGCACAATTTTCCTTCTCCAATTTGTTTTCTCCTTTATTAATTATTCTCTCTTGTAATTTCTATTTATGGATGGCTTTCCATTATATTTTGAAAGAGTGGAGAAAGACTAGTTAAGTCTTTGTGAGCTTAGTTAAGCATTAGTGTATGCTTTAGTTGATGATTGGGGAAAAATCTTGTGAGCTTTGTAAGCATTGTATGCATTAAAGATAAGGAGAGTGTGAGAGATTGGATAGGTGTAAGTGACAGGTTTTGTCATAGGATTACAATTCTACAAGTTCTATTGAAATTAATAGCTGATCATTTCTCTATGGACATAGTCAAGTTGGTGAACCACACAAATATTTTCTTATGGCTTGCATCATTGTTATTTGTTTTGTTCAAGTTTATTTTTGATTTCATAGTTCCTCTCTTTTCAACTTAGGAAGATATTTCTACATTATCATATTATATCGTAATAGTATATGGTTTAGGGTTTAGGGCTTAGGGTTTACAATTTAGGGTATAGGGTTTAAAGTTTATGGTTTAGGGCTTAGGTTTTAAGGTTTAGGGCTTAGGTTTTAATGTTTAGGGTGCAGTTTTAAGGGTTTAAAGGTTTAAGGGTGTTTGTTCATACACTTAATACCATGTACGTAGTTTTCAGAATACTAGAAAAATAAAAAAACATGTACAATTAAAGTCATTTTTTACATCAAGAGTTTTGTCCCCTATGTATTCTATTCTGTTTCATTATGCACATGCTATAGGTTTATTTTTTATGGATTTGATGTATGTCCCCACACTCAAAAGTGGAAAACTTTGTCTAATCATGGTTGACTAAAGAGTATAGGTTTATTTTTTAATGATTTGATGGTTGTCCCCACTTGGTATTGCACATCAAGTAGGTATATTTCTTGATAATTAGATTGTTGTTCCCACCCTCAAAAGTTGAAAACTTTGTGCAATCATGGGTGACAAATTTTGTAATAACAAGGAGAATAAGTTAAAGCATAAAAATATAGAAGAATTATAAATATCGAGAGAAAATCAAAGGCAAAAAATACAAAATATTCATGCAAGTAAGTATATTATGCCTAATGAATTGATTGTCACAAACAATGATGAAAAAAATGACAATTTACCAAATTTTGAAAATATAATTGTCAATTCTAATATTATACCAAATTATAGTGAAAGTCCACATTCAAATTTAAGGTTTTTAATTTTTGTGATGATGATAGTATGCATGATGATGTAAATTACATGGAAACACTGATTTGTGAAACTAAAAATCAAGAAACCAATATGGAAACACCATTGAATGAATAATCTAGTAATGAAGAAAATAATATGGAAACACCAAATCAATAAAATTTATCACTAAGAATACCTCTTAGGATTTTGAAAATAATACCCATGTATTTAATTTAAATTGATGAAAACATTTTGAAACCAATGCCTAAAAAAATGTCTGAGTACTATATGAGAAAAAACACTGATTTTTTTTAGGACTTGCACTTTGAAAAATTAAATGAAACTCAAATATGCCAGTTGTTTGTTATATTTATGAAAGTGCATAAGATGTGACCTAAAATGCACACCCTAGGACTAAGAAAATATAATATTGATGGTGTAAACAAGGTAATTGATGGTGTAAATAGATCCACTATTCGAGCAAGCAACTTCTACAACAATATAATAAGAACATAATTCGCAATATGATGATAAAATACTAACCACTACCTCTTATATATAATATAATTACTCAAGGTTATTCCATAGGCTGACCATACTAAGAACATAGAGAAATACAACAAGATAATATGAAGGTGTGTATGCCACAAGTTGGCCACACATACCCCTAAACGCACTATAGTTTAAGGGTGTATCATTTAGATATCCGTTAGATTTATACTCATGCCTTGAGTGGTCTTTCTCTTATGGATTATATACTTTTGATTTATTATGGAAATATGACTTGACTATGAATTGATATTTTGACTGAGATGATCCCTAGGTGTAACATCCCCACTGGGATTTACTAGAATAACATAATTTTTTTAAAAATTAATTCCACGTATTCTTATATTAGATTTCACCATGAGAATATAATTAGTGACCCAATTATAACATATCAAGTGTGTTAACTATAAAATAAACATGTAACATCTATTAGTTA
The DNA here is from genome assembly GCA_037957365.1 of Torreya grandis. Taxonomy (NCBI): domain Eukaryota; kingdom Viridiplantae; phylum Streptophyta; class Pinopsida; order Cupressales; family Taxaceae; genus Torreya; species Torreya grandis. Next base: position 3,969,891 of record JARHVA010000532.1, read on the forward strand.
CTGATCACTAGCATCATATGAAACAAAACATAACTGCATAAATTGTAGAAGGTAATTACATAATTCCATCCATGGTTAGTATAATATTATAGCCATTATTGTCAATGTATATATGAATAAATAATTAAATTTTTATGAAGAATAATATTTCAATAATTAAAATAATACTAGATACAAGGTTCCACAGAGCATGAATCTCACAAACTTTAGTATTTATGGTAATCTCAAGTGTAGTCTCAAATAAAGTACTATTTTGGGGAGGGAGAGCATCATCCGAGTGATTTTCCACACCAACCATGAACCATCGATCCCATGCACAATATTTCAATTAGGAAATGGCCCTCCCTTCATAGATGGGTAGATAGTGATGGTGCAAGAATCTAGAGAGACAAGCTAGTACCTATGTGTTGTAAGATATTTAAAACATGATGTGTACCATAAAGAAAATATGTTCTAACATGATAAATCATAAGCATGTAAATCAAAAATATGAAATGATAATGTTAAAATAAACATTACTTTGGGCAAAGTTTTCACATAATTATTGATCTCTAAGATCCATCAAATTCATACACACCCCTTGATTCGAATTACCCTCATCTAACATTGATGATGCTAGTAAACGTGTGAAGTCCATCTCATTGCTTATTTAGTACCAACAATGCAAGATTTGGTTAATTTAAAACATAACCAATAGATTCAATTAGATTACTTCTATCAATAGTCATAAAATATACTAGATACATAAATAAATAAAATACATACATTTTTTTTGTTAAACATATGTAACAAATCTCTACTATATTATTTAATACATAAATAATAACATAAACAAGTATAGCGTATACCAACCAGGTATATTTAGGCTAGACTACATGTTTCTAAATTTTAGAAGTGACTCAATTTAGAACCATTTATAATAATCCATTTTAATCATAATATAATTTTATGCATATACTTCACAAATTACAACTAACTAGTCATAATATATTTCAAAGCTCATAATAAACAATATCAAACTTTCATAACACTGTTTACACATTTAGAGAGTTGTATGCCTATAGATATGGTATACCACATCACGTGGTCAACTAGCTTAATTTATGATTATAGATAATACCATAATTATAAGCATACCTTTCACATTTACAAATATTTACCAGATATGTGTGTGTAGTTATTCCTTTCATACATATTACAACATATATAAGAATAATGTATATATCACATTCATACAAGACATATGCAATTCACATGTATCTGGCCTTAAATATTTAAATTTATGTATTGTTATAACAAACAATGGGTTCAATATGCTTGAGATATTCATTTTATAGATATTAGAGTATAATGTATGCACTATTCATGCTTTTCATTAACTATTTTCCATTTGGATCTCATATAGTCCGAATAGCCAATTTTGGAAATTATTTAATGAAAAATGACTATATAAAAAATCATATATACTACCCTATTTTCATTTCAATTTTTTTAACTTGCAATTCGAAGTCCTATAATAAATAGAAACCTATTCAAATCCATTTCTATAATTTCCCCCTAATCTAGGTTTATAACATATATAATTTTTATATTTATATTTTCCACACAGTCTTCTGTCAACTCAGATTTAAAATATATATTAAACAAAAAATCTAATGCATAACCAATATAACAATTTCCTTGAAGTAAAATAAATACAGTTAGCTATAATTTCATGCTTGGATTTGAGGTTCGAAACAATAGAGTTTGCAAACCAAAATGAAAACACTAAAAGAGATCTATGCGATGTTATCGATTATCCTTTACATAAGGCATGAACCAAATACTATGAACATAAACATAATATAATCGTATATAACAATTGTATTCATGTATATGTCTATAGAAATTCCACCATATATATATATATCCATCTCATCTGATATCTCAACGATGGAAAATATATTTGTTTCACACTACCTTTGTGTATATAATTCATACTATAATGTGTATATAGTTTGCACTACAATGTGTATATAGTCTCTTCACCAAAAAGCTTTTTATTTTAATACAAAACTGTAGGTCTATAAGGAATATGTTTTATACATAATATTTTTCCTAAATTCATACGAATCATCATCCACTCTATCCTTAAAACAATTTAACAAATCCATATTTTATATTATATAGAAAATCATAAATATAACAATCAACCATTACATATTAGGCCTTGGATTTTATATAATATAATCTTACCCCAGTTGCATTTATAATCTCAAGGTTTTAATATATATCCTCATTGTATCGACACACCCATGTACACAGTCCACCCTTTATAGGCCTAAGGATTTTCCTAAATAAAACAGAACACAAACAAAGCTATATGTATATATATTATAGCCCTGACTATAGTAATTCAATTTTCTATGGCTTTGGCCTACAATAAACACATTAACAGAAAGCCTATTATTCCATATTTATTACACATAATTTGATCAACAGACTTAAGGATTTTGGGAGATATTGATTTAGTTTTTTGGATCGTCGAGCCATCCATAGGGCTAAATCAATATCATTTTATTGAAATTTAGTTAGCATTATATTACCCAAAACCCTAGTAAGATAAATGCACATATTTTCATTATATTAAACACAAATAAACAAAGTAATTGCAATACCAACCTTGAAATAGCTTCCAAAATTTGTTCTATTAAACTAGAGTATCTCCATTTTCCTTCTTTTTTCTCACCTTTTCTTCTCCACTACCGTGATGTGCCCTTCTTTATCCTCCTTATCGTCATTCTTTCATCAACCTCTCTCATACATTACTTACATGCACTATAGCATCAAACTCATAGTTCATTCCAGTTCCCATCATGCAAAACCCCATTATCCATAGATTTGCTTTCTAATCAATGTCAACTTGAGTTGAGACAAACAAAAAAATCCCTAATCACTCGAATGTTCCAAAACAATTTTTTTTAATCCTTTAATCACTGCATGGTATTTTGACCTCACATGCGCATGTTCAAATTTTATAAAGTCCACTTATTAAATCATTACAAATGATTAATGATAACCCAATAAAACCAAACCTAACATACTAATACCAATGTATTTGACCCATTAATTTAGGTTAGATCATAGAATAACTTTGGTAACTATTACATCAAATTATCATGGATCAATATCAATCTAACTTCTAATAGCAAGTGACTAGCGAAAATTCATTAACAATCTTTTGATCATAACTATTATAAAAATGTCAAACATGATGATATTATAACAACGTAATTGTTATTATTAACACTCTATATAAACTATCCTTAATGTCTTTTGGCTATCTTTCATATATCTTGACATTAAGTTGAAATGATGATATTTCTTGAATATCATTATAACCAACAATATATTAATACATTAAAAAGACACTCTGGTTAGTCTATATACAATAGTAAATAAATACTAATCAAACATGTTTACTCTCTTTCTAAAACAATATCACCTACAATCATGAATTCAATAACTTGTCATGATCAAAAGTAACATTATGCACTTAGTCAATGTACTATAGTCATAATGAAATCACATGATTAGATCCACATATTAAACAAAAACAAACTCATAACTAAAGCACATAATTAATTAACCAAATACAACTAACACAATATGACACACTACAACTAATAATTCAAACAATGCATATAAAGAGTGCTATATATTGTGGTGTGTGCATGGGTTTTATTTGTTCCTCTATCATCACCCAACACTTTTATCTACATCATATTTTTTGATGATGCTCTCCCTCTGTCATGCTCTGAGGGATGGATCTATCTTGCATCTAACTCACAATAAGAAGGTAGTTAGCCTATAACATCATGATATATATTCATAAAATACAACTGTAAAAACTAACAACATAATCATAAAGTAAATAATATACAAGTGCAACTAACTCATAACAATTTAATCATGTATTCAAAGTAACATACAATTGTCCCATAATAGCATATGACTTACAACTTAATTAAATAGTAATTAGTCAATTTAACAACCATAATAATCCATTAATAATCAGCTAAATTAGCTTAGTTAGAAATTAAGATATGATATCCTTTGTCCCTAAAGCTGGTCACCATCCTAATGACACTTATTTAAACACTAGTTCTAAAATCAAAAATTATTTAGCAAAAAAATAACATAGTATGAAGCATCTATTCAAGCAAACAAATGTGGAAATAGCCTGTAGAACTAACCATAGTCCTCCCAAGTGGCACTATCCTCAGAGTATTGGTCCCACATAACCTTGCATTGTGATACTTCTTTATTATGAAAACAAAGTTTGTGAGTGTTAATTACTCTGATTAGTTATACCATGACCACCCCAAGATCTAAAACCTACAAAACATTTCAATCCAATACATGTGAAGGATCGACTATATATTTTTTAAGATAAGATACATGGAAGACATTATGTAATAGAGCTAGGGTTGGTGGCAATGCAAGTCTATACACTATAGGATTGACCACTTCTAAAACCTCTAAGGATCCCATATATCTTGGTGAAAGTTTTGCTAAATTCCTGAATTGAATTGAGCTCTTCTACAACTTAACCTGCAAGAAAACTTTCTCTCCTACTAAGGCTTTAATTTTCAAGATTCATAGACTACTACTGCACCATCCTACATACAGACTCCATAATTCCATCCCTAGATGCATTTGTTATCACTAAAAAATGACCATTGTGATCGATAACTCTTAGTATTAGTGCTGAAGTAAGCCTCCTTTTTTGTTCCTAAAAAGCTACTTCACACTTATCTAACTAGATAAAACTTTTATTCTTCTGTTGTAGAGAGGTAATTAGATTAACTATCTTATAAAAATTTGGAACAAATTTCCTATAATATCCCACTAATATCATGAAACTTCTTACCCCATGGACATTATTTGGTGTCAGCCACTCCATAAGGGCTCTTATCTTTGTTATATCTATTGAAATACTATCCATAGAGATAATATGTCCAAAATATTACACTTTCTTTTTAAAAATGCACACTTGGATAACTTGTCATATAATTTGTGTTTTCACAATTGTTGTAAAACTAGTTTTAGATATTGAAGAAGCTCTTATTCATCCTTAAAATATATAATATTGTCATCTAGAAATACTAAAACTAAATGATCTAGATAATCTTTGAACACATTGTTCATGAGATTCGTAAACACTACCATAGCATTTATCAACCCAAATCGTAACATTGTGAACTCATAGTGACTATATCAAGTTCTAAATGCTATTTTAGAATATCCTTGTCTTTTATCCTCAATTGATGATATCCTAATCTAAGATCAATCTTAGAAAAGACCATTTCCCCTTGCATTTGATCAAATATATCATCTATATGAGGTAGCAGATATTGATTCTTAATAGTCACTTTATTCAACATTGTGTAATTAATACAAAGGCAAAGAGTGTCATCCTTCTTCTTGAGGAAGACAACTGGTGCATCCCACGATGAAAAACTTGGCCTAATCAACCCTTTTGATAAAAAATCCTAGAGTTCAGCCTTCAATTCAACCAATTCAATGGTTTTCATCATGTAAGATGCATTAGACTATGGTTTCGATCTAGATATACTATCTATTAAGAAATAAAACTCACATTTAGGAGGCAATCCTAGAAATTCCTCTGGAAACACATCATGAAAATTTATAAGGAAAGGATAATATTAAATTGATGGTTCCTTATATTATTCCATTTCATTTATCTTGATGATAAATTCTTGGCATCCTTTCCTTGAGTCTCCCTGAGTTGCATTACAAAAATCTGCCTAAGCTTCAACTCCCTTTTATCACCTTGAATTTATGTCTAAATTCCAAAATCATCTTGACACTGAACCTTCTTTAGGTAATATTTAACCTTGGATTTATGATTCATAATCCAATTGACTCCTAAGATCACATCATGACCCTAGTGGTGTTGTATAAATATCCACTATTATTGTGAATTCGGGAAACCTAATCTAAGATTCAACTAAACACTTTCCAAATTTAAGCTTAGACTCATTTTTAGATTGTATCGACCCTACATTTTCCATTACTCTAGATTTTATAAATAGCTTATTTATTATTCTAAGAGATATAAAACATTTTTTATCCCCTGTATCTATCAAAATAGAAACTAGATGTTCAAACAAAGTACCTGACAATTTTATGGGTGAAACTTAGAATTTAGCTTGTTGATTGTCAACTTCTACATGAATTCATTATTGAAACATTCTTATTTGACTTATTTATCAAATACCTGGTCCATGGTATATGGTCCATGAACATCCATGTCTCTACCAATCTAGGGTTTTAATCCCATGATGAACTTACTAATTTTGAACCTCCCATCTGCCTGATACTGAGGTACATACTTTAGAAGTTTTATGAACTATTCCATGTACTTAATAACCAATAGGTATTTTCACTTAAGATTCTAAAAATCTGTAAGCTTTTGGTCAAAGCATAACTGTGGAAGCCACCGTGATATGAATAATGTCATGGTTCCCATGTAGTTGTAGTAGAGTTAATATTCATTTCCAAATTCTTATTTTTAATATTGAATAGTGGTAGTAGAGTTAAGAGTGAATTTGGACTTATTTTTAATCTTGAATTACTTCTCCATCTCATTCATCCATGCTTTAGTTTTATTTCCCATAATGATTCCATCAAACTTAGGTGGATTCACCTTTTTCATATCTCTAGCCAATTTAGCAGCTACTCAAGCTCTCACATCCTGAGGCACTTCCTCATGCCTTTGATCTTGAGATATTTCTTGATAAAAAAAATGCTCTTCAGGAAAATTTTGATGGGCTTCCTCTTCATGTCCATGAATTTCCTTTTCTAGGGCTATAATTTAGTCCCTAATTTCATTCACGATTACAAGAATTTGATTCAACTTTGTTGCTTGCTCAACAAGAAATTGGTTATGATCAAATAGAGGGTTATTATAATTGACATTTGAAGGGCCCTCTCCAGATGATCTAACTCACACAATTATCCTTTATGATAAATATAAGGATACAAAAATGTTAGTGGACTCATTAAATCTTAGAGTTTGAGCCGCAGCTTTGATACCACAATGTAACATCCTCACTGAGATTTACTAGAATAACACAATTTAAAAAATAAAATTAAATAATTTTACATATTCTTACATTATATTTCACCATGAAAATATAATTAGTGATCCAATTATAACACATTAAGTGTGTTAACTATAAAATAAATATAAAATATCTATTAGTTACTGATCACTAGCATCATATGAAACAAAACATAACTACATATATTCCAGAAGCCAATTACATAATTTCAACTATGGATAGTATAATATTACATCCACTACTGTCAATTTACATATGAATAAATAATTACATTTTCATTAGGAATAATATTTCAATAATTAAAACAATACTAGATACAAGGCTCCATGGAGCATGAGTCTCACAAACTTTAGTATTTATGGTAATCTCAAGTGTAGTCTTTAATGAAGTACTATTGTCGAGAGGGAAAGCATCTTCCAAGCACTTTTTCACACCAACCATGGACCATCGATACTTTGCACAATCCTCTAACTAGGGAATGGCCCTCCCTTCATAGATGGGTAGATAGTGATGGTGCAAGAATCTAGAGAGACAAGCTAGTACGTATGTGTTATAAGATTTTTAAAACATGATGTGTACCATAAAAAAAAATACGTTCTAACATGATAACTTGGAAGCATGTAAATCAAACATGTGAAATGATAATATTTAACTAAACATTAATTTGGTCAATTTTTTAAAATAGATATTGATCTCTAGGATCAGTCAAATTCATACACACCCCTTAATCAGATTACCCTCATCTAGAATTGGTGATGCTAGTAAGCTACTAAAGTCTATCTCACTGCTTATTTAGTACCAAAAATGCAAGATTTGGTTAATTTAAAACATAACCAATAGATTTAATCAGATTACTTCTATCAACAGTCATAAAATATGCTATATACATAAATAAATAATGTACATACATTTTGTCTATTAAACATATGCAATGAATCTCTACTATATTATCAATACATAAATAATAACATAAACAAGTATAACATATACCAATTGGGTGTATTTAAGCTAGACTGCATGTTTCTAAATTTAATAAGTAACTCAATTTAGAGCCATTTATGATAAGCCTTTTTAATTATAATATAATTCTATGTATATACTTCACAAATCACAACTAACTAGTGACAATTTATTTCAAAGCTCATAATAAACATTATCAAACTTTCATAACATTGTTTACATATTTAGAGAGATGTACACATATAGTGATGGTAAACCACATCACGTGGTTAACTAGCTTAATTTATGATTATAGCTAATACCATAATTATAAGCATACCTTTCACATTTACAAGTATTTACCAGATATGTGTATGTGTAATTATTCTTTTAATACAGATTATAACATATATAAAAAGAATGTATATACCACATTCATAAAAGACATATAATTCACATGTATCTACCCCTAAATATTAAAATTTTTGTACCATTATAACAAATAGTGGGTTCATTATGCCTGAGATATTCATTTTCTAAATACTTAGAGTATAATGTACACACTATTCATGCTTTTCATTAACTAATTTCCATTTGAATCTCATATAGTCCGAATAGCCAATTTTGGAAATTATTTAATGAAAAATGAATATATATCAAATCATATAAACTTCCCTAGTTTCATTTCCATTTTTTAACTTGCAGTTGGAAGTCCTCTAATCAATAGAGAACTATTCAAATCCATTTTCTCTAATTTCTCCCTAATCTGGGTTTATAACATATATAATGTTTATATTTATATTTGTCACACAGTCTTCTATCAACTTAGATTTGAAAGATATATTAAACAACAAATCTAATGCACAACCAAAATAACAATTTCCTTGAAGTAAACTATATATAGTCAGCTATAATTTCATGCCTAGCTTTAAGGTTTAAACCAACTAAGTTTGCAAACCAAAATGAACACACTAAAATATTTCTATAAAATGATATCATTTATCCTCTACATAAGTCTTGAACTAAATACTATGAACATAAACATAATACAATTGTATATAACAGTTGTATTCATGTGTATGTCTAAAGACATCCGCCATATATATATATATATATCAACGATAGAAAATATATTTCTTTCACACTACCTATGTGTATATAGTTTGAACTACAATGTGTATATAGTTCTCACAATAATGTATATATAATCTGCACTACAATGTGTATACAATCTCTTCACCAAAAAGCTTTCTATTTTAATATGAAACTGTAGGTTTATAAGGACTATTGTCATACACAATATTTTTGCTAAATCCATATGAATCATCATCCACTCTATCCGTAAAAGAATTTAACAAACCTATATTTTATATTATATAAAAAATCATAAATATAACAATCGACCATTACATATTAGGTCTTGGGTTTTCTATAATATATTCTCAGCCCAATTACATTTATAATCTTAGGGTTTTAATATATATTTTCACTATATCAACACACCCATGTACACAATCCACCCTTTGTAGGCTTAAGGATTTTCCTAAACAAAACAAATCCCAAAAAGAGCTATATGTGTATATATTATAACCTTGACTATAGTACTTCAAGTCTCCATTGCTTTGGCATACAATGAACACATTAACAAAAAACCTATTTTTCCATATTTATTACATGCAATTTGTTCAACAAACTTAAGGATTTTGGGAGATATTGATTTAGTTCTATGGATGGCCAAGCCGTCCATAGGGCTAAATCAATATCATTTTATTGAAATCTATTTAGCAATGCATTACCCAAAACCCTAGTAAGATAAATGGACATATTTTCATTGTATTAAACATATTTAAACAAAGTAATTACAATACCAACCTTGAAATAAATCCCAAATTTGTTATCTTTTGAACTAGACTGTCCTTCTTTTTGCTCACCTCTTCTTTTTTACTGCCATATTGTGCCCTTCTTTCTCCTCCTTATCATTATTATTCTACCAACCTCTCTCATACATTCCTTGCATGCACTATAGCATCAAAATCATAGTTCATTCTAGTTCCCATCATGCAAAACCCCATTATCCATAGATTTACTTTTTAATTAAGGTTAACTCTAGCTGTGACAAACAAAAAAATCCCTAATCACTTGAATGTTCCAAAACAATTTTTTTTTAATCCTTTAATCACTACATGGTATTTTGACCTCACACACCCATGTTCCAAATTTATAAAGTCTACTTATTAAATCATTACAAATGATTGTCAATAACCCAACAAAAAATAAAACCAAACCTCACGTACTAATTTCAATGCAATTGACCCATTAGTTTAGGTTAGATCATAGGATAGCTTAGGTAATTATTACATCAACTTATCCTGGATCAATATCAATCTAACTTCTAATAGCAAGTGACTAGTGAAAAATCATTAATAGTCTTTTGATCGTAACTGTTATAACAATGTCAAACATGATGATATTATAACAACATAGTCGTTCTTACTACCACTCTACATAGACTATCCTTAATGTCTTCTAAATAACTTTCATATATCATGGCATTAAGTTAAAACAATGATATTTATCAAATATTATTATAACTAAAAATATATTAAGACATTAAAAAGACATTTTGGTTAGTTTATAGATAACAGTAAATATATACTAATCAAATAGATTTACTCCCTCGTTAAAATAATACCACTCGTAATCATGAATACAACACATCATGAATAAAAGAAACATTATGCACTCAGTCAATATACTATATTCATAAGGAAATCACACGATTAGATCCAAATATTAAAATAAAAATAACTCATAACTAAAACACATAATTAATCAACCAAATGTAGCTAACACAATATGGCATACTACAAGTAATAATTCAAATAATGCATATAAAGAGTGTTATCTATCATTATGTGTGCATGGGTTCTAGTTATTCATATGTCATCCCCTAACACCTTCATATAAACCATCCTCTTTTATGAAGCTCTTCCTCCATGATGTTATGAGGGATGGATCTATCCTGCATCCGACTCACGACAAGAAGGTAACTATCTTATAACATCATGATATATATCCATAAAAGACCATTGTAAAAACTAAAAACAAAATCATAATGTAAAGAATATATGAGTGCAACTAACTCATAACAATGTAATCAAAGCAACATATAACTATCCCATAACAACATATGACTTACAACTTAATTAAATAATAATTAGTCAATTTAATAATATTAATAATCCATAGATAATCAGGTAAATTAGCTTATTGATAAATTAGGATGTGACACTAGGATCATTCAAAACATTCAAGTTTAAACAACATACCTATACATAAATTACCCATATGTCTCAACAACATTCAATGGATTGTAAGGTATATTTTTAATACCCCACAAAAGTTAAAGGCATACAATAAAGTGAACATGTAATAGAATATGTAATAAATTATAGGAAAATTCAAAATTTTAAATCAACGAGAATATTTAAAAAGTGAAATGTTGAATAATACATGTATATAATATATCTATAAAATCCATATAAAGGCATACAAAATATAACCACTTGATATAATATCGTGGGTCAATGTTGTATAGGCATATGATTCCAAATATCTATACATCAATCCATATAGGCATACAAAAAAATGTCATAAGACAAGATCCTCATCATCAAAATGCATCACTCTCTTTGCCTTGCTTGTAGAAGCCTCTCCCTTGGATGCCTTGATCACAACTGGAGGTGTCGGATTTCAATGACTACGAGTACTCCACTCAAAACTCCCCTGTAGCTCTAAATATTAGAAACTTTACATGTACAAGAACAAGGTACTTAAAAAATTAACAAGTAAAGTTTTTAAAATGATACAAAAATTATTCATAGGTTCCCTTACCACAAGCTTGCAGTCACAGTCAATTTGGGACTAGTGCTCAATAGGGTCAATGATAGGCTCATGTTGATGAAAGGGAGTGTTAAACAAATCAATAGTAAGAGAGTATGACATGATCATGATAATGGAAGGGTTGGGTCCTTGAAAATATATATATATATATATATATATATATATATATATATATATATATATATATATATATAATAAAAATTAAAATTTAGATCATAAACATTTAAGCCAATTGACTAAATCAGTGAAATATAACAGAAAAATTTATAAATTAAATTATTAATTATACCATGTCACACTAGTTAATCATTTCAATAGGACCAAAAGACACCAATAGAGGAATTTGCATGGATAATTATTTCATGCATCAGCTATTTACACAAGTATAAAAGACAATTACAAAACACACATCCATATTTACACTTAAACATTATAATAAATATCATGTATCTCTATGAGTTTCTATGAAAATGAAATCACAACACCTACATTTTAATCTCTCTTGAATAAATGGTAGTGTCTAGTATGGTCATCAACTGAACAAATAAAACATCATTGTTAGTCAAGTTTCAACATATAAATACAACATACATGTATAATGAACCATAACTAATGCAATAGAATTAGAAAATTCTATGTAAATATCATGTAAATTGTCTAAGCATGGTTAAATAAGGTCTTAGGAGGTTTTAAGAGTCTTTTAAAGACAATAAGGAGATTCATTTTCTCATTATAGGTCTTTAAGAGTCTTACTCCATTTTCCCTCCAAAATGGAGAATTTAAACTTTTGAATTATTTTTGGAGACTTGTAAGGGCTATGACATATCATAAGGGACACAAACCTTATTTTAAGGGTTCTTAAGGTCTATTACTATGTTGTAAATGTCCTTATACCTTCATGTAAAGGTAAATTATCCTAAGCTTATTTAGAAGAGGTCTCAACACTGGAAATAGATCAAAATAGTATATGGTTGAGAGATTCTTGGAAAAATTGTATATAAAGTGGAAATGTAATCATCTAAAAATGATACTTGAGTTCTAAGAGTGTTATTTGAGACCACCTATCCACAACGTATCTCTAAACCAATTTTAGGGCCTATTTAGACACTTATACAACCTTCATGTGGACCACAAGCATATTTAAACATCCCTAAAGTAGTACCAAAACCTCACTTTAGTATCATGGCTCCTAGTGCCTCAGGTTATGCCAAATAGACACTAGTTTCATAATTTAGATAGTAGTGCTAATGGAATTAGTGTCCTAGTTTGGGCACTATTGTATTTTCCCCTCCTTTGGCCACCAATAAATATATTTTCAAATCAACAACCACCTAAGGTTAGTCTAGAGTTATTTTAAGACCTGCACAAGCACTAGAACAATATATATATATATATATATATATATATGAGTTTATCCCATTATTCACTAGATGGGAATGAGATGCAATAACATAAATTAACTCAATATAAGTTATGCACAACCAAGGTTATCAATCCTTATTCTACCTTACTTCTACATATAGCCATCTACAACATTCCTAAGCTTAGATTACTCAATTTCCAATCTCAGATTACTCATATTTCCAATCTCAAATACACCCAAGTTTACATTCATACTACGTTCACTTGTACTTTCACAACACTTAGGTGGGGATAACTACATTGGGATTGATCCCTCCTTAGAGTATTGGTATGTAAGAAAGTCTCATCACAGTGGGATGTTGAGGATGTCTAACCTACCTGACTAACATCACACTTTACTACTTGTGCAAATCAGATGCCCTAACAACATAGAGGTCTAGGGTTTACCTATGAAATCAATAAAAATAGGTCACTGACAGGGAATAGAATTTTGTGCACATAGGGATAGACTTGACAAACTTAGACACAAGTACACTCAAAAGCTCAAAATAGTTTTGCATAGAGGACACTAACACCAAAAGGAGGACACTAATGCCATTGGTACTACTACCCATTTAGGGTCCTATTGTTTAGGAAGGGGTTTTACACCTAAATTCTATTTGTGACACTCAAATTATCTCTTCTCCTAGTTTTCAACCTCTAGATCTTTCATATCAATTAATGTCTAGCTAAATAATTGTTTACATCATTTATTTCTATTTTTATAAAGGCTAAACTAGGTCAATTCTGTTACAAATCAGTGGGTGTATTTATTTCATATTTCTAACCTGATTTACTATACTCATACCCATTAACAACCTAGGGCTTAAAATACACAACCCTAAAATTTACATCTCTTGGTGAACCTAACTTACTGCAAACACTATTAAAACCCTAGTCTTATATGCCTTTAGGGTTTATATCCTTTTGTTTTCTATGCTTGGATATTAGTTCCAAAATCTCAGCTATGTTTTAGTATTTAATTCTTTCAATCTTTCATAGATTAAATTTCTTTAAAGGTTCGAAGTATACAATTGTTTATTTTCCTAATTCCCAATCTACAATGGAAGAATTCAACAACTGATTTAATGACATTGATAAGAGATAACTAAAATATTTCATTTCCGAACATTCATATATGCAATATGACCTTATCAATATTATCCACGAAGAACTTCAAAAATTAAATTAATGGTCAATCTTATTCTCCCCTAGATAATAATATTATTACACTTACTTTGGGGGCAACTCAACTTATGCAATAACTTATTTTAACTTGACAACCTTACATAATGGAAACACCTCCTATGGCTAGTTCCTCCTCTCTAGATGTATAATCCCTTATACATGAGATTAATTCTTTGTAGGCTAAGGTGTTACATCTTGAGTAGGGTGATACTAGGCCATCACATGTCTTGTATTCTCATGTTATTTTACATACAACTTTAGCACAACACTTAGAAAGAACTCCTTTTACATCTACATTTATGGCACCTAAACTTACTTTTTATGATGGTAAGGGTGATATAGAGCACTATATACATGCTTTCTATGCAACATGTTTAGACTATATTTCCAATGATTGGCTTGTTATTGAGTTATTCCCGTGTAGCCTAAAGGACTATGCCTTATAGTTGATCTATGATATTCAAAATTAGTCCATCATCACATTAATTCCATTGGCATAAATGTTATTGGCACACTTTTTAATAAACATCAGTGATAAGATCTCATATGCTTAAGTGGCATAGCTTAAACAAAAATCCAATGAGCCTATTGCAAAATATGTCTTATGATATAAACTATATTGGCAAATATGACTAGCCCCATGACAGATAAAGATCTCCAATACATATTTAAATAGAGTTTACTATCATCATTGCATGAAGCTATATTATTCAATAAGTTTCCAATGTTCACAGATTTATGCCACACAGTGAAAGAAAGGGAATTCAAGCTTCTCTATATGGGAAAATTAAAATATACAAGTGGATTAGATTCAAATACTAAGAGTTATAATATGATTCTATACAAAGTAAGGGCCATTGAAAATAAGAGTTATCAAAAGTACACAATTAACACAACTTTAGAGCCACCTCTTCACTTGGTTTTATGAGCTCTTGCACAAAGAGTTTTCACAAATCTTCTAGAATCACCAACATGTGTTTTAAAATAGCTCTTGGAATGCAATGTCACATCTCTCCCTCCCATCAAAGAGTTTTTTATGACAAGGCCTCTTCCAAAGAACCATGATTCCAATGCATTCTATGAATATCATAGGGCCCTAGGCCACATTAAAAACAAATGCATCAACTTGAAATATAAGATGCATGATTTGATAGAGGCTAACATCATTGATATGGGCACACCTAAAAAGTAACCAAAATTTAAAAAAATGAAATCAAAGGCATTTAAAATATTTTCAGATCCATTTCTAAAACATATAGCTAATGAGGTAGGTGGCATTTCAAGTGTTCACTATATGTATCAGACACATCCACCTCTAATATCCTATCATAGTAATACAGAGGATACACCCCCCTTACACAATATCATTAGTGTGTATCATACTATAGTGCTAGCTAGACCACTCATCACTTTCATAGAGTAGGAGATTGTTGATGATGATTCAAATTTATGTGCACTCTTTATATGAGCCTACATTGATCATCATATTATTTAGAGTGTTATGGTTGACAATGGGTCAAGTATTAACATGTGAACTATCACACTTTTATAATATTTGTGTTATTTAGAATAGGACATTTATTTAACTAACACATTTATTTATGGTTTTAGTGTCCATGTTCAGAGTTTGATTTGGGAGATTGTACTTCCACTATAGGTTGGACTAACACATATGGCCACTAGATTCTTAGTAGTACCTAGTGTAGGTACATTTGACGTGTTATTAGGTAGGCCATGGATATAAAAACTTCAAGCCACTCCATCCACTATTAAAGATGCCTCAAGTATATACATGTTAATTAGGTAGTTACATTTGAGGGTATTTCATATGAGTGTCCTTTACCTATCCCACAGGTAGTTACACTACAACTACCAACTACAGTTCTGAGCATAATTTCCATCATTACACCAAAAATTTCAATTGAGCCACCATATTAGGTGAGGTCTACTTATACAGTGTTACCACACACATATATCCTCCCATGGATACCCTTATTAGAGAGACCTCTGAATTAGAGATATGTTATATATATTTGATAGCATCTCTCTACCCCTTTCATTCCAATATCAATGTTATTGAGTTCCTAGGGTTCTCAACATAGGGAACCCATGCCAGCTATAACATCTACTACTAGATGGGTCACTAAGACCCTTATAATTCTTATGACATCCCAATCAGCTTCATAGATTCCTAACATCACTCCACAAGTAGTGTCAGCTATATATCACTTAGTACATCAAGTTTTGGGACCTCAGTTACTTTTTTACACAACACACATGATTACTATTCCTTTATTTGACACATGCCACATTGATAGAGTCTCCCATGAGACTTATCAGCTAGTATGCTCCTCTCTATTTTTACATAATTTCATTCATTCTTTCCCCTTGTATATAGTTTTATTTTCTCATGTTGCTTGTACATAACATATATCCAAAAAATACAAAAATAATATAATATGTCAAAACATAAAAACATTCAAATATTTACTGAAAAAATACACATTATAGATTATATGCATCTCTATGTTTACATTTGTTATATTTTCTAAGCATTACATATGCTAGCTATCCTAGTATACTTGGTTTTTATCATACATACATGTTTCACTTATTCTTGTTGAGTGTCTGTAAATATTTATATGACCTAGGTCCACCACACAAATCCAAATTTGTTACTATATACCCACTAGGGGTATATACATAGATACATGGGTTCTTAATTTGATATATTCACCCATTTGGGGGGTATCCTATACACAATATTGATTGCCAGGTTACATCTTTCTAAACTCTACATCACAGATTTAACATTGTTATATCTTGATATTGATCATCCTACACTACTTGAATTCATTACCATATACTACTGCTCTAGAATCAGCTTAAGTACATCTTTGTTCTTATATAAATTTGTACCACATGTTCATGCATACTGTCATTTCTAGATTTCCTAGTTTAAACTTGATTATCTATATCTTCTACATCTATTCGAGGGCATCAAAATATGCCATCATTTTATGGATCTCTGCCACTTATTTTCATCATATATATGCATTGGACATGTGCCCATATACTTGTGTGCCTTCTTGATTGCGTATACAAGCATTTGAACATGTCCTTCCATGTGGATATAAGCTAACTTTTTTACTATTTACATATGTGGACATTTGAACATGTCCTTGCATGTCTTGCTTTCTAGGATTTAGTGATATGCCGGTTTCCCTTGTATTTTGCCCCCTTGGTATAATGTGTGCACCTCATGTGTGTTATATGTATGCTTTCATGTATGAATCATGGCTATGATACTTGTCTCTTGCTTTTTACACACTCAATTTTTAGATGCCATGAGGGACCTCATGCATCTCCCCTTTCTCTTCAGGTGACGTGATGGACATCATGCCTCATCCCCTTAGGTAGTTACTTAGTTATTACTCATGTTTTTTGTTCATATACATTTTTATATCTATCTTAACATCCTTGTCAATGCTTTATCTAACATATATCAAACATTACAAACTTATGCTTAGGTTATCTTACATTCTGATATTATGTATGTATATTATATTGGTTTATTATGTAGATATCATATATATTCTATCTAACACACATCTTACCAAGGATTTTATTTTGAGGATACTTCTTGCACAGGTTTAATAAATCCCCTCAAAAAAGGGGCATTCATAGAGGTTTGTCACAGAGATCAGGCTACCGAATGTAGTCAAAGTATAGTTTTTCAGCACATAGGCACAAAATATAGAAATCAGTTTTAGGAAAACATAGTGGAAAATAGTCACACAAAGACTAGTTTTAGTTGCACATAAATCATTACAGTTGGACATTAATTCCTAAAATGGGACACTAATGCCACTAGCATTATTGTCCAAGATATGGCACTACTGTGTAATAGCCTTAGTTTTAAGAAACTCTAGATTGACTATAAAAGTACAATAGGTACAATCTATATTTACACAGGTTCAATTACAAATTACCAATTTTTAATCAATTTAGCATAGATTCATATAAATTTTCTTAGATTGAGGGCATCATGTGTGGCACGATAATTATTTTTTTAGTTTCAAATACTCAGATATATATTATTACAACTCAATTCAAAATCTATATACTCAGATACATATTTTTACAACTCAATATAGAATCCATATACTCAGATATCATATTTGGGAGCATGCACATGGCACATTATTTATGTATATTCACTTATGCACCAGTTGATTAGATGTAATAAAAAAATCCATGTTATTATCTACATTTTACACACCAGACACTATGTTTTAAGTTATACACTAGATTGATTCCTTACTCCATTTGTAGTGGTTAGAATTCCTAAGTGGCCCAAATTTGCCTAACATTCTCAAGTGGCCCAAATCCATTTTATATTTCAAAGTTTTTAAGTGGCCTAAATCCATCTTATATAGTTTTAGTTATATCATATAGTTTATTTATAGATACATCTACTACATATGGGTAGGCACTGATGGAGTCATAGTCTACTTGAGTTCTCGAGCTACCTAGATTAGAGGGTTGGCAACACTATTAGTCCAATCCAAGCTATTCATATGGCATGATCCATCAAGCAAGGGTGTACAATGATGGTGTTAAAATTAGATTGAGTTCTTGAGCCACCCATATGTAGGGATTGATCAAGCCATCAACTCAGTCCAAGTTATTCATCAATTGATCACTATACACATATAGGATGTCACTAGGTTTATGTATTGGTTCATGCACCTAGTGAGGTGTATTCATTCCTTTTATTTATCTTATATATTTAATCAATTTTGTCTTTTGATTTTGATATCCCTTATATAAGGACTGATCTATGCACATTTTATTTTTAGGACACACAATGGAGCATGCTTCACAAATTTAGACCTAGATTCATGAACTTGGCCTTATCAGTAAGTATAGGTACACTTTTTTTCTTTATCCTAATCATTTTGATTTTATATATTTATGGAATAAAATATGGGGGAATGTAATTATCTAAAAATGGCACTTGAGTACTAAGAGTGTTACTTGAGATGACATATCCATAGCTTAGGCCTAGACCTATCTTAGGTCCTATTCAAAAAATTTATCCAGCCTTCATGTGGGATACATGTGTCCCTAAACATCCTTAAATTATTCATAGACCCTCACTTTATCATACTGGTACCTAGTGCCTTAGGTTCTACCACCTGGGCACTAGCACCATAATTTAGACAGTAGTCCCAATGGTGCTAGTGTCCTAGCTTGGGCATTATTGTTTTTTTCCTACCTTTCACCACCAACGAATATATTTTATAATAAATAACCACCTAGGGTCAGCCTATACCTCTTTTAAGACCTGTACAAGCACTATAATAATATATATACATGAATTTTATCCCATTATTCACTTGATAGAAATGAGATGCAATAACATAAATTAACTCAGAATAAGTTGTGCACAACCAATATTATCAATCCCTATTTTGCCCTACTTCTACATATATCTATCTAAATTTTTTTAAGCTCATGTTACTTAGATTTCCAATCTCAATCACACTCAAATCACTCAAGCTAACATTCATACTAGCTTTAATTGCACGTAGACTAGCATTTAGGTGGAGAGAACTACATCGAGCTTGATCCCTTCTCAGAGTATTGGTATATAGGCAATTCTCATCACAACAGGGTGTTGAAGATGTCTAGCCTACCCCACTAATATCGCACTTTTCTACTTATGCCAATTAAATTTCCTAACAACATGGATGTCTAGGGTTTACATATAAAATCAGTCAAAATATGTGAACATCAAGGAATCAAAACTTATGTGCATAAGAACAAGCTTGGTAGACTTAAACAAAGGTGCACCTAGAACCTTAGAATAATTATACATACAAGACATTAGCACCAAAAGGATGACACTAGTGCCATTAGACCTACTATCGAGTTAGGGCACTACTATCTAGGAAGGGTTTTTACACTAAATCCTATTTGTGACACTCAAATCAACTCTTGTCCTAGTTTGCAACCTCCAGATATTCTATCTCAATAAACTTATAGCTAAGCAATTATTTACATTATTTATTTATATTTTTAGAAAGGTTGAAATAGGTTAATTCTATTACAAATCAGTGGTTGTATTTATTGCATATTTTTAACCTGATTTACTTTACTTAGACCCTTTAACAATCTAGGGCTTAAACTCCATAACCCTAAAAAGTTAAATCATAAAATGTTAGGTGTGAAGTCACTATTCATGGCCACTAGTCATGGTGATGTGGATGGTTAGTGATGTGGCTGATTGGTGATGTGGTAGAGTTTATGGAGGGTCTTTCACATGTGATAGGATTAGGGTGTAACACTCCACCAAGGCACATGGATTTGTCCTTGGTAGTCACATGGGTGTTTTCTTATTGTGCAAAAGTTAAGAGGTCAAGTGTGGGGTGCCATATGTAATGGATCTAATATTTCATATGTCTGAAGAAAGTTAAAAGTTTATTTAACACATTTTTGACTATATGTGCACATGGGAAGAAGAAGACAAAAGAACATTGTTTTTGATTGAACTCACATGTGTGAGTGGGGCACCATATTTGGAAGCACATGGAGGTGGATGGATTTTTTTTAAATTAGTGGATCTACTTTTTTTACCCTTTGAGTATAAAGATAAGAAAGTTTCTATTATAGATTTTCCTCACATGAGGAGTGGGGGATAATGATTTTTAGAGCCACATGGACGTGGCACATATTCTTGTCTAAAGTGAAGATGCTTTGGATACTTTTGGCATATGATGACATGCACCACTATTGAGAATAATTTTTCACCCAAGTGTGGCATATTTTTAGGGACACATGTTATTAATCTCTCTCTTTCCTTTCTCTCTTGTTGTAAATACATATATATTCATGAGCTATCCATTGTAATTCATCCTGTTATATGATCTATGTAATATTGAGCTTGCATGCTTGAAGGTTGGATCCTATAGGCTAGGTTATGCTTGGTTTATAAACCTAAATACTTCAGTTGTAAGCATTGAGTGCTTGGTTGATATCACTAAAGGAGTTGATGGAGGATATAATATAAGAGAGGAGTTGCTAAAGTAGTGAAGTCTAGAAGCTGCCATTTGCCCCATGGTTTTTATCTGCACATTGTAGGGTTTCGATGTACATCTTGTATAATGTGTTCTCTCTTGTCTCCATCTTTTTTGTAGCTTATTTTTCCACTTATTTACTTGCATAGTAGGATATATCTTATTGATCCTAACATGTGGTATCTGAACTATTTTGTTACTTACAATTGGTATTATAGCCTTGGTGAAAAAATACATGTGTGAGTATTTTTTGTTTTTGGTTGGTTTGTGCAAGTGGAAACTAATGTGACTAGAGGAGAGACCAAGGTTAAGATAGAGAATTTTTTTTTGGGTATGGTAGGTATCTCTCTATGAAGTAAGGTGGAGGATCTCTTGGTGAATATCTTGTTATCTTCATGTTGATGATGAAAAGACTGGAGATGAGTGGAAGAGAAGCTAAAAAAGCTTTATCAGACAAATCAACAACCTACACAATGTTCCTATTGAAAAATAAGCAACTATATAGCTTGAGGAGCAAGCTG
This sequence comes from Torreya grandis, assembly GCA_037957365.1. Lineage (NCBI taxonomy): Eukaryota > Viridiplantae > Streptophyta > Pinopsida > Cupressales > Taxaceae > Torreya > Torreya grandis. The sequence goes on from JARHVA010000532.1 coordinate 3,992,055, forward strand.
GTCTCCATAGGTGGAGATCGAAGATGAGGCATGACCTTGTTATGGTTATTGGAAACAAATGAAGGTGTGTATGATGTGGTATCATAATGGCCACATGTTATTTGAGGTGTTACTAAAGATTAAAAAATCCATGCAAAGGAAGAAGGTACAAAGAAACCTAAACTTGTACCTATTTTAAAGTAGTTGAAAATGAGAAAGATGAAGATGTAGATGTAGATGAACATGTCAGACCTAGTGTTCCCAAAAGGATAAGGTTGATGTTGACCATATAACTCAGGGTGTTAGAGTATTATGCATATGGTTATGGTGAGTAGCCAGGTAGACTGATGAATAGAGTAACAATGGAATCACATTAGTGTTTTAGAAACATTTGATAGAACATGATACATTTTAAATGTAATTTTAAGGCTCAAAAACTTGGTAGGTGCATTGGTTCTCTAAGTAGCATGATGACTTCTCTGGAGCTATGATTGGTCTACTTATGTCATGTTTGGCATGATTGGTAGTTGAAGGCTACATGTATAAGAATAACTAAGACCTGACATTCCTAAAATGAGAAGGCCATGTGTTTAGACATGTGATAGAGCATGATGCATTCTAGATGCATTCTTGAGGCTCAAAAACTCAGTAAGTATAGTGATGCACCAAGTAGCATGACGACTTCCAAAAAGTTATGATTGCTCTAGTGAACTTATGCCATGTTGATAGCTTAGTGGCTATGTAGAGAAGTATGGTTTTGAATTATATGAGATCTTCTGTCCTCACTACTATCAAGATTAATACATGCACTAGTTATTGTTCAAGGAATTGAAGCATTGTGATTAGATGTGCTAAGGGAGTACAAGAGATTCAATACCTTCATGTAAATCCAAAGTGTTTAGTAGAGGTTTTTGCTATATGAGTTGATAACGTGTTGAATGTATGCCCCAACATGATCACTAGTGTGATGGCTTAGGTGACAAGGATGTGATGAAGGTGGTAGGAGGAGACAACCAAGGATGGAGATGCATAAAGATAAGAAATCAATAAAGTACCCCACTTCTTGCATTATGAGTTATCTTCTTAGGAGCATCTTGTTGATGATAAAAATTGTAACATTAACAAATCAACCCTTTCACCTATTGTGAAGGTCAAGTTGGAATCATACCAGTATAAATATGGGGTTTTAAAGGTTCATCTAATATCCTAAAGATGTGATGGGTTTTTTATTATAAGTTCTGAGAAATAATCAAGTAACTTATTCTGTTATAATAATAAAAAATCTATATTAAATCATGAATCAATTAAGATAAAAATCTATAATCTATTCTATTTGATAGAGAAAACATATGAGTTAGATAGTCTCTTGAAGAATATAAATATGATTCAATAAATATTCATATATTCAATGATATTTCACTTCTTGCTGCAATATTCTCCAATCAATTCTAGAAGATTACAGAAAGAGAAGAAGGCAGATTTAAGAAAGAGAGAGATAATACATTCAATCACTTAAGCAAAGATCAAGAAACAAATGACCAATAAAAGGAAACTAAGAAAAGCACACAACTACTTAAAGAAAACTAAGAAAATAATCTAAACAAGACACAAACCTAAAAGAGAAAGACAAATAAATTAAGAGAACAACCTATTAGGAAAATAAACTACTAAACTATAAAAAACTAAACTAAAAGTAAATCTAATAGAAATAACTAATAACAAGAAAGAAACTAATTAAAATAAAATCTAAAAATAAAAGAAAGGGACTAACAAGTATTAAGCTATGAAATAACTATCAAACAACTAACTTTGAAAAAAAAAAGATTATTAATAAACAACTAAATATATAAAATTTGATTAAGATAATTATTCAAATTAAAGGATCAAATAAAGATGAAGAACATTAAACTCGAATAAAAATAAATAATGAATTAACTATCTAATAATTAATCTATAAAACAGAAAATAAAATGAACTGAAAAGATTAAGTCTTAAAAACTTAAAAGGTTTCAAAATCTAAACATAAATAAGAAAATGCTTGCCTAAGAAGGATTAATAATTATCTAAACAAAGGAAGAACAAAATTTAAATAAGAAACTAAAAACAGATAGAAACTAACGATTAAAACTAAAATTAAGAAAATAACCTAAAACAAAAACAAAAATCAGATTTAGAAGAAATCTGAAATGTTTGATTATATTAAAGTTAAAGTCAGATAAATTATAAAGTGTATGTGAGTCTCAAAAAGAGAGTCATTTGAGCCGAAAAAGGATAACTTTATTGAGAAAATCAACATTCTTCCTTTACAAAAACTTGAAAGACAACTTTACAATCAAAATAGATCAATGAAATGTCACAAAATAGCAAAATGTTCATCATTATTCAGGATGAATACTTGGAGTCTACACATAGGACTACAAATAGAAATCATCAAAGAATGTTAATCCTAGCAAACTTCAGATAACCAATACTAAATGATAAATAAATCTGGATATACCTATGTTGCATAAGCAATTACTCAACCATTAGATAAAATACCATTGGGTCTATTTGTTGTTATTCTATCTTCAAATGAGTCCTTGATCTCTTCTTATACCTTCAAACTTAGTTACAAAATAACTTATAACTAACTTTGGTTAGTTATTAGTTTATATTAACTAATTGACTTTTAACAAAGTCAATTAATTATAAATTATAATTTTTTTCATTACGACTTAAAATGTTAATTGATCAAGTTATTAAATATAGATCGGGTACTAATCTTAACGGGTGGGGACCCATATTAATTAAAAATATAATAGAATACACATTTTAATAAAAAAATAAACAAGTCAAAAATTTATAAATCCTATTCATCTTAATCCATAATGCATAGTAATTAACTTAAGCATATATAATTATATATCTGAACTATAAAATTAATATAATTTTAAAATTATCAAAATTTATCGAAGTCTAAAAATCAAAGTATCAAACTGCAATATCAAGTTCTATCATGAAAGTTTAGCACTAAAACAAAATTTATCCCTTGGACATCCAATAATCCTCTGAATCAGATAACACTTTAATCACGTACTTGTCTTGTTCATGAAGACAAAAATTGTATTCCATCTCAGTAGTAGGAAATGACACTAATCTCATCCCTGAATCTGTGGTGTTGTCATCAATTTCCAATTTGATTTTCTTCAACATTCTAACTTCCCTTGGTGTCTTTGGCTCTGATTGAATTTTAGTAGTCCTATTTTACGCAATGCTCTTAGAAGGTGGGATGTCTATCATTTTACTTCTACTATCATAACCCTAAAATCCCAAATTCAACCTTTTAAACCTTAAGAGAGGCTCACTATGGGCACCAGCTAGATTCAACCTCTTACATTTTCTAGTAGGATCTACATGAGAAGGGGAATGTACATCAGAAGGAATGGCCATCTTCTTAAGATTTTTAGCATGGACAACTTATATTTCTAGCTGTGTGGATTGGTTTACAGGCAAAGGATTAATAATTGGTTCAATCCTTTCAATCCTAGGGGACTACAGAGGCAAGTGTTGTGTATTATGATCTAAACAATAAGATAAACTACTTTGAGAAGGTGTATGAGTTCCAAATCTACGTTCAAATAAACCCATGTTTCTTCTATAACCCCTATTGACTGGATTAGTAGGCAAATTACTTAGAATGTCCCAAAATTCAAGGTCAAAAGCATCAAAGTGAATGGACATCCTTATCCCTCTATGAAATCTAGGGCCAAAGTTTCTTGCATGAAAACCACCTATGAAAACCTCTAAAGGGTTGGTTTGTATAACTATTAGAACTCTACCACCATCCCATATTATTATTACTCCTTGTTGAACTTGTTTGGTCCCACGCAGATATAATGGATAATCTAAAATATAACATCAAAATCTAAGATTGGAAAAAATGGGTTCAAAGAAAAAAATTGAAAATTACTTCAACAAACTGAACCCAAAATATATCATGAATTGAAAATCATCTGTCTAAATCAAAAATCTATATTGAATACTCAATCATGATCATAATTATTTTATCTTATAAGTTTTGGAAACCTTATGAATTTTATTTTTAGTGCATCATTCTTAAACCTTTCAAAAATGGAATTACAGATCTTTTCAACACACTAATTTAAAATGAATATTAAACTAAGCTATTTAATTAAATGACACAAAATTTCTATATGGAAGCATATATTAAACCATTATTACCTTCTTCTAATATAATGTCTTATACATAGTTTAGATGAGAAGTGTCAGGGCATCTTAACTTTAATATCTATATTCAAATTAAAAACCATTGCTTCAATTCTGAGTTGTATCCTTAAACAAATTTTCATTCTTATCCACTTTATTTTAAAAGGACATCAACACTTCTAACTAAAATCACCCAATGTAGTTTAAGAACACAAATATCCATAAATATGTTTTGTCAACTGAACATATTTCAACAAAATAACCAACCAAGTTATTCAATTTTATATAATCATCTCAAGCCTCATAACTGTCAACAATAAATCATTATACTGAAACCACATCCAAAGCTTTCTGAGCTAACTATGAGGTATCAAATCCACAACAAATAACCAAACTGAGACAAAAACACCTTCATGACTTTCACAAATTCTAATACTTCCATATCACAAGACATGTGAATCATAGTCTTCATAACAAATCATCAGCTTATACATAAGTAGACCATGATTTTACTTTATTTTGTGAAAACTCTAATTCAAAATTTTCTTGAAACCAACACCATATATTAGGACAAAACCCTAATTTATCCATATCAAAAACAAACTCTAACCATCATGGGTATTTGGAGATATATTTTCAAAACTGATATCAAATATGCATGCATGGTGACCAAAGCTTAATAATTCTAACTTGCGAGTTTCCATAGTTCATAAAATTAACAACAATCTCAACCCTACAGAAAACCAAGTGTCTAGATACTTTAACAAAATCATCATAACTTCTAAGAACATCTATATGCAGGAGCGTTTGTGAAGACTTTAGATCATTTTAGTTTAGATAAAACCCTTATCCATACTTCAACAAAACTAAATAAGACTACATATTAAAATTTGTCAAACCATTATTTTCTAAAATATACATGTAGATAGCACAAAATTCAAGCATATGAACAAACCAATTTTAATTCATACAATCAAAAAAAATCTTTTATTATTATGGGTACTTCATAATTACTTTTTTGGGTATCTCACTTCTTTTCATGACTGATACTAATATTTTGATACTTCCAGTCTTACTAAATGCATACACTAAAAACTCTTTCAATATCCTGAACACATTCACAGAAATAAAACCAGATTTATGACTTTGAGATTTCTACAAAGCTTAACTAAACACTTCAAGAACAAAGGTAGAATATCAAAATATGCTTGAACAAATTTTACTTAAATTTCCATTGAACAAATAGGGAAACTTTGTTTGCATTTCAAACAAAAAACCTTAACTTCAAACTTCTAATAATGCATGCATAATTTATCAATATTCTTAAAACCTTTCGAGAAACTCACAAAATCTTTCCAAAAGAAAACTTTACATGCAGGTAAACTTGAAAACTTTCCTCATAATAGATCATATTTCCTCATAGGAACCATTTGAAAATAGTCAAAACTCTTATTAATCTTCATGCAAATCTAGAATTTTATCTCTTCACTATAAAATTTCATTCACTACTAGAATATTTTCAAAAAACACCGACTAAAGTTAACATAGACATACTTGATAATCTCCAAAAATTCTTTCTTGATGAAAAATCTCCAGGAATCCTCAACTGTAGACTTCTAAATTTTGACGAACCAGGGTTCTAATTATATGAGAAGCTTGTGAGAAATGAACCAAAACCCAAGAATTTATAAGTTATATCAGCCCACTAGAGTTTGTAATCAACTGTATGTCATGTTATGCTTTAATTGGTTTATAATTACTAACTGTGTTTTTAGTAATCCTGCCAATTTACTTATTGACATCGACAAAATTACCCACAACTATCCATTCATAGTATTTCATTAGCTAACTACCATTTTTTGAGGAATAGGTCACTTCCATTAATTCCCTTATCACCAAATCTCTAGATGATCTCGAAGCATCAAAACCATATCTTCGTATTCAATGCTCCTGCGAACTTACATTGCCACCATGGATCAAAATACTAGCTAACAAATGTTTCACAATCAACCAAAAGGAATATTGACATTTAGTGAATTATGCAAACCCCATGATAAACCTTATACATTTATAATTATCAATGACTTATCATCATGGTCTAGGATTGTTCCATGCAAACTACGATAGGCCCCTTTTAGACTTAAACAATTGAATATAAAATTTTTAAAGTTCAAATAAGTCCTTTAATATTGGAATTTTACTTTATGAACAAGTCCAAGGTTGATAGCCAACTTTATAAATTTATTACCAATCAGATATGAAGAATGGTGTATATGACTTGATGTAATATTCACCAATTTTGAATACTTATTCAAATATTAATATGACTGAGACTTAGAATACCAACTAGGTAATCATGATCTCAACCATGTATTCAAGCAACAAGATCATCAGATAAAGGAACAAGGTTGTAATCTAGATGAGATAGAATAAAAGTATTATCAAATCAACTTAAGCATTTCAATTCCTCAAGTAACCATTATATCATCAATAGTGAATGAAATTGAACCATACATCAAATGTATACCTTCAGAACAATTTTTAAATGTATCAATTTTGAATGTAATGTTTTGTCAGGAATCTAAAACAACAAATAGCTCTGATTCCACTGTTAGGACCCAGAAGCAACAACTGATCACCTTGTATAAGCAACTTAAATATGCAGAATTAACCAGAATGCACAAGTAACTAGAATTCAGAAATAACACAGAATATGAGAGACAATACCCAATTGTATTAATACTCTTCCAGAAGGAAATACAACAAATAAGATGCCACAGTCTTCTTCCTTACACACCTCTAGGGCTCCCACACCTCTAGGGCATAAACAATAAATCTCTTCAAGAGCTCACTCTCTCAATTACGGTCCCAACACACAACTCAAACACAGAGTTGGTGTTCACCTCCAACCAGTCAATATCCACTACTGCCAGTACACAAGTACTCAAAGTACTTCAAGTAGATCTCCCATGAACTTGCAACAACTTGAAACTCAAATGATCTTACTTTGGAAGGGTCTACCTTGCCTTCCTCTATTGCTCTCCGACTGAGTACACCATGTACTCCAAGTATATCCTACCTGATCTTGCTCCCTGTTGTGTTGTGATCTCCTTGATCTTGCTGCCACCTAAAAATCAACTTGGTTTTTCAACACATGCAAACCTAGATCAAACACACACAAACACATGCAGATCAATGATCTTACTTACACATGCAAATCTCCAAAGCTGGTCTTGCACACCTACTAACCAAGATCATACATACATGAAGAACCCTTCTGATTCTCCAAACCAACACCCTTGTGGATCTCTACTAGACCTTGCTATCCTGCAGATCTACCTGATCATACACACTTGGCACTGTGGCACTAGGAGGAACAGACCATGCTTTCTTCACTCTGAAGGATCTAATTTTTGCTCTCTTACTCTCTAGCACACTTTACAATATAGCCCATGAGTCTATTATATAGATCTCATGCAAACAATAATTAGACATCTAATTACAATAATTATAGCCGTATCTCAAGTCTAAAATTGGCCTTTTTACATGCAAAAAACCAATTCGTTAATAAACTGTCCGTGAAACTCGCAGTTTGGAATCGCAAAGGCGACCGATGTCAGTCCCTGTCTGCCTGGAAGTGATCGACGTTGGCCGACTCCTGATCGATGTCAGTTGCTTCCTGTCCACCACTGACCGATGTCGGTCGGCCTAACTGATGTCGGTGACTTTGACACTCAGCAGCCTCCTCCCCTGTTTGCATCAGTGAAGCTTTTAGCTCCACAACCTAACATGTTTTTCAAAAAGTCATAGCACTATTATCTGTACTTAATCATGAATTAAATCAACTATGAAGATAAAAAACAATTATAAATATGTCTAAATTCGTAATGCATTTCGTAATTGAAATTGTCTCAAACTAAACTGAATAATCAAAATAACTGATCACATACAACTATATATCGATATTTTATTCATTAATTCATCATGATTTTCGAAACCACTTAGAATCATAAAAAAAATTCCATCAATCAATCATTACTATTTCATAATCAAAGATGCATATGAAAATACTATCAATCAATAGGGTTCCTAATACATTTTTAGGTTTCATGATAGGGTCATCTCTATGACAAAAAGTATTAATTTTGAAAAAATTGGGTGTAGAAAATAGGTATAACACTAACGACCGTGCTAGTCAATTTTATGAAATAAATTTGAGTAGCAACAAATTGCCTATCATATAAAATAAATTTTATCTTGAGATTGTGATCTAAGAAATCATTTCTCAAGTAGCTAAGCGTGAACACTTTAAATAATGAATTTGACAAGGGATGGGTTATTCGGCTAGTGTGGCACGAAGAAAGGGAAATAGATAACAAGGAAGTTTGGGCTGGATGTACAATTAATTACAAATTTCTTAAGTACAAAATCTTAAAATGAAATAATACTATAACAATAAAATATAACTTAGCCATATTATTCATTTATTATGAAAAACTGAATTTGTAAGAGTAATTTCTAAAAATGAATGATACGTACAACACTTCATATCTTCCTTGCATTCTTTCTTCATAATGTGATATTTTCCATCCATGACCTTTTATTGATCATTTCAAAAGCAAAATACAACAAATCAAAACATGAGACAAAAAAAGAAAAACAAACATAACAATGAAATAAAGGAAAGGAAAATCAAACCAAAAAGAAAATAGAAAACAAAGTAAAAGAGCAATAAAAAGATAACTAATCATGAAATAATTTCAAGTGGTGACTGTTTACTAAAGAACACAACCAATTTCATTCAAGATCCTTAAGATGAAATGCATTATTTACAAAGATTGTGGTAATTCCGTAAAGTCTAAGCCATAATGTATCAAACTTATGATATTTTCCAAGGTCCTCATGGGATTTGTCCCAATATAAAACTAAGTCACCAACATTAAACTTTTTACTATAAACCCTTTTATCATTTAATTTTTTTTTTTTTTTTTAACTTAGTCTTTTCTAATTTATACAATGTTGTTGCTTTAGATACATCAAGAGCTACTAAATTATGCAACCTTTGTTTAATTAAATTTGTATCCTCAGCTACATATTTTAAAACAGTCCTAGCTGAAGAAATCTGAAGTTTTATTGGTAAAGAAGCTTTAAACACATATGCTAATATGAAAGACAAATACCCAGTTGCTACCTTAACAATATTCATATCATCCCATAAGGCTTCAAAAATTTTAAGATACCAATTTCTTTTATTATCACAAACTAGTTTCTTCATAATCAAAATCAAATTTTTACTTGTGGATTTAGCTTTTCTGTTTCCTTGCGGATAGTACTTGGATGAATGACTTGGAATAATAGAATAATTTTATAGGAATTCAAAGAATTCATTTGAAATGAATTGATGTATATTATCTAAAATAATCTCATATGGAACTCCGAATCTATAGAAAATCTGATTTTTTAGAAAATAAATTGCTTCACCAGTTACTGTACTTTTAAGTGCTTTAGCCTTGGGCCACTTGGCGAAATAATCCATAGCTATCAAAATATATCTATGACCTGTAGATGAAGGCAGATGAATATCTAAAATAAATTCAATGCCCTATTTTTTAAAAGGTTTTTCTTGAATAACTAGATTTAAAGGCATTATAGGTAGTCTATCCCTTCTAACAAATACTTGACAAGGCATATAGAAATGAACTAACTTATAAGCATCTTGAAAAAAGTAGGCAAATAATAAATAGCTCTCAAAATCTTATAAGCTATTATTTTTATAGCATAATGTCTACCACAATTTCCTTCATGACAGCCCCTAAGAACTTTCTGAGTTTGATTATGCGTAAGACATCTTAACAAAATTCCATCTCGATTATGATAAAACATAAAATTTTCTAATAAATAGAAATTTAATGCTTTTAATCTTAAGGAATGCCTTTATTTCTTATTTAATTTATTAGGATAAGATTGATTTTGAAAATAATAAACTAAATTTTGATACCAATCATCTTCAGTGAATAAATAATCCTATTCATTCATTTCAAGACCAAACTTAAATTTTTTAGAAAATTCAGCAACTTTCATAGTTTTTAAGTGTGGTTTTGCATTTAATTTTTTTTCAACCAATGAAACCAAAACATTAATATCCGAGGCATTATTTTTAGCTAAGCGTTTTACTAGTTCATAATCTTTAATAGTTTTAGAAGTTTCAAATTCAAGATCAAATTCTTGAATGTGTAAGATCCACTTAACAAACCTTCCTTGAATAGTTGACTATTTTACAAGGTATGACAAAACATGTACATTAGATTGCACAAAAACTTTGTTTCCCATTAATAAATATCAAAATTTAATCAAAGAGGAAATAAGTGAGAAAACTAATTTCTCAATAAGGGGTACCTAGTTTTTGTATCTTTTAAGACTTGGCTCATATAACCGATTGGTTTCTCTTTATTATTTTCAAAATTTTGAGATATTGCAGCTCTTATCGCCTTTTTAGTAGCATTAACATAAAAAATAAATGCTTTATTCAAATCAGGCTTAGTAATGATAGGAGCACTTGCAATTATATTGTTAATAAAATTAAAAGCCAATTCAACATTTTCATCCCAAATATATATTTTATCTTTCTTAAATAGTAATTGTAAAGGATTAGATTTGTCAACAAAATCAGAAATGAATTTTCTAATAAAATTAATTTTACTAAAGAAAGACCTTAAACTTGATTGATCTTTGGGAGGAGGAAGTTCTTTAATTGCTTTAACACACTCAGGATCAATATAAATACCTTCTTTAAAAATTATGTGTCCTAACAACTTACCTTCAATCACACCAAAAAAAAAATTCTTTGAATTTAAAGAAATGCCAAACTTTCTACATCTTGTGAATATTTCATGAAGATGATCCAAATGTTTATTTTTAATTAAGACTTAAAGTTTTAATTGATCAAGTTATTAAATATAGATTGGGTACTAATCTTAACAGGTGGGGACCCATATTAATATAAAATATAATAAAATGCATATTTTAATCATAAAATAAGTCAAAAATTGATAAATCCTATTAATAATAATCCATAACATATATTAATTAGCTTAAGGATATATAATTATATATCAAAACTGTAAAATTATTATGTTTTCAAAATTATCAAAATTTATCAAAGTCTAAATATCAAAGTATCAAACTGCAATATCAAGTTCTATCATGAAAGTGTAGCACTAAAATATAATTTATCCCTTGGACATCCAATAATATTATGAATAGATAACACTTCAATCACATGCTTATCTTGTTCATGAAGACAAACATTGTATTTTATCTCAGTAGCAGGAAATGGCACTAATCTCATCCCTGAATCTGTGGTGCTATCATCAATTTTCAACTTAATTTTTTTCAACGTTTTGACTTCCCTTGGTGTCTCTAGCTCTGATTGACTTTCAACAATCCTCTTTTCTATAGTGCTCTTAGAAGGTGGGATGTCTATCATTTCTCTTCTACCAGCATAACCCTGAACTCCCAAATTCAAACTTTCAGACCTTAAGAGAGGCTCACTATGAGCACCAGCTATATTCAACCTCTTAAATTTTCTAGCAAGATCTACATGAGAAGGGGAAGGTGCATTAGAAGGAATGACCATCTTCCTAAGATCTTTAGCATGGGCAACTTCTATTTCTAGTTGTGTGGATTGGTTTGTAGACAAAGGATCAGTAATTGGTTCAATCATTTCAATATTAAGGTGTTGCATAGGTAAGTGTTGTGGATTATGATCTAAATAATGAGATAAATTACTTTGAAAAGGTATATGAGCTCCAAATCTATGTTTAAAGAAACCCATGTTTCCTCTATAAGGAAAATTTCTTAGAATGTCCCAAAATTTAGGGTCAGAAGCATCAAAGTGAATGGACATCCTTGTCCCTCTATGAAATTTAGGGCCAAAATTTATTGCACAAAAACCACCCCTATAAAAACCTCTAATGGGTTGGTTTGTATCACTATTGAAACTCTACCCCCATCCTCTATTATCATTACTCCTTGCTGAACCTGATTGGTCCTACCCAAACATAATCGACAATCTGAAATATAACATCAAAATCTAAGATTGGGAAACAAGTGTTCTATGAAATAAAACTGAAAACTACTTCAACAAACTGAACCCAAACTGTATCATGAATTGAAAACCATCTATCTAAATCAAAGATCTGTATTGAATACTCAATCATGATCATAATTATTTTATCTTATAAGTTCTAGAAACTTTATGAAGTACATTTTCACTACATCATTCTTAAACCTTTCAAAAAGGGAACTACAGATCTTTTCAACCCATTACTTTAAAATGAATAGTGAACTGAGCTATCCAATTAAATGACATATAATTTATATATGGAAGCATCTATTAGACCATAATTACCTTCTTTTAATATAATGAGTTATATATATTCTAGATGAGAAGTGTCAGGGCATCTTAGCTTCAATATCTATATTCAAATTAAAAACCATTACTTAAATTCTAAGTTGTATCCTTAAACAAATTTTCATACTTATCCATTTTCTTTGAAAAGGACATCAACACTTATGATTGAAATAATCCAATGTAGTTTAAGAACATAAATATCCATAAATATGTTTTGTTAACCAAACATATTTCAAAAAAATAGCCAACCAAGTTTTTCAAATTTATATAATCATATCAAACCTCATAACTGTCAACCATAAATATTTATACTAAAACTACATCCAAAGCTTTTTGACCTAACTATGAAGTATCAAATCTGCAACAAATAACCAAACTGAGACAAAAATAGCTTCATTACTTTCACAGATTCTAATACTTCTAGATCATAAGACATGTGAATCATAGTCTTCATAATAAATCATTAGTGTATACATAAGTAGACCGTGATTTTAATTTCTTTTGTAAAACCTCTAATGCAAATCTTTCTTGAGACTAATGCCATATATTAAGACAAATCCCTAATTTATCCATGTCAAAAACAACTCTAACCATCATGGGTATTTGGAGATATATTTTTAGAACTGATATCAAATATGCATGCATGGTGACCAAAACCTAATAATTTCAACTTTTGAGTTTTCATAGCTCATAAAATTGACAACAATCTCAACCATACAGAAAACCAAGTGTCTAAATACTTTAACAAAAACATCATAACTTCTAAGAACATCTACATGCAGGAAGGTTTGTAAAGACTTTAGACCATTTAGACTAGATAAAACCCTTATCCATACTTCAACAAAACCAAATAAGACTATACTGATATTCATTGAACTATTATTTTTTGAAATATACATGTAGATAACATAAAATTCAAGCATATGAACAAACCAATTTTCATTCATAAAAAGAAAAAAATATTTTATTATTATGGGTACTTCATAATGACTATTTTAGGTATCTAAATGACCTCTTTTGAAAAATGATACTCATATTCTGATACTTCCAACCTTACTAAATGCATACACTGAAAACTCTTATGATATCTCGTACACATTCACGAAAACAAAACTAGATTGTGACTTTGACTTTGAGATTTGTACAAAACTAAACCAAATGCTTCAAGAACAAAGGTATAATATCAAAATATTCTTGAATAAATTTTACTCAAAATTTTATTGAACAAATAGGGAAACTTTGTTTGCATGTCAAATGAAAAACCTTAACTTCAAACTTATAATAATACATGCATATCCTATTAATATTCTTAAAACCTTTCAAGAAACTAATAAAATATTTCCATAAAAAACTCTACGTGTAGGTGAAATTGAAAAATTTCTTCATAATAGCTCATATTTCCTCATAGAAACCATTCAAAAATAATTAAAATTGTTATTAATCTTCATGCAAATCAAGAATTTTATGGCTTCACTATAAACTTTGATTCACTACCATATTATTTTTGAAAAACACTGATCAAAATTGACATAGACATACCTGGTAATATCCCAAAATTATCTTTTGGCAAAAAATCTCCAAGAATCCTCAATTGTAGACTTCCAAATTTTGATGAACCAGGGTTCTACTTCCACAAGAAGCTTGTGAGAATTAAACCAAAAACCAAGAATTTACAAGTTATATCAACCAACCTGAGTCTGTAACTAACTGTATGATGTGTTATGATTTAATTGATTTGAAATTATAATTGTGTGTTTAGTAATCCCACCAATTTACTTATCGGCATTGACAAAACTATCCACAACTATCCCTTCATACTATTTCATTAGCTAACTACCATTTATTTAGGAACATATCATTTTAATTAATTCTATTACCCCTAAATCTTTGGATGATCTCAAATCATTGAAACCACACCTTCACATTCGATAATCCTACCAAATTACATTGCCACCACAGACTGAAATGCCAACTAATCTCCTACTCAGTCAAATAAAAAATACATTGAACATGTTTCAGAATCAACCAAAAGAAATGTTGATAGTTAGTGAATTATGCAAACCCCATGATAAACCTTATACATTTGTCAATATTAATGACTTATCAATGTGGTCTAGGATTGTGCCATGCAAACTATGAAAGGCCCCTTTTGGACTTAAGCAATCGAATATAAACTTTTTAAAGTTCAAATGAGTCCTTTAATAGTGGAATTTTTCTTCATGAACAAGTCTAAGGTTGATAGCCAACTTTATAAATTTATGCCCAATGAGATATGAAGAATGGTGTATATGCCTTGATGTAATATTCACCAATTTTGAATAATTATTCAAATATTAAGATGACTGAGACTTAGAATACCAACTAGGTAATCATGATCTCAACCACATATTCAAGCAACAAGATCATCAAATAAAGGAACAAGGCTACAATCTAGATGAGATAGAATAATAGCATTATCAAATCAACTTCAGTGTTTCAGTTCCCAAGTAACCATTATATCATCAGTAGTGAATGAAACTGAACCATACATCAAATTTATACCTTCAGAACAATTTTCAAATGTATCAATTTTGAATGTAATGTTTTTCAAAAAATCAAATCACCATTATTTGTACTGAATCATGAATAAAATCAACTATGAATATCAAAAACCATTACAAATATGTCTAAATTGGTATTGCATTTTCCAACTAAAATTTTCTCAAACTAAACTAAATCAACAAAATAATTGATCACACACAGCTATGTATGCATATTTTATTCATTAATCCATCATGCTTTTCAAAATCACTTAAAAATATAAATAAAATTCCATCAATCAATCATTACTATTTCATAATTAAAGATGCATATGAAAATACTATCAATCAATAGGATCCTCAACATAGTTTTAGGTTTCATGATAGGGTCATTTCTATGGCAGCAAGTATTGAATTTGAAAAAAAATAGGGGGTGTAGAAAATAGGAATAACACATCCTATAATATAGGATAAGACATGTTGTGTCTTATGTATTGGATTCATCAGGAGTAGGAAGCCTCGTGATGCCATGGTGAGCACTAAACTGGATATTCCCAAGTAGTGGGAGTTGTGCGTAGTTCATGGTAAACTGTTGAATACAGGATTGGTCTATGGAGAAGTGAAAAGTAACTTCAGGTGATCAAATCTACTATGGAGGAGTAGATGTTGACAAAGCTAGTTAGGGAAGATAAGTTTTAGTAGTGCAATAAAACTTATAATAGGTTTGTGTTAGGGCAGTAGTGGGCATAGATGGACAACTAGTTTTAGAATACTCAAGTGCAGTAAAATCCTATATATATTGACTTCAAGTGAGATTATGTTAGGTGTTAAGTCACTATTCATGAATCACTATTTATAGTCACTATTCATGGTGATGTGGCATGCTGATGATGTGGGTGGTTAGTGATGTGGTTAATTGGTGATGTGTCAAGGCCTAGAGAGGGTATCTCATATATGATCAAGTTGATGGGATGGGAGTGGGGCACAACACTCCACCAAAACACATGGGTTTGTCTTTGAAAGTCACATGGGTGTTATCTTTTGGTGTAAAAGTCAAGAGGTCAAGTGTAGGATGCCATATGTGTTGGATCTAAGATTCCATGTCTGGAGAAAGTCAAAAGGTGATTGAAACGCCTTTTGGACTTTGTGTGCACATGGGAAGAAGAAGACAAAAGACCATTATTTATGATTAACTTGACATGTGTGAGTGGGGTGCCATCTTTGAAATCACATAGAGGTGGATGGATTTTTTATAAAGTAGTAGATATACTTTATTGACCCTTTGATGATGAAGACAATAAGGTTGTTATTACATATTGTCCTCATATAAGGAGTGGGGGATAATGGCTTTTGGAGCCACATGGAGGTGGCACATATTATTATCTAAAGTGAAGATGATTTGAAGACTTTTGGCACATGAGGACAAGTAACACTATTTAGGATCATTGTTCACCCAAGTGTGGTGCATTTTTAGGGTCACATGTTATTAATCTCTCTCTCTCTCTCTCTCTCTCTCGCTCTTCTCTCTCTTGTTGTAAATGCATAAATATGCATGATCTTTCCATTATAATTCATCCTGTTAGAAGATCCATGCAATATTGAGATTGCATGCTTGAAGGTTGGATCTTGTAGTCTAGGTTATGCATAGTTCACAACCTGAATGCTTCAGATGTAAGCATTGAGTGCTTGGTTGATACAACTGAAGGAGTTGTTAGAAGAGCTATTGTAAGAAAGGATTTGATAAAGTAATGAAGTATGGAAGCTACCATTTTTCCCATGGTTTTTCATTTCAAATTGCATGGTTTCCACGTACATCTTGTGTAATGTGTTCCCTCTTATCTCCATATTTGTTGAAGCTTGTTTTTCCTCATTATTTACTTGCACAAGAGGATATATTCCTAACATGTAGTATCAAAGATATTTTATTCTTAAAAGGAACAAACAAGCTAAAAAAAGAATTCACACATGGAATGAGCCTTTAGAACATCAAGGAAGAGCTAATAAAAAGGATATGGATGAATAGTAAAGAAAGGAGAGATTGTTGTCGGTCTAAAAGGTTACAAGTCTATATAAGGTTTGCATTATGCTTTGAAGTTTTGAATAATAAAAAATAAGTGTTTTATTGATGGTAAATACTTCATTGTATTCCTATAGTACATGATATTGTGTTTTTATATGAATATGAAGCTAATATGTGTCTTAGATTCCATATATGTATGATTGTATAGAAAAACACAGAAATATGTATTTAAGAAGACTGAAACAAGAGAGATGTGGACATGTTTTGAGATGCATGGGGTAAATTTCATGATTTATCAAGTAAGATACATGAGTATGGAAGTTATTTGAGTCAACAAAAGTGTTTAGACATCTTTTCATCTGTGGAATATTGTTTATTTCTCTCCTCTAGTTTAGAAAATAGAGGTTAATAAAACATAATCAAGGAAAAGTGAGGATCTCACATGTTTTTATGAGAATAAACTTGTTTAAGTGATGGGATTAGTTGAGAACATGTTGATAGTAACTATTAAAATTCAAATAAATATTTGAAACCCTTTTAAATTAAAGAAATTCCTTTTATATTACTCTCAAATATGAGAAACTTAGTCTATGACAATCTTAAGAAAATGACTTATTTTGGTGTCTCTGACTCATTTTCAACACTTAGTCTTGAAGACAAAGTAATAAATTTTTGTTAGTATCCTTATCCAAGTGAAAATTTCCCATAATAGTGATTATAAGTTGATATATATATATATATATATATATATATATATATATATATATATATATATATATATATATTTTTTGGCGTAGTAGGACTGTGTAAACACTGCCTAGGGTTTTAGAGTTCAAGAAAGCCCTATATCTTTTGATTTACCCAAAAAATTGGTCTAAAATTCTAAAGAGAGATAGAAGGTAGTGTTTTAGAGTTTATAAGGTGGTTTTATGTTGGTATGTTGATTAAGGATAAAGCTATTAGAGTTGCAGGGTATGCACAAGAAGAAAAACATAATAAAAAAGTAGAAAATATGAGTTTGGCCTATACCAAACCTAGAAGGTGGTATATGAGATAAGTATTAAATGATTTGGTAGTGTGTTGGAGGTTATTATATGGTTTATGATCTTTAGATCATCCATCAAAGAGGAAATAATCTAAACTCTTAGTCTTAAGTCTGTAATTTCTTGTGCTACAATCATGTTTAGTATCATGTTGTTTATACAAGGGCTAAAAGAGAGGTAATTGTTGCTATCAGATTTAAAGTCATTGAGAAAACCAACATAAACCCTTTTTAAAGTATTAAACGGTTAAATCCATTAGAAAATTTCATTGAATTAATTATTAGGTCTCAATTAAAGCCTAATGGAATGTCTAGGGAGGCAAAATTTTGAGATTGTGAGCAGGACCATGTGTAAAGGTTTTTGAGGATTGATCTTGTAAACTATAAGATATATATTATAAGAATTAAGAGGATTTTGGATCTATAGGTTCATGTTAGAAAGGAAAATATTAAATCAAATCCATGAAAGGATAGGTCTAATCAACAAGGTCTATTAAGATTAAGGTTGCCCTGTAGAAGGATCAAAGTTCATGCTAAGAGGATTGAATGATGGTTAGTGAGGTCTGAGTTATGTATGAGTTTCCTTGAAGTAAACATCAAACTCAAGAGAGGTTTAATGAATGAGTATTAAAGAGACCTTATAGGTGATTGAGTATTAAGTTGGTATAAGGCCTATTGAATCCATTGAATGTCTCATCGGTATTTCCAAAGACCAATTTTAAGAAGATAATTAGATGGAAAAAAGATAGTAAGTGGACTAACCTATAAAAAATGGAGAGATCTATAGAAAATTTACAAACCTATATGACAAGTGTGTGAATAAGACTAGTTGTAGACACCAAAGAGTCCTAATTGAATTAAAATTGATCATAGTTAATAAATGCTAGTAGGATACTTACATCAATAACATTAATTAATACTTAAAAATCACCTCCATATAGGTATATATAGATATAGTAATAACAACACACACACTCCTGTGGTGTCGAAAATTCTACTACAACATAAAAAAATCATATACATTATTGAGATTTCTATATGAACAATAATTAAATACCTTTTAAATTGTATAAATATTTGAAATTTAACAAGTCTAACAATTTTTTGTAACAACTAAAATATTAAAGCTACCTCAGAATTTGTAGCCAAGGTATCTAGATCAAATGTAGACAATTTAAACATAGTAAGGTTGATATCATCTATGCCCATGGAAATAACACCATGAGTGGGCTACATGATATCCTCCTCCTCAAGTCCAGTGCATATAACACCACATGATTTGCAAAAGTGAGCTCGCTAGGTAGTAATGCTAGACAAAGCCTCACCATGTCCACCCTTTACAATAGAAGTATGATAAATCTAGATTGTATGCTAAAAAAGGGTGTTATTAAGCAGCTTAAGCACATGCAAAGTATATCAATCTCTATAATATCCTTAACTGTAGAGGGTAGGGTCTCATGAGGACGTGGTTTATTGATACACACTCTTTTAGGTTGACTATTTTCATGACATGCACCTGACCTATCCTATGCAAAACCATTTCTTCTACCAAAGAACTTTGATAAATCAAAATGTTTTGGAACTTCATTCAGCACAAACTCACAATACAATTTTCTCAAAACATACAATGGGACCTCATTATTATTACAAGATGGTTGATCAAAGACCATCCACCATCAGTCCCAAAAATTATGTTTGATCAAATTGTGTGTGTCCCAGTGGATTGGAATCTATTTAGCCATCACATCTAGTAGTACACCAATTTTTCCATTAATGAATAGGGCAAAAATTTGTGTTTTGGTTATATTTTTATCTTTCATAGTGACTATAAATAATTTGTTGGAATAGTATGCCCTACATCTATTTCTATACTTATCCTAACAATTAATTTGACCCATTAACAAATTAATTTCACATAATAATGTATACAGGGTTCATTTTAAGAGGCCATATTGAAAACCCCCTTAGATCTGTTTAGAAAAATTAGATTCACATCCTTAGTGAATTTGAGTGTGTCTGAGGGGGAGGGGAAGTCATCTTGTATGTTTTTCGTATAACCACCTGATAGCATTCTACCAGGTGATAGGCGAGTGTTCAACTATCAGGTGACACTATGCTATCGTGTGACAACATGCTATTGGGTGAAAAAAATATGTTGTCATGTGGTACTATGCTTCCAAATGGTACCATGCTATCATGTAGTACTATGTTGTCACATGACACTATGTGGTTAGGTAGCATCATGCTGCTAGGCAATACCATTCTACCGAGTGGTAGTATGTTACTGCTTGACATCATGTTAACACATGGTACCATGTTGTCACTTGGTACCATGTTGCTACCTCAAACCATGTTACCACTCGACAACATCATGTTAGGTGGCACCATGCTATTGAGTGATAATATGTTATCGAGTAGCACCCTACTATCATACGGTGCCATGTTATCAAATGACACCATGGTGCCATACAAAAGCATATTATCAAATGATAGCACTATGTTACTGCTCCACACTATATAGCTATTCTACACCTTACTATTGCTCAACATGTAGCCATCGATTGACATCTTATTATTATCCAACTATGTGGTATTAGGAAATAGCGTGTTGCCATTCATTGTCATGTCTCTGCTATAGATTATCAGGTGGTGGCATGCTAGAACATGACCAAGTCACACAAACCAGTTACTTTTGTTTCCTCTTATGGCTTATAAATACCCCCCAATGCCCTCATTTTCACACTTTATTCTAAGGTTTTTCTCATCCCTCTCTTTTTTTAGACTTAACCTACAACTCTCAAGTCTTCAATAAAAATTTAATGGCTTTCAAATCCAAAAAAACTCAAACAAGGGTCATACAAAACATAATTTTCAAAAATCTATTATGTCCAGACTTCCTCTAGATAGTGGAGTAGCCAGAATCCTATGTGGATTGGATAGATGCCTGTGAATTCAGAGGCCTTATATAGATGCCTCATATGAATTTACCATGAACCATAACTTGTTGCGATCTCTAGTTGCTTGTTATAATCATACTAAGACCCATTTCCATGTGTGGTTTAACATTAAATCCATTTCCTTTGGCACCTCTCCATTAGATATCCATAATTTAACAATCCTTCCAAATTACAATGCAAGCTCTATTAACAACGAGGTTTCATTATTTGATGAAAATAAAAAGTACTTGGAGTTTGTCTACCACTTGGACATAGACCCAGCTGGTAAATGCTAATTTTATTAATCATATTAACATTTTTTAAATTATTCCTGAATCATTATTATTAGTTTTATATCCTAATTATAATTTCATGTTTTTTTTTTCATTGCAGATAGTCAGCTCTGAAGGGGAGTCCTAGTTGAAAAAATCTCTAATCTATTTCTCAAAGTTATTGTGCATTCTTTCAAGCCAGAACTGTTTTACAAAGAATACCATCATACATTCCCTTTTGGGATGTTTACTAAATTTTTCATTCTCTATCAGGTGTCAAATATGACTAGTACATGGTTATATCTAACAAGATTAGGTTGAGTTGAATCATGCATTTTCCAAGGACACTTCCACCAATTCATCCTCCAACTATATTTTGGCCTTATATTTTGAGGTCTTATATGATATACATAATACTATAATTCCCAGTACCCTCCATAAAAAATTGAAATCTAATTCTTTGTCTATCAATGAATAGGAGATAATTTTAGTTTTCATAATAATCACCTCTATTACTTTATACATATTTAAAATTTTAACATTTTTTGGCTTAATGGTTATTATAGGTAGGAGTGCATGCATATGGGACAAGAAAAAATGTGGCATCCAAATTTTGGCATTATCTTGAGCGCTCTGATGATACTGAGTCCACAGAGTCTTCATTCCATTCATTTCAAATTTCTAAATGCCCAGGAATTGATTCTATATCATCTCCACTTCTAGGTTCTCCCAAATTTCCTTAATTGTTTATTTATTGTATTATTTAATAGAATAATTATTTTTCATATTAGTTTATTACATTATTTTTTTTTGTATTTGACTCTCAAATTGTTTTCATTATTTTTTTGAATTATAGTTTTTATAATTAGGTAGTTTATTAACTAGATAATTTACTCTTTTTACAGGTGAAACCACCACTATCACTGCTACAAGTATAAAAATAATGAAAGAGGCAAATCCCATAAGGACAATCAGAATAGAAGAGGCAAATCCCATAAGAAACATCTAAATAGAAGAGGTCATCACCCTGACTACACGTAATAACAACTTCATTTTGAATTTGCATTAATTTTATGTTTTTGAATTTACCAGTTTTGACTATTTTTTTGTTTTTCAAGCCACCCTACATTTGCGAGGAGACCAAGAAGTATGCCACCACTCCCACCACCCATCTAGACTCAAAGAAGAGGAAATATTATCTCCTTCCCTGCACAGCGTAGAGGAATCCTGTAAATTTTTGATTTCCCAAATTTCTCTATTGGTGGTATTTATAGTGCACATGGTCTTACATGTTTTTAGCAAATTGATCTGGATGAATAGTTTCTTGGGATCAAAATCCAGGCCCTGAATGATGGTGGATTCAATCCACATGATTTTATTCAAGTTGTTAATATGCCTACAGAAGTGGCTTTACCTCTTTCCCCATCTACCCCACCCCCACTGATAATTTAAATGTGTTTGATGATTCCATAACTAATTTTTCATTAGATAATCTAATTTTAGAAAATTTTCTTGCTAATATGAGGGAGGGTTTTATTGATGAATTTAATGATTTAAAGTAATGAAAGATAAGGACAGAAATACTGATCAAAGAAATCAATGCTCGTTATCACAATCACTCCAAAAGAGTTAATAAGTTTTCATTTGTTTAAAATGAACCCTAAACAATTGACATTTTATTCAATCGAGCTCAATTTAGGATAATTTTTGTTAACAATGTTTACAATAATAATGTTTTAGGGATTATGATAAAACGGTTGAAAATTTTGAATGGAGAAGCCTAGGCCTGTTTCAATAAATGGGCTAGAGATATAAACCTTGTTACCATTGCACGAGTAGAGAAGGAAAAAACTATGGTAAGTTTTCATGATCTATAATGTGTATTTTATTTGTTAAAATTTTTATGCGCTTGAGTCTTATATATTATTTGTTAATTGTAGGAAAAATACAAAAAATTTAAGAAAGAAGCATAAAGTCTTAATGTGCATTTGAAAAATGCCCGCAAAATTATCACCTTAGTGATTGCATTCAAGGAAAAGCTTATTCTGTTAAATAAACAAAACAACATTTTGAAAAGTTTTATTAAAGATCATGGGATGGATCCAAACATTTTATTGAATCAAAAAATAGATGTAGATCCAACTATTCTTTCAGCTAGTGATGAAGTGAATGAGGAAAGGGAAATTATTGAAAATATCAATTATAATTTAGAGTATCTTGAGAAGGAAGGAGTTATTATGGAAGAGGATACACAAGCAGGTCAAGAGAGCAGGGTTTCAATGGAGGGCGATGGCAAATAGAAAGTGGGTGGAGTGTCTGTTAGAGATAAATGTTAGTTTGTTTCAAAAAGTTTATAATGTTTAAAATGACAATGATGTATATCATGTTTGTTTCAAAAACACTTGTTTTATTCAATACGCTTTATCATGTCAAATATATTTTACACTTGTTTCAAATACTCTAGGTATATAATTTTAATATTGTAAATATATTATGGTCAAGTTTAAATATTATATGAAGATATAACAGAGTAAATATTCTATGGAGTTATACTGTTATACTAGTTGTACTATTTGAAAAAGTGTTGGTTGAATGCAATGTTTAAATATTATTCAATCTAAACCATTGTGGAGGCAATGTTAGGAAACTTATCTTTTACAATTGGTATTTAGTACAGAGTGAATAGTGCTTATAGTTATGTTGTAAGTTAGTTATTAGAATATATTATTATTTAGAGTTATAATGTTATGTAACAACAATATAACACATATAGGTTTATTGTTATAGTTGTTAGATTGAGTTATTATAGGGATATTTGGAGATTGTGGTGAAAATTGGAAATATGTGCTCCCCAATTATAGGAAAAATATTTTTTTATATAGCTGTGTAATGGTTTGAATGTAAGTGTGCAATAGAATAATATTGGTGCAATTAAAATATTTGTCTGTCTTTTGGTTCAACACTTCTGCATGTATTAAATCTATGTATAAGCTCTCTAAATTACTATTATAGACAATAAAAATAATGAAAAAAACAAATCTTAATAATTAGAGAAGTTTTAATGGCATGCAAAATGGTGTCCTATGGTGCATGTCTACACATAAACTTGTATGCTCAAATGAATGTTCTAGTGAATGCTTGATCTTCTCTAGAGTATAAATGCAAACGCTCAATAATTTCTCTGTAGAATGTTAAGTATGATTATGATTGATCATTAATGAATGACTTATATTGTAATGGTTATATAAGTACTATTTGAAATACATAAAATTGTAATAGGACAAATAAAGTGCTTAATTCTAGTCTATTGAAGAAGTTTCATAATTTTTAGTGTGAAAATGAAGACATTGGTTCTAATTGAATCTCAATTTATCCATATAGTTTAAGACATTGGAAAGTAGTTTACATTCATGAAATATTTTACACAATTTAAACTATTCGAAGATGAAAAAATATGAAATATTGTAGAAAATAGTAATTGCTATACTTATCAAACTAAAAGTCAGGTAGCTGAAACAATCCTCGAGAAACTTGCTCATCATAAGTGTGATTTGCATCTACCATGGCAGTGTCATATTCAGTCTCGATATTCTCATCCCATGTATTTCTAGTTGTATTAATAATGCCTCTTCTTTCAACTAGAGAACTCCATGTTGCCAGTGCTCTGTCATAAGAAAGCTTGTCCACATAATAAAGCAAAACATAGTCTCAAGCAAGTGTCTAGTTTTTTATCCAATATGTTTCTAAGTTTTGACTTTAGAAAAGAAAATACACTAAACACTCGCTCATCTTCCACAAAACTTAAAATCATTGTTTGAAAAATTTCATATAATCTGAAATATTCAATAATACTTTCTTGTAAGACACTATAGGATAAAGTTTATTCCACAGCTATGTAATTGCACCATTTTTTGTTGGGTCATTTAAACACTGAAATTGATCCATCATTGTAATCCCAAACTATGTTGACTAAGACAACAGTAATTATTTATTTAAAATACCATTAATCTAAACTCCATTCACATTTATAGATTTACAGAAATGCTTATCAATTGAACACATGTACTTGTGAAGTAATTTGCTAATCTGTTCTTCACTGTTAACTTTGTTTCAAAAAATGGGATTCACAACTCCCATGCCCTCCAACAACTCATCCCTTTAAAAACATTCTCTAATTTTAATAGATAAACTTTGTGATATTTTTCTTAATTTATTTCATGTTTTAGATAAAATAGTATCATATAATAGACATGTTATAGGTATATTTTTAGGTTCAGCTCCCATACCTTCAAGTCTTATATAGCAAGTGTACATTGGGATCTTAATGCTATTTACCATGACACAAATATGATCATTGATATTGAATTTCAAATAACTCTTTGGATTCTAAAAATTTGTCAAAATTTGCCAAGTTCTAAAAATAGGTTTGTGAAAGCTTTCATTCTATGTGTATAATATATCTAAATATTAAATACATGTTTTCTCAAATGTATGAAGTCAACAATATAGACAGATCTCTCTTAGGCATGTTTCATTAAACAGTTGATTTCCTTTAACATTGGTAGAATACCGCATAATGCCAGTAATGTTTCAAAATCTATTAATGACATAAAAAATCTTTTGCTTTATCAACTTCCTTGCAGTATTTCTACATAGAATTTATTAAAGAGGGATATACCTCAAAAATTCTTCATGTAGGTTTATACATAAAAATCCATCTTATTTCAACATCTTTAGTAGTTTTTTACAATCAGTCAGCCCAATTGCAAATTTTTGGAACCCCAAAAATCTTTTTGGGCTACTTGACATATAAGCATGTAAATCACGAATGAGCTCTTCCACTTTTTTGACATTACCGAATGTGCTAACAATTTTGTATGCAAGATTCATTCTATGAGCCATGCAATGAGTTGGAATCATAAATGGAGAAATTGTTGTTTGAAGGTGAACACAAAGACCACCTTTATGCCCATACATCACTGATGCACCATCAATGCCAACACATAATAGCTTCATAGCTATGGCATAATCATCCATCCTAGCTTGATCTCTTAAATTGGATACAACCAATTTATGAAGGTTTTTTGCATTACAATTTTCTACCATTTTATGGACAATCAATAGATAAGATTATCTTGAATAGTTTTCAAATGTATACACATGCATGTAAACCCATGATGTGTTGTCAATTGCAATGACCTCATCGATGGATAATGAGATAAATGGTGATCTCTTAACACTTGCTTTCAAATCTTCATTCTCAACCATTTCTAGACATTTTGCCATTTTCCAAGAACTAATATCCAACCAATGTGATTGTGGAATATCAAGAAACTCATTATGTTGAAATAAAATTTTATAATCTAAAAAATTAGAAATAGGTTTGCCCTTTTTTAAAATGTGAAAAATAGTAGAGAACTGTACATATTTTCTCTTAAGATTGGACTGCATAACTTTCTAAATTGAGCTTTGATTGTTCCTCCTTTCTTAGCAAGATGTTTTTGTCATTTATGATCATTTTCATATTCACGTGCATATCTTACATGCATGCATTCATCTCCCTTTTTCCATCTCTATGTTCTTGTTATCTATCCATCTGGGCACTTCACAAATATATATATTTTCGCACAACATTTCTCAATTATGCCCAATTTAAGTTGCATTCTATGTTCTTTTCCAGGTTTCTAAATGCATATTATACATCTATATTCTGTTGGAGGCTCATTACCATTTTTTGGTTCTACAGGTTCTATAAATAGATATTTTACAGTTTAGTCAACTTGAAATGACATTTATATTGTCCATGTACTTCTCTTCCTCCAACTTTTTTGAGTGGAATTTTCAACAAAATTTAGCGTCTAAAGAGAACTACAATTCTCTTCTAAAGTACCCATATGAGTGTCTTCTAGGGGTGGCATGTCATTAAGAATATCTTTGAGTGGTGAGATGTTACTGGGATTAATTATTTCTAATGAAATATTATCATTATCCATGTTGATTTCTGCGTTGAAATGTTTTTTTATATTATTCTACAATTAAAAAAATACTATTTTTTAAAAAGTTTTAGAATTACCTGTATTTAGAGTGCATGGCGTTTGTGCAGTCTTCTTTCCTGGGTTTCTAAATTAAGATAGTATGTTTGATTTTAATGAAATTTGTTGTGGTGTTTTACCCTTACCATTACCATCCAATGCCATTTTAACTAAATTAGGATGCTACATGACTCAAGATGCAAATGAGCAACAGTGGTTGGGAAGACATTTTTGGATAACAGTAATCAGATGATAGAAAAACATTGAATAGTGTCAGGTGGTGAAGTGATTGGGTGATGTAATGCTTTTGAGTGGTTTCTATGGTGTACAACAATATCATGCTAGGGTGGTATAAAACTACCAGATGGTGCAATGCAACCAGGTGATCTAGTGTTGTAGGGCAGTAGACTTTTGTCAGGTGACATAGTGCTACTATGTAGATTTGTGCTACCATAAAGTGTATTTTTGTTAGGCGATAAAGTGCTATCAGGAAGTCAAGTACTATTAGGTGGCACAATTTTATTAGGTAACTAAAATTAGTTAGGTGTCATAGTGCTATCAAGTGGTAGAACTTGGGTGGCATCAAGGCTCAAGATCTTGGCAACATGGTAAAGAAAGATAATTCGGTGGTAGCCTTTGGGAACATATGTACTATATATAAGGAAAATTACATGGAATACCCCATAATTATTATAAAGGATTGGTGAGTAGACTCCTAAAAAAATTACATCTCAAAATTTTAGGCAAATGAGCCCTATGTACGACTCTTAAAAATCATCAAATTCATATTCCCAATCATGAATTAATGAATATTCACCACTAAAATGAACCCTAAATGTATGTAATGTGTCTACTAGAGAAATTTGGTGGGGGTTGTTTGTATGGGGATCCTTCAATGTCTTAATCATATTCTCAAGTTCGATCTTATTTTCAGTGATATGGGCTACTAAATCCTCTTGACCACCTTAGAAGGCTTGAGGAACTATAAGAGGGATATGAGGGTTTTATGGGGGATGAGGGATAAGAGGTTTTTTTGAGTGAGAAAGGATAAGAGGGTTTTATGGCTTAGGAGGGATAAGAGGGTGAGGTTGTTGTTTAGTTCCACTCAACTCTACATATGGAAAAAAAAATCAAGAAAAATGCTATAAAATTAACTGATTTTGTTTTTAAATACACTAAAATGTGTTTGCATACCTCTCTTTTAGTATGGCATTATCGAATTTAGGTTTCCCTAGTCTCACTCAATTACATATTTCCTATTTCTATCTTTTACTCATGGTTTGCATCAATGCCAAATGACTAGCATTGATGATTTTTGTATGGTTTTAAAACAATAGAACCGCATACACGGTTATGTTGTTTTAACACTGTGTATGTGATTTTAAAACCACATACGCAATTCTAAATCGATAATACCAAGCCTATGTCATAGAAATACATACATGATTTGTAATAACCATGTATATGGTTCTTAATAACTACGTACATGGAATTTATTTCATGAATATATATCCACTCCCCCCCATCTCTGTGCACTTACCCAAATTCTAAAAATATTATTTCTGGCTACCTAGACACTTACATCAACTTTTAGACACTAACATTAATATTATTAACTAAATCTCAATACAGTGACCTATACATAATATTCATTATATCATGAATCAATCATTTGTGTCTTTCTAAGTTTTATGTTTTCTTTCATCTGAAGTATCTGGATCTTGCACATAGATTATGTACTACTATTTATAACTCAAAACCTAGTTCTTCACCTTAGGTTAGTTTACCTTGATAAAAATGGGTTACTTGGATCATAGTTTTGATATGATTTTAGATACCCCTTTGTCAATGAGTGTTACCTACATAGCCAATACACTAAGGAAGGATTAAAACATACATAGTTTCCCCCTATGTGTTGGTATGTGTGTGAACAAGAGTGTAGAATGTTATATGTGAGTACAAGTAATGATCTATCTTGTAACTTGACAAATATCACTAATGGGATATATTTTGAGTTCTTCATGCCTATATTATGATTATTTCTATAATTTATATGGAAATAGGAATGAATATGATAGAATAGCTTAGTTATGTGCTTTAAAATTTAGTAGTATGTCTAAACTTGAGAGTTCATTGCTTCATGATCAAATGAATTGTCTTTGACTCATATTTATACTAGTTATTTTGAAATGATCCTCATAGAAGGGTTAATGACATTCTTAGGCTGACATGTACACATCTAAATATTTACAAATTTGAGTGTTTATAGGGTGATATTAGTTGTGTCCCAGTAGAGACAATAATGTTAATACTATTATCTTGTCTTGAACACAACTGTTTAGGAAAGAGGAAAGGAAAAGAGGTTCTGTAACTAATTATATATATATATATATATATATATATATATATATATATATATATATATATATATATATATATATATATATAAGATTTTAGGTGTTCTATGGTTTTAAGTGATCTAGATAATTAGAGTAATGAAGGTTGGACTAGGAAATAAGTAAGTAGACCTAGTGAGGTGGTGAATGTGAGCCTTTTAGTTTCAAGGAAGGCCAAACTGAAGGGTTGAGCCTTGATCTATATTTCTCAAGTATATAAGACTATTTTTAGATATAAATTTAGATTTAAACATCTACATCTTCCACTCTTGTCTACCCTAGCTCCCTTTAATCTAGTAGAGCACAGGATGAAATTACTAGGTTAAAGGAAAAAAAGTGAATTATGGTGTGTACAACACACCTTGTCTTTGCTTGAACCCACTTGAATGTGTTGTATGTGAATGATCTAAACTAATAACATGTTACACGTGTATTTAGTGCATATAATATGAAATTGGACAATTTAAAAATATATAAAATAAAAAAAAGCAAGGAAGGAGTACATATGTGTGTTAATGCAACCATGTTTCCCCTTGGCAATTTATCTTGGTAGAGATGCTTCCTAGTTGAAGCATTGGAGAGAGGTTCACAAATTAACTTTGGAGATGTGAAGAGGGAAATTTGAGGGTTACAACTAAACCTTAATGCGATCGATATTATTTTCCCTCAATAGACATGGCATTATGATTCTATTATTGTGGATTGATATGGTAACATCATTTATTTAGGTGAGATTGGCTAGATTGACTAGATTGGTTATACCTAAGTTATGTGATTAAGATTTTGTAATCTCTATGAAATTAGCATAATTCATCCTAATTATCACAATTGAGATTCTAATGTGTCTCAAGCTAAATTATCTATCAAAATGTAACTTCTGTTCTATGGCTATTAGGCCAAACATGAAAGGAAGATGAAAACTCGCTGACAGTGGAAGGTGTTGCCACATTAGAAGTGTTTCTAAGGTCAATGGGAATATTATCTTGACCTCTTTGAGCCTCATTAATAATCCTCTCCTCTTCATTGGTGTAGTGTTTGATCTCAATTAATGGAGGCCTAGATAGAGTCTCTAGGACATAATATTTGAAAAGGGACTATTATATGTGATAGAAATAAGTGCTCACACAAGACAAATATGCAAAAATATTTACCAAAAGTATTTTTATCAACAATATGAAGGTGCTCACCTATGAACACAATATAATCTTATTAACATAATGTAACAACTAACTCTTGGTCTTCCTCTCCACTTTTTTGGTCAAAGAGATAATGTCAGGACAAAAGAAAAAGTCCTAACCACATGAAACTCTGTACAACATTCCTTAAACCATACACACAATATAAGACACTATTTATGGGAAAAAAAAATATCTACAAATAACATATAAATATAAATAGCCTAGACATAAACAAGGCTTCCACAAAATATGATAAGCACTATTGGGCACCATTTCCATAGATGCAAATCCCACATGGTCTTCATTTTAAAATAATCAATGGTGAGGTTGCAAAGAATGGCACCCACAATTATAAAAATATTGAGCCATTTAAAAAGGGAGAGAAAACTCCATTTGGCATGCTTAAATTCATCGGGAATATCATAGTCTTTAAAGGGATCACATTTTGAGGATGAGGATGCGAAGGGAGAGTAGTCTTGCAAGAGGGTGAGGGGATGGGGACGGGGATGTGGAGAATTTGAGCACACTCTTCATAGGAAAAGAAATTTTAGATTGTAATTGGGTGTTTGCCTTCTCTGTCTCTAGAATACTAGAAAGACAACCTCTTGTTTTCCCAATTACATTATTTTCATCTTCAATTTCATGGGTTAACTAGGTCCAATGAAGCTCCTCCATATCAATGTCCATATCTAATGAGTTTATAAGTGGGATCTTTTCTATCCCAAAAACCAAATCTCTATTCCTTATCTTTTGAAGCCTCATGTATATCTCTCTGATTGAACACCCCCCACCTTATTAGGATCATGGAGAAAATCATAGTTAGAGCCCCTCTAAATTAACTGAGTATAAACCCATTCAGCTGCTTCCCATCATCGTCTATTGTTGAACAAAATGGATTTTAACTATTTTGACTTCTTTGCCTATTTATCATCCCTGTGACTCTCGCATGCAACTATTTTAACTGGACTACCTTTCCTACATGTACACATTTGAAATTTTTTTTTATCATAGTTTGTATTTATCGACTAAATAATTGAAACTATCTTAAAATGTTTATCATTTTATACATGGATAACAGTTAGTGCATATTGGTTAAGCTCACCTCCCTCACCCCCTTCCCCCCCCGCTTTCATCAACTCCCCGTTGTGATTTATACTCTCACTCATATTTTTTTTGCTATCCATATTATCTTTTAGCCTGTATATGCATGCAACCCTATTATTCATAGGATGGGGATTGAGCAAATGTAATCTTGGAAAAACATGGATTTCAATTCTCCTTCACTCTGCAATAAGCCAAATGTGGGGTTCATTCATGATGGCATGCTCATACATGTAGGTATACCAACTATCAAAGACTATACTTCGTGTTAATAATATTTATACCTGTCTTCTTACTATCTTAATTTAAAATTTTAATTCAGTAAAACTGCTACAATATATATATAAAATTTATACAAATAAATTGATACTATATAAAATATAAGAGCATAAAATATATTTTAAAATCAATATATTATAATATTATTAATATCATATAATAATATAGTAATCACAATATATATATATATATATAATTAAATCTAGATAATATATATTAATCATATATTAATATTATTTTATAATATAATATAAAATTATTATAATATAATATATGATATGATAATATTGAATAATAATATAATTATAATTATATTAATTTTGTAAATGAGACATTATACAAAAACTCTATATCCACTTTTAATTAATTAATTTATTTGGACCATAATTATTTAATAACAATGATGGTGAATTATAATTTTATTGTAGTAATTTTAATTTACTTTAAAATAAAAGAATTTAATTATATATTTATCATAGAATATATGGTGAGTGAATTATATTTATTATTGTAGTAATTTGATTTACTTCAATATAAAATAATTTAATTATTATTATTATTTGTTTGGACTTAAGAATGTTAGCATTTAATTATTTCAAAAATAGGGTAAATTGAACTCTGTATTGGGGAGATAAATAAATAATAATAATTAAAAAATTTAGTTATTTTTCTTGTACAACTTCCCTCATTGCTTTTAGTATGTAACTAATTTCTACTTGATGGGTTACATTATATTACATCATAATTAATAAATAATAATATTGTTTCTCTACGTTTTTGCTTTTTACATTCAGAAGGAAGAAAGAAACTAAAGGTTGAAGGTCAGGGGTTTGTACGTTACCTAGATTAAGTTGCGCACCATATCTAGACGTTGTAGGAGCTCCTCTTTGGCTGTGGAGGAAGACACCTATAGAAAGAAAGAAGCTCAAACAAAGAGAGTGTTAGATAAAGATATGGTGGACTGCCAAAAATTATGCTCGATCTCGGAAGCGTAAAGCTGTGTGAGGGATGACAGTCCACTATTTATGAAAAGTATGTCGTATAAAAAGAGAAATGGTGAAAGACTAAAAAAGAGAAAGTAAACAATGCGTACCTGTTCTATGCAATCAGTCTTCCATAGTCGTCGACGTCGGTACTCCTGCCAGTGTCGATTGGTCAATATGTCGACGTCGATTATGTTATCGATGTCAGTAGGGGCAATGGGTCTTGGACAGGTTTTAGGTTTATGTCTGTGGTCGATAGAGGGGCCTGGAAGGAGTCTGGATTTGTGCAGGGTTGCAAGACAGTAAATAGGGTCTGAGAGGGGGCAAAGGCAAAGGGTTGGTATGTAAATGGATAAGAATAGGAGGAAGTCTTTTCAGCCTTTCCAAGAAGAAAGTCAGGTTGGGTTGATTGTATTCAGAAATAGTAAATAGAAACTAATTACTAATGGATTCTAAATACTGAAATGAAACAGAAGAATACTTAGCTCTGTTAGAAGAACCAAGGGTGTTAGAACGCGTATTCTATTGTGGCTGATGTCGAAGTCCTCGTGCAATGTTCCTATCCAATCTGGAATTACTTGTGCAGAGTCATTGTAGCCAGGTGAGCGTTAGTTGAAGTTTAATGTTTGGTCTCAGAGTGTGCGCGTCCACGTCCAAGAGTCTGGGTGGGAAGAATTTTGGATCTGAGAGAGAAAGAGATTCATTCAAAATTCGTCTGGCCGCTAGCTCAAGGTTAGAACCTCACTTAAGAAACTGACGTCGGTGATCTCGCCAGTGTCGGCCGATAGTTGACCAACGTCAGCGGCCAGAGAATGGGTAAAAGGGTTATTTTTAGCCCTTTGCCTATTCTCCATCTGCCAAGTGCATTTGTCATTGGAGAACAGTCAAAAGACGGGGTTATTATGCACGAGTGTTGGTTAGGCAGTTGGAAAGGAGTGAGAATAGGTCTTAGGTAGATGACTTAGTCTCGAGGTGAGTCATAGGGTAGGAAATGGTCTTAAGGGTGAGGTGTCCTAGGTGAGGTGTCCTAGGTGAGTTGTCTAGATGATGCCATTAATTTAAAATAAATTGTTTATTTTAAATTAATAAGTGTGTAAGGGACCAAGGGGAGTTGACACAATTTTGGTGTCTACATTTTCCCCTTTTTGTCTTGTTGGTTGTTCTTGACGAACTGCAAGACAAAAATAGGAGTAGGTTGCCCCAGGTATGGGATGAGGTATCCCCCCTCAAAGCGAGAATCGAGAGAGGGCAATCTGAAATCAGTTGCCGATTTGATTGATAGTGGATGGATATGGTGAAGTTAGAGTGTGAACACTGTAATAATTGAGATTGTGCATAAACCACTTGACGTGATAGATAGGTCAAATTATCGCAGGTAAGGTTGAGGAGTGCTGAAATTGAAGTAACTGGGCCCCATCTTTTAGTCATAGCTGATTGGGTTAAATGATCAAAGCTGTAGCTCCAATGGTCATCATGTTCCAAGTATCTTGGGCTTAGGAAGTGCTCCTAAAAAACATGAAAATGTCACAAATATGGGGGATCAACTGGAGCATGATCTGACAATAAGTGTGAGCATTGTAATGTGGGATGCGTACAATTTGCTAACTATTCGTGAGGTAGCATATATGCATTCAAAACAACCAAGGCAAAATTGTCTCGAAAGTGGTCATGGTCTGAGGAGATAGTCATGATCTCCAAGGTCGTTGGTCAGGTCTAGTTGAGATATAAGTGATCTCAAATGTTGCTTGTTGTGGTCAAGGAGATATATGTGATCTCCGATGTGCCCCATGAGAAGTCAAAGATGACTTTTACAGTGTCAGGGCTGGTTTTTTGGTCATGATTTTGGACTAGGTTAAGTCATGGTTAAAGGTTATATGGTTGGTTCATCAGATAGACGAACAAATGAAAGGCTGATGTAATTAAGGAGACGAATGGGTGAATGGCCAAGCTAACCCTAGAAGACACCCTATCAACTGAGTGCTGCCTACATAGCCCTTGTTTTAAGGGCCTCAGGCCAATGTAGTTCTCCCAAGAAGGGAGGAATGGTGTAAGAGGTTGTTGCTTGGTTTGGTTATGTTAGTGTGTTATAATTTCTCATATGTGTAATGGTACATGCTTGATATGATGAGTGTATGATATTACAACCTTTTCCATATTATGGGATGGTGTATTCTGTAACATTGGTTGTGTGAGTTTTCATCCCTAGCAATTTTCCATATTGGTGATGGTGTATGCCAAAAATTAAATGAGTATGATGATGATGTTACAGCCTTTTCCATATTATGTGATGGTGTATTCTGTAACATTGGTTATATGGGTTTTCATCCCTAGTAATTTTCCATATTTGTGATGGTGTATGCTAAAAATGAAATGAGTATATTTATGCTTCAACAAGTTTCCATATTGGTGATGGTGTATGCTTGACATAAATTGTGTTTGGTTGATAGTTTCCATGTGTATTGGTTTCCATAGAAACTAGTGTGAATGGGCTATGATAATTTATATAACACAAATTGATATTTGCATTAAACAAATCATGAGGTCAGGTTGGGGGTCGAAAATCTTTTGGTTTGGTTGTGTTTTGGTTGTAGGTGACGAAGGTGTATAAGAAGTGAAAGGCACATTGCTCTTTCATTGACAAGGACTATAATGATAGTATAGATAGGGTTTTTCTATACAAAAGCCTCGTTCATGCATTACGTCGTTGACCATTAGTTTGTGTTAGAGAAGTATTCGAATCACTTGACATTAAGTGAGCTCAAAATCCCTTGAGTATGTTGGGGTAATAGGTGTGATTATGTGATATGTAAGGATAGCGTAACCCTTTGTAGTAGGGATAACTTTGCCCCTTTTGTAGGTGACCTCGAGAATGACTATAGGCAAGTCCATGACTTAATTATTTGTCAGTCCTTTTTTTTTTTGGTAGACTGATCAATGTGGGAAGTTGACTTGGGGATGTTTTGTTTTGTGGTCATGTTGAAGCGGATCATTATGGGTAGCTTCTGAGAGGATGCCATGTATGTATCAAAATTTAGGCATAGCCATCCTTCGAGGGAATGGTCTATAGTTTGCTTTGTATGTTTTGATAGCTGTCCTTCAAGGGAGCAGTCTATTTTTAGCACTAATGATGCAGCTATCCTTTGAGGAAGCAGTCTACATTTATAGTTTATGACCTTTTGTTAGGCATCCCAATTTTATGCATTTTTGTCTTTTTGACTGAACTTTTAGTCATGGACAAGACTACAAAGGTTTAAGGGTTTCCCTTTTTATTAGGACAAAGCATTTACTACTTTAAAAGAGGGTTAGCTAATTATTATAAGGGGATAAGGTTGAAAGGAATATGAATGAGGATGACAGGGGTTGCTCAAGGGAGGAGCTCAAGTCAAATGTCAAGTGAATGATTACTTGATTAACAGTAAAATGGTCATAGATGCAAGGCATTAAGGGGCTCAGGTTCTGGCCGGCCTTCGAGAGAAGACAAATGATATGTCCCTGATCCATACTTGTGCATTATGATATAAGGTCTGAGCCAATTAGGAGCAAACTTGCTTTGTTTGCTTCTTTCCATATTTGTCACGTGTTGGTTTTCTTTAAGGATGAGATCTCTGATTTTAAAATCTCACTCTTTCAGATTTTTGTTGTAGGCATGTTTTGGTCGATGTTGGATGTGAAGCGGGTTGGTATGTTGTTGGCATTTGGTATAATGTTGAATATAGTCATTACAGTCATGGTTAAGAGTGGGCCAATAATAGCCCAAGCGGAGGATGTGCTTGGCAAGCGAGTCACCGCTAAAGTGTCCCCCACAAATCCCGTCATGGACTTGTTTGATGACATGGGATGTCTCAGTGGATGTTAGACATCATAGAAAGAGGCCGTCGAGACCTCATTTGTAGAGAAGACCCCCTAGCATGGTGTGGTGAGCATTACTCTAGATAAAATCCCATTGTCTATTGCTAGAGAGATTAGGAGGCATGATAAAATAAGTTAAATAGTTAACAAGTCGTTTATACCAAATGTCATATGGACTAGAGAGTTTAGGAGGAATTTCCCCCAGAGATGTTGGTTGAGATGTGCCCAAGATCAAAATCTTGTGTTGTGGTGGTTGAGAAGGCTTGATGAATGGATATGTCCAAGGTGTAGAAGCCTGATCTTTTCCTTTATTCTTCAGGGTTTGGGACCTGGTATCAACATTAATAGTGTTGATTTCGAATAAAGGGGGAAAAGGTGGTAGGGGGACCATAATCTTGTGTTGGGATCTCAATTTAGGTGAGGATGTTTGGGAGGCATAAAATGGTGTCGATGGTCTGTCAAAGGGGTCTTTAATGAGAAGAGTGCCCTTTTTCAGGTGTTGGCAGATGACAACTTTAAGAGCGCAACAACGCTCAGTGTCATTCCCAGGTGTGCAATGATATGCACAAATTTTAGTATCATCAAACCAAGATGGTTTTGGTTCGAGAGGTTGGTATGGTTTAATGGGTGAGAGAGTGATGTTAGATGACTGCAACAATTGGCGTAGCAGTGAAGCATAGGAACCCTTTAATGGGTTTGTGCTCATTGTTGCAGTAAGGGTTGACAACTTCTATTTAGGAGTTGTAGGAGGAGTTTGTCGTACCAGCTATTTGGTTGGCAGTGTAGCCACACACATAGATGACATTTTTTTGTTGAGAGGTGTTGGATTAGGGAGCAATCCTATTAAGGTAGAAGGGTGTGGACCCAAAATAGAGGGTAATGATGAAGGTGGGGGAGGAGTCCTCCGACGTGGTTTAGTAGCCTTCTTTAGTTTAGTGTGAAGATTACTATTGCGTGGGGTGAGGTTCAAGTCTACCTTCACTTTTGGGTGAGTGAGATTTGATATAGGGTGAATGCTGAGAGTTTTAACTTGTTTTAGCATGGTAGACACCTGTGAGGGTTTGGGCGATTGTGAGAGTGGAAACGTGTGAGACGTAGCGATCTCGAGCAAAAGGTGAGAGAAAGCTATCACTGGATCTTCCTTGGCTGAAGTAGGTGAAGTGATGAGTTTTTCTCTTGGTGGAGAAGGGATTGGAAAATGTTGCTCTTCAAGCAGATAGAGCGTAGGTATGATCACGTCTTCGACGTGTGGTCTAGGAGTGGGGAAAGTATGATCCCCCATTGATGATAA
This sequence comes from Torreya grandis, assembly GCA_037957365.1. Taxonomy (NCBI): domain Eukaryota; kingdom Viridiplantae; phylum Streptophyta; class Pinopsida; order Cupressales; family Taxaceae; genus Torreya; species Torreya grandis. The sequence continues at coordinate 4,030,551 of JARHVA010000532.1, forward strand.
GAAGGATGAGGGTGAGGAAGCCAACTCAGTGCCATCAAAGCATCCTCTAATATGGGAGAGTTCAAAGTTGACTCTCCTACATGTGAAAGAGGGGTGGATGGAGGAATATCCTCCATTTGTGGAGGACAAATAGGAGAAGGCTCTTCTTCTCGTGGTAGAGAAATGGGTTGACTAATGTCTTTAGACTGTGGGAGAGGTTAGTCAAGAATGAAAGGAGAAACCATGTCGACCATGCGTATATTACACTCTTGAAGGTCATCGGCCATGGTCTAAACATTATTCTGACTAGGGGGATGGTTAGGGAATGGTTGCCTAAAGACATCCATGTTTTGGTTAGCTGGCGCATTTGGGTTATCCAAAACTAGATCCCCCTTGTCTAACATGTCTTGAATGATGTTTTTGAAGGTTTTGCAATTGTCTATGTCATGACTGTGGACACGATGATAATTACAAAAGTCATTTTCCCTATACCATGTAGGGATGGCTTTTGAGGGGTCAAATTGGGGTGGTCAGATTTGAGGGAGGTTAAGAACTCCCTGCTTAACTAGTTTATCCAACACGGAAGCATATGATTCTCTTATTGGAGTGTATTGACGCTATATATACCGTTGTTGGAATTGTTTTTTGATGTATTGTGATGTGGAGGGCTCAGATTGGTTAGTTGTGTTAGAAGATGATGATCTAACGACCACAGTATTTATCGACCCCTTGGACTTAACGTGGGAAGAAGAAGGTGTAGAAGAAGAGGGGTCATTGGATTTTGCGTTGGTATTTTTACTATGCAATGTGACCTTTTCTTCTTCGATTGCACGGAGTTCAAGCTTTCGGGCCATGGTGAAAGCTTCATCAAATGTGCGAAATGTTGAACCTGCAAAGTGGATGAGATGTGCTTGGCACATGCTCTTGAAAAGAGCTCAATGAGCTCAGGTTGAGGTAATGAAAAGGAGAGTTGGTTGATTAAACCTCTCCAATGGGTGACAAAGTCAGCTATTGATTCATCATCAAATTATTTAATAGAATATAGGTCTGTAATGGAGACCTTCTTGGTGATGTTGATTGAAAAGTGGTCAAGGAATAGCTGGGTGAGTTGAGTGAAAGAAAAGAGAGAATGACTAGTAATGGAGCTATACCAATCAAGGGTGGCACCAAAAAGTGACATGGGGAACGTGCCTAGTAACAACACATCATCGTGTGCTATAACGTAGCAAGCGTGTCTAAATGCTCGTAGATGTTGTGGGTCCTCTTTACTCTAAAAATGAGTAAATTTAGGGAGTTCCCACTGGTTAGGATATGGTCTAATAGGGACCGAAGGGTGTATGGGTTCGTTGCATATTTGTTCATAAGAAAGAACATTACTTGAACCGGAAATGGATGTCTCAAGGTTGGACATCTTATCCATCATCATCTTGATTAGATCTGCAGATGGATTAGCAGGTGGGGCACCCCCGAGGTTGTAAGGTACCTAGAAGGCGTTAGGAGGGGCGTATGACATACTTGGTTGCATTTGTATAGGTGCAACATATTGGTAGTTCGTCATAGGGGCCGATGTTAAGACCAATGGGACTTGTGTCGCGAAGTTGGAGGGCACAAATTGACTAGATGCCGACAATGGTGATTGAATGGTGGTGACACTGGTAAAAGGATAGGTAGTCACTCTTGTATTTATATGCACAACAGTGGGTGGAGTAAAGACAATCAGGTTTTGAAAATGTGTCAAACTTGGTTGAATTGTTTGTGGTTGAGGGGGTACGGGAACCCCGATGGAGGTAGGTTCAAAAATAGGAGGGGAGGCCAAATCTTGGACATTGGCCATGGTCAGGTTACTGGTTGAGGCAATACCCTGAGTGACCATAGGTTGGGTAGCAGATGGTGTTGATATCATTGCCGCTTCAGTAAGAGAAGTTGGCATCCCACCAATAGGGTTACCTAAAGGATCTCGTGTTTGGCTTCTTGCAAGATAGTGTTGGAGAGCCTTAACATTGTGGTCAAGGGATCTCTCAAAATTTTGATCCCCTTCGAGAACAATTGGAGGTTGATTGGGGGTAGGTTGGGTAGGAGTACGCTCAGTATCTAAAGTTTACTCCATTAGGGGACTTGGTATGAAGGCCAAAGGTGGAAGTGGTTGTTGACTCGCGTGGTCAACAAGAGATTTAGCTTGACTACGTGTAAAAACCATTCAAGGCAAATGGATTCAGGTTCTAAAAACTATGTATTTCAGTTTCAAAATTCTAGAATGTGTGTTTAACAGCAAAAAAAGTCAAGTTTTAAGGTTGCTGTTTTGAAAGAAAAATTGTTTATAGTGAACGACGTCGGTTTACTAACCGATGTAGGTTATGAAATATTACCGACGTCAGTGGGATAACTGATGTCGGTGAAGATGAGTTGCCGACGTCGGTGGAAAAATTGATGTCAGTGTCTGTGTATTTCCAAAAACTCAAAAAACTAAAAGTTTTTGGAATAAAGAGAAATTCTGAGTTATTTTTAGACTTCCAAATGATGTGAACTTACCAACTCAAACAAATCAGATAAGAACAACAAAATAGATGATGACAAGCAACCACTAAAACGTTCAATTCGTAAGAATAAATTTTAGAGTCATGGTGGCCTATGCCTTAGAAGAATATGTTTGGGAATTGGGCTTTTAGAATGGGTCCTGAAAAGGAAGTCTATGGTTGGTTTTGGGTTATGTTTTGGTGCTCAAAAATCTATGTTAGGTTCTGTACGTGGCTTGGTGCTGGGGCTTGCTCCCTTCACTTCACGAACCCAGAGCCGAGCTGGGCCGCTTAGCCAATATATACTTTGCCTATAGTTTATACTCTGCCAATGAACAGAGTTGGTCCTCCTTTTGGTGGTGAAATCCAAGTAGGATCGCCAGGAAGGGTAAGGTATCTGCTAGGTGATGAAATCTTAGACAGGCCTTGTCTCAGGTATGTTTAGGTGTTTGATTGTGATGTGAATGTGGTCTGGTTGTGTAACATATGTGCACTATGATTTATTCATAATGCATTTTAATTACTAAATGAGAAGGCTAAATATGCATTCAAGCAGGAATGAAATGCAATAGTTTTAATCCAAATTAAAATGCTTTGTTTAGATGCAAACAAGTGAGAAGAGGTGAAGAGTATGAATTTTCACTACTCTATGATGCAGGCAAGAAATGACAAGAGGAAAAAGAAAGATGTTCTTTGTAACTGGCGCTTATGATTTATTTTCGAAATAAAAAGAAATAGAGGAAGGATACAAGAAGAGAATCTAATGCATCTATATGAAAGTCTGCTTTTTGTTTAAAGCAAGAAGAATGAACCCAAGTTAAACTCCAGGGGTCCCACCGGGCGTGCCAGAATGTTTCTCTACGTTTTTGCTTGTTACATTCTGAAGGAAGAAAGAAACTAAAGGTTGAAGGTCAGGGGTTTGTAAGTTACCCAGATTAAGTTACACACCGTATCCAGACGTTGTAGGAGCTCCTCTTTGGCTGTGGAGGAAGACAACTGTAGAAAGAAAGAAGCTCAAACAAAGAGAGTGTTAGATAAAGATATGGTGGACTGCCAAGCAATATGCTCGATCCCAAAAGCATAAAGCTCTGTGAGGGATGATAGTCCACTATTTATGAAATGAATGTCGTATAAAAAGAGAAATGGTGAAAGACTAAGAAAGAGAAAGTAAACAATGCATACCTGTTCTCTGCAATTAGTCTTCCATAGTCGCTGACATTGATACTCCTTTCGGCGTTAGTTGGTCAATATGCCGATGTTGGTTATGTTACCGATGTTGGTAGGGGCAATGGGCCTTGAACGGGTTTCAAATTTATGTCTGTGGTCGATAAAGGGGTCTGGAAGGAGTTTAGGTCTGTGCAGGGTTGCAAGACAGTAAATAGGGTCTGAGAGGGGGCAAAGGCAAAGGGTTGGTATGTAAATGGATAAGAATAGGAGGAAGGATTTTCAACCTTTCCAAGAATAAAGTCGGGTCGGGTTGATTGTATTCAGAAATAGTAAATAAAAACTAATTACTAATGGATTCTAAATACTAAAATGAAACAGAAGAATACTTAGCTCTGTTAGAAGAACCAAGGGTGTTAGAATGCGTATTCTATTGTGGCTAATGTCAAAGTCCTCGTGCAATGTTCCAATCCAATCTGGAATTACTTGTGCAGAGTTACTGTAGCTAGGTGAGCATTAATCGAAGTTTGATGTTTGGTCTTAGAGTGTGAACGTCCACGTTCAAGAGTCTGAGTGGAAAGAATTCCACATCTGAGAGAGAAAGAGATTCATTCAAAATTCATCTGGCTGCTAGCTCAAGGTTAGAACCTCACTTAAGAAACTGACGTCAGCGTCAGCCGATAGTTGACCAACGTCGGCGGCCAGAGAATGGGTAAAAGGGTTATTTTTAGCCCTTTGCCCGTTCTCCATCCGCCAAGTGCATTTGCCATTGGAGAACGGTCAAAAGACGGGGTTATTATGCATGAGTGTTGGTTAGGCGGTTGGAAAGGAGTGAGAATAGGTCTTAGGTAGATGACTTAGTCTCAAGGTGAGTCATAGGGTAGGAAATGGTCTTAGGGGTGAGGTGTCCTAAGTGAGGTTTCCTAGGTGAGTTGTCTAGATGATGTCATTAATTTAAAATAAATTGTTTATTTTAAATTAATAAGTGTGTAAGAGACCAAGGGGAGTCGACACAATTTCGTTGTCTACAAATATTACCACATCATATTTATTAATAATCATAACAATAAATTTTTTAAAACAAAGATATCATATGAAATATTACAAGTCCATGTGGTGGTGATCAAATGGTAAGGAAGGTAGGCTTTACCAATAAGATTTGACTCCTCAAATTTTCCCAAGTCAAAAAACCCGGTTACCAACCAACCTATATATATATATATATATATATATATATATATATATATATATATATATATATATATATATATATATATATATATATATATATATATATATACATATATATATATTATAATACAACATCATATAATAATTAGTTTATGATACCTCATAATTTATTTATAGGTTATATATATATATATATATATATATTACCACAACATATTTTTAAATAATCATAACTAATTTATATGTAATATATAAATTTTACCACATGATATTTATAAATAATTATAATGATGAAATTGTAAAAATAAATTATCATAATTTTTTTTACCAAATAATAATAAATAAATAAATTAAATAGATAATTATAATTAATTTATCGATAATATATAATATATAAATTTTACCATAACATATTTATAAATATTTATAACAATACATTTATAAAAATAAATTAATAGGTAGTCAGAACTAATTTATTGGTAATATATAATCATAACTAACTAATTTATAAATAATATATAAATTTTACCACATCATATGTATAAATAATCATATCAATGAAATTTTAAAAATAAATTATTATAAAAAATATCACCACATCATAACATCAAAACATCATAATAAATAAGTAAAAAACATATAAATAATCATAATTAATTTATAAATAATATATAATTTTACTACAACATAATGCATAAATAATCATAACAATAAAATTTTAAAAATAAATTATTATAAAAAACGTCACTACATGATTATATATATGTACACACACACACACACAATCATAACTAATTTATATGCAATATATTTAAATAATCATAACATTGAAATTGTAGAAATAAATTATTATAAAAAATATTACCATTTTAAAATTATAATGAATATTTATATCAAGCATTTTTTTATGAACAATAAATATTTATCTTTACTTTGCATGGTGACAAATGCAACTGCATACATATCTTAATGATAGATATCATTCTCAAGGCACTCACAATTCAATACAACATAGGTGCCTCTAAAATGATGTCTATTTGTATATTTTACATAGATTTATTAATATATGTTAATATTTATTATATTATAATATATTATAGTTATATAATATACTATAATATTATAATTATATAATAATATTATAATTATTATAATATAAATGACATTAAATAATATATTATAATAATTAGTATATCATATGTATACTCTACAATTAGGTATTACTAGTAATATTTTTTATAGTAAAAAATTATATAATCATATAATATATATAAATAGTTATGTATATCAATATGTTATTATTATATATTATTTTATTTTTTATATGGATATTCATTTTTTATCAGAGCTCCAACCAGATATCACTTTTTATTACTGGAACAATAACTGGTTTGGGACACAAACGGCCCCACCAGATACTCATGAATAATCCTTTTTAACAACAATATACCACTTTGATGGGATGTTATAGCCCACATACTGCACAATTTTCCAACCATCGAGCCATACCAACTTTTGACATTACCAGATCTACCACAAAATAGGATGCTATAGCCCACCAACTACAAGATGCTCAAACTATCCAACAGTACTAATTTACCGAATATGCCACATCTACCATGCACCCATTTGCACGCTCTATGAACATAAATACCACTATTAATGACCACATTCAACTTCACATACCTCAACAAAAATTGAATCTTGGTGGGCTTGGATACATCCAAGTGACCTCACCAACTCACCCCCACCTCATTGACATTACATATTATTTATTATTATATATAATATAATATAATAATAATATTATTATTAACATATATTATTATTTGAGTTCCTCATTGTTGATTTTGAACAAAATTTGTCTTGTCTTCTCTATCTTTGTTACACCTTTATTATTATAAATTTGAAGAGTTATTTTAGGTTGCAATGTCATTGCCCCTCACCATAACCCCTTGACTCCCCTAGAAATTTTTTATTGCTTTCATGTTTATTATAGTGTTTTCCTTCTCCACCAATTAACCATTACTGAAGCTCACTGTGAAACATAACATCTTATTCTAACGTATCACATTGCCATGTCGTATTAAGAAACACACAATGTTAATTTTATGTTATTACATCCGTTACAAATATGAGATTATTGTCACCTAACGATTTATGCACATAAGGTGGGATAGGGTCAACGGTCATGGGTTTCAAGTTAAGTATGACTCTCAATTTACACTCTTTATTTTACAAAATTCTGTTTTACCAAAATAGAAAATTGCATCCCTTCCACATGACATATCCTCCTCACATAACGCATTGCCATGTCATATGAATTAATACACCACCTTATTTTCCATCATAATGGGTTTTGATTATGATATGATTGTTAACTTACATTATTTCAATATATAATTTATGAATTGACCAAAAAACAACAAATTACATCCCTGATGATAGATTTAACTTAAAAGTCGATAAATAAAATCACAATCAAATATGTTTCAAAATGCACATATAGGGGTAGTGGTTAGGGTGTTGTGTTGGCATAATGTATGTCATGGTGTTGAGACACAAACAAATGTAAGAGCGGTTTGATAATATATTTTTGGTCGACGATAGTTAACCATGAGTAGATTACTTAATCACATGGTTTATATATATATATATATATATATATATATATATATATATATATATATATATATATATATATATATATATATATATATATTATAAAATATAATATATTAATAATAAATATAAATATATAATTGTCTTGTGAAGAAAATGAGTGTAAGTTGGTAGTCATACCTCACTCGAAACCCATCACCACCGATCCCATCTCGCCTTTTTTGCATGAAGCGTTTTAAGAAAAAATAATTTAATATTTTTGATAGAGGTGGCAGTAGAAAATGAGATTTTTTGTTCATTTTTATGGTGTGTTAATGTGATGTGCAAGGAGATGAATTAGGGGGTGATGGTGAGGGGAAATGATATACTACACAAAACCTAGATTTAGGGGAGTTGTTGGATTTACATGACTTGCACCCATTACAAAAGGGTACACACTTTGTAGGGTGGAGAGTTCTTTGATTATATATTTTATATTGTGAAGGGTCGATGCGGATGACATGAGGTTGATTTGATTACGAGAAGGCTCCACATCTGATGTGTGACTCAAATCATCATTGAAATGTCACTGATGCAAAGACAAGACATTGAGGTTCCAAAGTTTAGATTGTAACTTAAGTTTGTCTATGCTACCAATATATTGACACCTATAAAAATTACATTAGGGTTAGGAACATACAAAAACACCATACTCATACTCATGGAATAAAGGGAAAGGCCTTACAGAACTTGTAAGTGATGAAATATTTAAAAGTGAGTTTGGCGGCAATGATGAGAGGCAATGATAGGGTATTTCAGGTGATATCGTACACTAAAAGGCCCATATCATATACTTGTCTTGACTTCAGGGCAGTTACTGGATTTACATAACCTAAATCTATTACAAAAGGGTTTGTATCTTGCAGGGTGGTGGCATATTTTATTGACTATTTTCTATTTGATTAAGAAAGGACTCCATGCTCGATGTGCGAATTGAATAAAAAATGCAAAGCATTTGATGTGGGAAAATACATTGAAGTTATGGAGTCTATCTTGTTGCTTTCGTTATATTTAAAGTGAGTACCGAAGCTCTTACAAAATGCATGCCATGTAAGTGCATAAAAGAATATTATTGGTGATACAATACAAATACCATGTTGGAGTCGCTAATTAAAAAAAAAAATGATAAATTAATAATTAATCCTAGATTACAAGAAAGATTGATAAATTTAATTTCCACATATTAAAAAGTGCCCATATCATACAATTAAAAAGAAAATATATCATAACAAATACTTCCAAAAAAAATCTCAAAAATAAAAAATACATTCCTTCTTACATATACTTTCCTTCCTACATAACTTATACATTCGGAACAACTACTAGTAAAAATATCCCCAACGAGTAAACTCATGCATTCAAACTCTAGCAGTATGGACAATGTCCACTTAAGTGCTAATGCCTAGAAATGAATGGAGGGCCACTCGTTAATGCGACCAATGGAATGTCGATCACATCAGGTAAGCAAAATATCGATATTTTACCTTTATAACAAGAATGTTTGGACGCAATAAATTTAATTTTGACGTCACTAATATTAAATTCGTATTATAATAAAATTTTACGTTTATTTTGTAGATTTTAACATCTACATGTAACTGCTTCATGCAGCTACGTGATCTTTTTCTCTGGTTCTGAATTTATCAGGATATACACATGTTACATTCAGATTTAATTCATACTTCCAGTCTTCGCACACATGAAGAAATTGTGAGAAACCAAGTCCTCCATTTTTTGGTTCGGGTTTAAAACTGCCATTAAAATCCAATTGTTAAAACATGATACACTTGGCAGAACTGAAAAAAATTAATATAAGAACTCACGGTCAATGGTGAACTTAGAATAATGCAACCACGAGGAGACGATGTGATGGTCAGGGGCTTTCGAGGAGAGAGTACGCGTGCTATCACGTGTAATCTCAGTTAGACCCTCTGCGTCTACATCAAGAAGTTTTAGATTTATGGATGTTGATAGCGATGAGTACACCCATAGGGATATGCCCCCAATATATGATTGATGTGCTTATTTTATATAAACATTATATCAAAACTTATATATATGACATTCTTCACATGGTTTTATTTGGTGTTGAATGGATTTACACTCTTTAATTTTTTTGGGATCATTATATAGATTTTAATTGCATTTATTTCCATGCTGTATGTTAGGATTTGGTAAATTGTGTAAAAAATATGTTTTTGTGTATTAGATTAGTAATAAATAAATCATCGTATGCAATAAAATCTATAGGGGAATGAGAAAGTTTGATTGGAATGATTATGTGATGATGGGATTGATGATTGTGTTTCTATAATCATCTCTAGAGTATTTGTAGAAATGCTCTATGAATTTGTATGTATCTATTTAGGAACTCATATTTGTTGTGTAAGTTTAAATTCTCCCTGTGTCTCTTTATGAAGCCCTAATCGATCAATGGTTCCTCGATAGGATTAGTATAGAAGAGATCAGTCCTAGGAGAGAGTACACTCGGAGAAGGACTTCTACTAGAAGTCATCTTCTGTGAAGGTCGATGCACAGGGATCAAGATGGGATGTCTCAATCTTATTATATGAGCCTCTAGGAGAAGTATGTGGAATAAGTCTAGATATGTCTTCAATATGCAATGATTCCGTGATCAGTTAAATGTATAAGATTTTGATCAAGAACAAAACACTCATTATCTTTATGTCCATTAATACCATGATATATGCAAACGTATATTCATTTTGCATTCTCAAATCTGTGAGGTGGGTAATGTGAATTAGGAGGGAGTGTGATCATTCATTTATCCAACAAAGTTTGTACATGTGGTCTATCTCGATACCAATCAAACTGAAGAGGTTGCCATTTGGTAGTGGTATATGGTCTAACTATGGGAGATACTACGTAAGCATGCTCCTTTCCTTTATTCAATGCCTTTATTGTTTGCTTTGTGACATATGGAGTTGGTTATGTAGAAAGCTTTTGAAGTGTTTCAAGATTTTTTGTAACTTGTTTATTTTCTTTGAAAACAAGTTTTTTACCATGTTTGGGTTTGAATGGAGAAATAGACAACTTGGTTTGGGTATTCATTAGAGTGCACACATATTTGTGCACATCCCAATATAAGATCTCGAATGAAGCAAAGGGAGTATGTAATGCTCTTTCTCTGAATGGAGAAATGAGACCTCTACTACATATGAATTGTATTTCCATTTATATGAGGTTGTATATTGTAATGAATACAAAACATCCTTAAATTGAATAACATAATCTTGTATAGGCCCATTTTCTATTAGTGTCAATGTTTGCAAGTGTTCTAATGGTAATTTAGGTAAGGTATAATGATGAAAATGTGATAGAAATACATCTTCAACTTGTTTGAAAGTTAATAATGAACCATTTGGTAGAGGATAAAACCAATTAAGAGCCCCTTGGGTTAAGCTATGATGAAAAGCCTTTAATAGCAAGCTTCCATTTTGGGCCCAATGTTCAAAACACTGTGTATATTATTGTAAATGAATAGCAGGGTCTCCTTGACCATCAAAGGAGGAGAACTTAAGCATAATGAATTTTGGAGGATAAGGATACTCAAATACATCCCTAGCAATAGGTTGCTCTATTAATATATTCACCTGAAGAATAGTTTCATGAGAAGAAATTTGTAATTTAAGAGTTCTGACTTGTTGTAAATATCCATTGGTAGTCATAATAGACAACATATCATAAGAATAAGTTGAGGCTTTTGTTAGTGGTTGTAAATTACCATTCACATAGAACATAGAAATGATAAACTTTGTATTATCTGCTAAAATAGGCTTATCACATGATTTTTCAATATTCGGTAAAGGAACACTTAAGTATAAAAATGTTAGTATATATTTTTTAATAACACAAATGTTAATATTATTATCATTGCAAGGTGCTACGTTGCTTTAAATTTTGTGACATACTATAAGAGTAAGAGAAATAATTTTACTTTGAAACACACTCTCCTTTTGAGAAGAAGATGCAACTCTTTATATTTTATGTACCACATCGAGTGATGGAAGAATGTCACCCTCACTTTCTATTTTATGTTCACATCCAAGAGAAAGAGGTTTTAATAATGCAATATCACTTTCTACTTTAAGTACATCATTGTTATGTGAGAAAGGATCATTGACATAACTATCATTTGCATCCTTGTTATTTATCTTAGGAAATTCTTTCATTAAGAAACCTTTGGGAAATATTTTTTTTTGTTGTTGTTTGGATTTATATGGTTTGATCTTTGCAAAAGATACCTCAAATATATTTAGGACTTTTGTTGTTTCTCTAAGCAATGCATGTTTTGTAGTTTTTCACTGATGATTTTCAGATGCACCAATGGGAGATATGGGAGATGGATTTTCTCATAATAAATTAGAGGGGAAGAAAAAAGTTGACCATTTTAATTTAATAATGCAAATAAGGAATGAAATTTTCAAAATTAACATTATGTGGGGAAGGAGAGACACACTTGATTTTGTCAAGGTTTTCATTATGAGAGATAAGAGGAGGAACATTCAACTTCTTTGACATTTTCAACACTGGAAAGGGGAGAATCACACTCACTTATTGAATAGCTAAAGAGGGTATGGATGCAATAGTTTGATTTTCAACATTAGGAACTAATTTTGCATATTTGTTGGCTCTTCACTATAATAAAATATATGAATAGGAGAGGTATCATAACTAAGAGGCATTTCGTCACATTCATAACCAAGAGTGGAAACATCATGATCACTACTTAAGGTCCAGGAGTTGTTTACCCTGATGCACCAGACAGAGAAGAGTCTCTGGGATCCCTAGGGAGAGTTCAATTTTCTGCTTTAGATCCAACATCGTTTCTGTCAAAAAAAACCCAGATACATATGGTTTTCCCAGTGGGGGAATGTATCATGACCGGATGCCCTGTTTCCTTGTACATTGCGCTGTTGACAGCAGTATTATCAGAAAAAAATATGTTTTCAGACATTTAGTCCAATGGTTGTTTGTCATCCTCTGAGCAGTGGTTTTTTTTATGAATGTCTGCACCAATCTGATCTTCTCTCCTTTTCAAACCTGTTCTATTTGCTGTCAAGAGTTTTGGAGCATTCTCAACAAATGGGTGCATAGCAGATTCTGTAGTATCCCCAATTTGCACCATATTGTTTGTCTCTGTTTTTGGATATGGTCTGTTTAATTGGCCCAAAATCCTGACATGCATTTTGTCATACGTATTGCATGCATCCTCCTCTTGTAACCAGGAGTAGACCGCTTGGTTGGAGGACCTGATCATCGTGCCCAAGTGGCTGGAAGAAGCTAGCTGAGAGCCATCCAAGGTAAAAGGCGAAGCATTCTGGGATGGAAAATCCGTCGGCAATGTTGAGGGGATCAACCCGTGGCATGTAATCAGTGCAGAAAACTCCGACAAGAAGGCCCGACCAAGCGTGCATGTGCGTGGAGGAAACGCTTATTTGGGCGAACACGCCTGCTTCGAATGGCGAAGAGACGGATGATATTTTAAATAATCCCTGGAGTAGGACAACAACAGCCAGACCAAGGTCGTCGGTAGGGGTTTGCGACTGGACCAGAACATCCAGCTCCTCATCTCCACAATGGTAGCTCCGATATATCCCAGAGATCCTATCCTGCTCCCTGGAACCGGTTTGGTAATGTATATCCGCCTCAAAGCGACGCGTTTCCGGAGAAGAAATGACTGGTTCGTAGGCTGAAACCATCAAAATCGGGGAGCTCGATTTTTTCATATATATATATATATATATATATAATTATTATTATATATTATATTATATAATATGATATGATATGATATGATATGAGATGAGATGATATTATTATTCAAGTTCCTCGTTGTTGATTTGGAACAAATTTTGCCCTGTCTACTTTATTTTTTTAATATTTTTATTGTTGTTGATGCAACTTTGAAGAGTTATTTTAGGTTACATCGTCATTGCCCTTCAATATAACTCCCCGACTCTCCTTGAAAACTTTCATCGCTTTCATATTCTTTATAGCGTTTCCCTTCTCCCCCACTTTGCCATTGTTGAAGCTCACTATGAAACATAACATCTTGTTCCAACATAACATATTGCCACACTGTATTAATAAACACACAATGCCATTTTCTACTATCACATCCATTACAAATATGAGATTATTGTCACCTAACAATTTATACACATAAGGTGGGACAAGGTCAATGGTCATGGGTTTCAAGTTAAGTATGACTCTCAATTTACACTTTTTTATTTTACAAAACATTGCTTTACCAAAATATAAAATTGCATCCCTTCCACGTGACATCTCCTCACATAATGCATTGCCACGTCATATGAAGTAATACACCTCCATCTTTTCCACCATAATGGGTTTTGATTAGGATATGATTGCCAACTTACACTGTTTTGATATACAATTTTTGCTTTTACCAATAAATAAAAAATTACATCCCTTCTGATAGATTCGACTTAGAAGTCAATAAATAAAACCACAGTCAAATATGACTGAAAACACAGTTTAGAGATAGTGGTTAGGGGATTGCATTCATAGAATGGATGTCGCGATGTTGAGATGAAAACAAATCCCAGTAGTGGTTTGACAATATATTTTTGGTTGATGACAGTCAACCACAGGCATATTACTTAATCTCATGGTTTTAATATATCTTTATTAAAATATTAATAATATTTTAATATATAATTATATATAATATATTATAAAATATCATATATTAATAATAAATATATAAAATTTGGGTGAAGCAAATGAGTGTAAGTTGGTAGTCTACCTCATTTTAAACCCATTGCCACCAATCCCATCTCACCTTTTGTGCATGAAGCGTTAAGAAAAAATAATGTTATATTTTCAGTGGAGGTGGTGGCATAAAATGAGGTTGTGTGTTTCTTTTTACGGTGTGCTAATGTGATGTGTGAGGATGTGAGTCAGGTGGTGATGGTGAGGGTAAATGATATCCTACACAAGACATAGATTTAGGGTAGTTTTTAGATTTACATGACTTGCACCTATTGCAAAGGGGTACACATATTGCAGGGTGGTGGGTTCTTTGATTGGATTTTTTTTATTGTCAAGGGTCAGCAAGGACAACATGACACTGATTTGATTGTGAAAAGGCTCCACATGCGATGTGTGACTCAAATCAATGTTGCAATGCCACTGACATAGAGACAAGACATTGAAGTTCCAAAGTCTAGATTGTAACTTATGTTTATTTATATTTCCAATATATCAGCACCTAGAGATATTACATTAGCATTAAGAACATATAAAGACACCATAATCATACCCATGGAATAAAGGGCAAGGCCATACATAACTTGCAAGTGGTGAAAGATTTCAAAGTGAGTTGGGCGGTGATGATGAGGGGCAATGACTGGGTATTGCAAGTGATATTGTACATCAGAGGGCCCATACCATACACATGCCCTGACTTCAGGGTAGTTTCTAGATTTACATAACTTGTATCCATTACAAAGAGGTCTATAGCTTATAGGGTGGTGGCATATTTTACTGACTATTTTCTATTTGATTATGGGAGGACTCTGTGCCCGATGTGTAGATTGAATCAACAATGCAACAATGCTAATGTGGTGGAAATGCGTTAAAGTTATAGAGTATATTTTTGCCTTTGTTATAGTTGAAGTGGGTACCGAAGATATTTGAAAGTGCATGCCACGTGGGTACATAATGGGGCATTGTTGGTGATACAGTGCGAATACCATGGCGAAGTCACCAGTTGAGAGAAAACATGGTTGATTAATGATCGGTCCCAGGTTGTAAGCAGGGTTAGGAGGTTTACTTCTCATGCATTAAGGGGTGCCCACATCATACGATTAAAAGGAAAATATAATTTAACAATGAAAAGAAAACACTTACAAAAAAATCTCAAAAATTAAAAATACATTTTTTTTGGGCATAATTTGCACCTTCGAGACAAATGTTAATATAAATAACCCTAAAGAGTAAACCAAATTAGTTTGTACTCATGCATCCAAACTCTAGTAGTATGGAATGCTTACGAATGTGTATGTATAATTTTTTTTTTGATTCGTTTATCATCACTAATATTATTATTAGTCAACACTAACATCACTAATTTTGTCCAATAATCTTCTATCTCACCTTATTTCATCTAGTTCATCTTTTTATTCTCATTCTACCCATTTGATCTAGTATCCCCTCTTCATTCTTCATGTATATAATAACCTTATAACATTCTATAACCTAATTAATTCATATAATTTCTCATTATCCACTAACTAACCCCATTTATCTAATATTTTGGAATTTAAAATTCTCATAACCCCCCCACCTACCTACTCCTAGGCTTTCCTATAAGCCTTGCCCCACTCCTCACCTAACCCTTCTTCTAATCTAGTTTAATCTTCCCTTAATTATCATTAGATTCCCTAATGGAATCTATAATTCTCTACCACCCTTCTCCTTTTATAGAGAGTTCTCTTTCTAGAGAATTCTAAAGAATTTTAAATTACTTATAATTCTTTCCTTTCTCTCTAGATTTTTTTCTCTAGAGGCTTTCAATGAATTTTTAATTCATTGGAAAATATCACTCCTTTGCATATTTAAATCATGCTTCCCTCCATTCCAAACAATGAGAAAACTCCATGAAAAATCAGTTCATAATTTCTTAATCATCCTAGTCCATTCTCAAGCTATTCTCCATTGTTACAACTTCAAGGTATGAGTCTACATCAAGTAATCAAGCATAATCAATTTGGAACAATATTGGGTCTAAGAGGTCATGATACTGATATAATTCTATTTTGAATTTATTTTTGTTTGCATTATGATCTTGTTTGTTTCAAATTTTGAAGATTGATATTTTGAATAGATTTTGATATAAATTGCATAATCAAATCCATTCCTCAAATTTATCATCTCACATTGGCAACCATAATGGGAGCCCTCCTTTTAAACTAACCATTGTGTGTGAAGTGTGAAAAAATTCAATTTGTAGGGCTAGTTAGGAAGAATTTGGGCTCAGATTTTTAAAACTTGTATGTTTCAGGTGAAAAACAACTTTTCTCTACAAGAAGTGACTATGCTATATCGATTTTGACCTCGATAGTTGTGCTTTTACTTTTAACCATCACATTAACTTATAGTCATTTGAATAGTTTTCCAATTAGTGCAAAATCGCCTCTTAGTAGTTGTAGTATTGTAAAATTGATTATTGTTAGTTACAATATTGTGAAATCACTTATTGTTAGTTGAAATATTATAAAATCACATATTTTTAGTTACAATATTGAAAAATCACCTGTTACTAGTTGTGATTTTGAATTTCATCTATGATTTTGATTACTGTAGTTGTAATTTTTCTTTTAATACAAAATTGTCTCTAATCAGGTTGTCAAACATTATAATTTATTTTTTCTGTAATTTTTTACTCTTTGGTAACATGATTGGTCATAGGAAATAGGCAATAATTTTGTCAAACTAAAATCACAAGGTCTCAAACCTTCAAGCAACATCACTTTTAGTTAGTTACAATTTTGATTTAGAGTAGTGATTTTGACATAGTTACAATTTTGTCTAGTGCTAGATTTGTAAAGTTTCTAATCTGTAAGTTATTTTGTCTTCTCTCTATACATATCTTTTACTATTTTTTTAGATGGTTTCCTCTATATCTAATCTATGTTTTTCAGGGTTGAAATAAAATTTTCACATTAATCAAAACTGCAACTCTCCCAATTATGATTTTGAAGCAACTTAATTTAATCATGTTTTAATCCTAAAAACTATTGTAAATAATATAATTTGAAAAATCATAATTTAATAGCTTCTTATAGTTCATTATAGTCTCTTTAAATTTGTAAATATCTTTGTTTTTGTAATAGTCTACAAAATTGCTTAGCTATAATTTCAATCTTGATTTGCATTTATGACTTTGCCTCTGACAGTCACGATTTTGCCCTAACTGCTAGCAATCTCCTTAACCATTTTGTCAAAATGGCTTTTCTACATTTGTAGTTTTGACATGCTATCTACAATTTTGACTCTCTATAAGATATTTTTATTTGACACCAACTTTGTATCTACAGTTTTAATCAAACCAGTAGCAATTTTGCACTTTTTTAATTTAAAAATTCTCTCTTTTGAGTATTTTTTTAAAGATTATTTTCAGTGAATTTTTAGTCATTTTGAGCATCCTATAAGCCTCAAATTTATTTTGGCATTAGGGGTTGCCCCTTGACCCAGTAAAGGGTGTTGTTCCTTAACCTTGAAAGGGGTGCTACTCCTTAACCTTGCCAGGGGTTGCTACCCTCAAACCCCCACATCATGGCCCCTCATCCAAAAAATTTAGTGTAAAACCCACAAATTTTCCAGTGTTTTTATTGAGGATTACTAGACTAACATTTGGTTTATATTTTTATAAAGGTAAAATTGGTGGTAATTTTGTCTCACTTGATTTTACCTAACCATTTATTTTGCAAGTCATATTTTGTGATATTTTGTCTAACATCTTGTCTTTCAGGTTGCCCCTCAAAATTAAAAAATTTAAACTACTAATCACTTTCTTTATAGGACGTCTATTATTTTTTTTGGTATTTTAAAAATCATCTTGTATATATCTTTATATATATCACACTTAATTAATTAGGTAATAAATATTGTTGTTTGCTTGTCATCTAAGGGATACAATGGTGTATGCTTTCCTCTTTGTGTCCTAGAGGCGAGTATTGGAGAATAAAAAACCACTAACAAACCCTTATTTTTTTATTTTTTATGTGGAATCGTGATGTGGAAGTGACCCCCACACACTTGCCATAGTCTTAGGGGTTGGTGATGTGGATTTCATCAACACGCATTTAACCACACTCTATGTTTTAGTGGAGTGTAAAATCAGGGACAACTGTTGTGAAGCGAAGAAGTTGACCCCATATATTTTTCATGAAAAAAAGAGTTAATTGTCTGACCCAAGCATTAGAAAACACCCTATATGAAGTCAAGCCCCACGTACCTAATGTATATTGATGACTCCCTTAAAGAGCTCGTATAACCTAGAATAAGACCATCGGCTATAACATGTGACTTGCTAACAGAGTTAGTATCAGTTCTCAACTGACTGTTATGTGTAAATGGGGTTGAGACGGTTTAGAATATTTTATATTAGGTCACCAACCTAAAACATCATCCATAAATCCAATAGATGATGCAATTATTGAGCTACAGTCCTGTATCATTTTACTAATCTTAATTTTATGGTTTGATTGATTTGGTGTTTATTGTGCTAGACCAGTGTTGTTTGTGAGTTGAGTCAACCTTTTACCCAAGCTTATACATGACTATCAAGGTCTCATATATCATCATCTTGTATATCTTTGCCTATATCATATTGCCTTATACATTTTAGCCTTATCCCATTGACTTGTATATTCTTAGCTTATCTCATCTCATTTTGTCTTCTCTCATCACCTCTCATCCTAATCATATCATAGTCTAGTCTTTATCACCTCATCACTTCTTAACCTAATCAAGTCTTGAATATTTTATCCTAGCCCTACCATAGTCTTCCATTGTCTCCCACAACTTAGTCATACCCTATCCTTGTTTAGTCATACTACTATTGCCACATCATTAATCTTATCCTTTAGTCTACCTAGATCACATCCTTGTTTTGTATCTTGTCCCATCCTATTCATACCCTCATTAACCCATATTTAGTCTTATCATCTAGTCCAATCTTACCTATCCATCATCACATTTTGTCCCACCATTATTTCATCTCAAATCATACCCCTTTCATATCCTTTAGTCTTACCCTCATCATCCATACACCATATGACCTAAATCATCTTGAGTATCTTTTACATTCTTATCTCAAGTCATACCTTGTACATTATTATCTTGTATAACCTAAATCATTTTGAATATCCCCATCTTGTATATTCTTGAACATCTTGTGCATCCTCATCTAGTTTACCCATCATCATATCTTATGTCTCCTTATCTATTTTATCCTTCATCATATCCTTGTATAAACTTATATATCTTGTAAATCTTATCATCCCATCTTAGACATATTCTAATCTAGTTTTACCTTGACATCCTCCTATTTATTTATCACCATATCTGGTACATCCTTATCTTATCATCTCATCTAGTCTTACCTCATTTAGTCAAATTCCATCTTATTTTATCTTGCCTTTTTATCCTACAACACATCTAGTTAGATTTTTAGGTCACTCACCTATCCAAACCATATTCACCATACCCCCAATCATCATTACATCACCACCCTTATATACTTGCACTAATCTCAATCCCATCATCCTTGAGCCTTCCATTTGTTCATCACATAATCTTATATCCATCCCACCTTGAGAAAATTAGTCTAAGGCTTGAGCTAGTCTATTTGTTGTCCTTAAATATTATCATATCACTCTAGTCGACCATCTTTTCTTTCACTCGTTACTCTATCAAATTTCCTACCATGTTAACAACCTATCACTTTATAGGTTTCAATCTAGCATCCACTCATCCTCAATCTAGTCATCTCTAATTTAGTCATCTTGCCTATTTATAATTAACACTCATCTAATCATCATCTTGCTAGTTTGAATCTAGGCACTAGTTGAATCCCCATCCTTTTGCTAGCTTAAAAACTAGGTATTATCAATAGATCATTAAATCCTATCATAATATTAATTTGAAATCTGATCCTAGTTTGATATCATAATCCATTTAGCCGATTTCATCCTCACCATCACTTGTCATACTAGCTCAATCATTTAGACTTAGTTTATTCAGGAACCATATTTTTATCTAAGCCCTAATTTGCCTTCACACTAGCCCCCTTATATCATTTGAATACCTTTCATTCATCATCTACCCACATGGATTTGGACCTAGTTCTCATTGAACAATACTTATTTTCCAACAAAGACAAGATCCTTTTGTGGGTCCTGGAAATGGGTGCCCACATACCTGTAGATCTTGATCCCATCCAACCTAAAATAGCGTCCCCTATCATTCCCCATTAGGAATATCCATCTATACCTAGCTTGCATACTAACCCATCATAGTCATCCCCATTATCCATTCATCATAACGATAGTCATAACATCCCCAAATATACAAGTGATGAGGTTGCCCTATTTCATGAATATATCTTTGTTAATAAGGACAAGTGCATTTTACAGCTATTGGAGATGGGTGCCTACCTTCCCAATTATTTAAAACCCTTAAACCTAAGGTTACCTATGAAAAAGTGTCTCATCAACCCTTATTCAAAACCAATTCTTGTGACAACCAATACCATTCTGATCCCCATCCACTAGTCCTAGTCTTGGTCATAACCTTCCTAGTTAGTATAATAACAAAGAGATTGCCTTATTTAACAAATATATTATTTCTAACATGGATGCAGTTCTCTTGTGTCTCTTAAAAATGGGTGCCCAACTTCCCATAGGCTTTGACCCCATTCAACTAAACTTAGCTCCAATTCACACCCATCCACAATCGAATCCTCCATTTACCAATCATAGTCCATCACAAATCCCCCACCCTACTAACAAAGGGAAGCATAGCCTGTCAACCTCATCAAATTCTGGTTCATCTCCTAAACAATCTCACACACCACCTTCACCCAATATCATGACATCACCATCACATTCTTCCACTCCTAAATCCAACACTTCCACATCGAACACCATAAACAAGTAATATAACCCTCTCCCAATATCCACAAAAGAACTATTTTGGAAACTAGAGGCCATAGACATGATTGTCTACCCAAAAAAAGACCTCTAAATTTGTCTAAACATATGCCCTCATAGTATCGGGCAGAACAATTTTGTTTATACCGTAAAATTCCTGGCATTCTATTAATAGATGTCACCCTTTTAGATATTATGTCTAGAACTTAATTGATAATGTTGACATTGAAATTGAGGTTGAATCCAATGCATCTACACCTAGGAGTGTGCAAAAAAGGGTAAGCCAATAATTTCTTCCTAAATCTTCCCTTTTCAACCAAGGTCATGATCCCAATCCTTGCCATACCACAACAATCACTAATTAAACCATCCCTATATCCTATTCACATCAAATTCCCTATTTTCACAAATCCATTAAGCCTAAAACATCCATTCACAAACCCTAGGTGAAGAAGGTACTTGCAGATAATGATGCTATCCAAAAGGCCTTCTCTATGGATACTAGCAAAAAAAATCATCTACTGGCGACATCACCTCATCAACATACCTATTAAAGTCAGCATCAGAATGGCCAAGACAATATCTAACATTAGCATATGAATGAGAATCCATGTTAGAATCATCATCCCTTACAAATAATGAAATTCATGCTGATACCTATCTCTTTGAGGATGTATCTAATTTGAGTGTCAACCAATCAGAAGGCATGACTCTTGATCCATCTCAGGACTATGAAATTATAACACAATGTTTGGAAGCTTTCTCAGTCAAAGATCATCAAGCTAGATATGGCTCATCTTTAGATGTTATTTCTACAAATAATATTAGTGATCCTTTTGAGATTATTGAGGACACTTTTTTTGATGTTGAGGTTGGGTCTCCTAGTAGCTTTTATGAGGACTATACTACCCATCATCCCCCTAATCCACCCATTTCACCACACATCCTTAATCATCAACCTTTTATTAAAAATCCCTCCATCCCACTCCCCAAATGGGGTAAATAGAGACACACATCATTGGATTCCCCAGAACATACAATCTCATGTGCTAAATCTACAAGGATCCAATCAAATCATCAATTAATCAAGATAAATAATCAAATTAGTTATGATTCAAAAGTAACCAATCAAATACAAAAAGAGATTTCCAATCATCCAAGTCAAAGAGTTTCATCCCCTAGTAAAAATATCCTTGAGGTGTCAGGGGATCATCCAAGTCAAAATAATCATCCTCCAAGTCTAAAGTCAAATACCCCTAGTGAAGCCCAGTTACAGGCACTAGGGATAAATAAAATGCAATTAAGTTAGCAGAACAAGAAGTCATCATGGCATAAATCACCACACAAGTCAAAATTAATGTGGATGATCATCCTTATAACATTCAGATTAATGAGCAAAGAAGTCAAATAGTCTTGGATTTATTAACCTCACTTAGCATATGACACCAATCAAAACTGTCCCCTCCACCATATCTAATGGTGTATGCAATTATTGAACCCCATTTTAGATCTCCTCCCAGTCACACTATTTATCATCATATCACTTATCCACATCCTATACCTCACTATCAAAATGATCCAATTCCATCCTTGTCACACATCATTATCCCATACAACTTGTCTCTTGTAGGCGTTACAAAGACACCTGGTTGAGATGTCTAGAGGATGCTAAATCAAGAATCAATGAAGATCATTATAGCATCAATACATCCAACAACAACAAAATGATCCTAGCATCACATTTATTCAATTAGGTGTTGGTTGAAGATCAATAAAGTGTCAAAATTACTATATCTCACATGCATATCTAATAAATTAATATGCCAAAAGTCCAAAAAATTTTATTCATCCAATGGGAAAAACTCATCTTCTGTCACCTTGGGTGAGTACCATGATTAAAATTGGGTTCTGGCATCATGGTAAAATAATTTGTTATTTGTAAGTACCCCAACAGTTGGGGGCAAAATCCACTTCGCCTCTATAGTCATATCCCACATTCCTTGACAACCCTATCCATGTCATGGTCCAAACATCTTTGTCTATCAGGTTCACTCATCTCATATCCCTATCTAGTATATCATTCCTTCCTATATTGACCTTTGTAAAGGAGAGGAAGATGTATTGTGAAATGTTCTGAAATCATCTTGGTATATCCTTTACTTGACACTCAGAAAACTAGACATTTGGTTCCCTCACGATGTGGTTGTTGGCAATCCCTAGTCCATTCTTCCTCATCAATCAACTTCTTTGAGCATTGTCCAAGGCCATTTATCATTCCATTTGTCCTCATCTTGGTTTCTAGGATTGGTTTTCCCTTTGCTATTAACCCCCTTTGCATAGTGTATATACATATCCCAAAAGACCTAAAAATTGAAATATTTAAAAAACCCTAAAAATTATAAAATCCACAAAATCTCAAAACATTTAAGCTATCTTATTTCTTGTTGTCTTGAATATCCTAGTCATCTTATCCTATATCTTAAGTTGTCCTTGTCATCTTGTCCTGTCTTATGTCTTAGTCATCTTATCATCTTATCATTTTATCATTTCAAGTCTTTAGAAAATCTATTCCCCTATTTAAATCAACATCCTTAATCCATATTCACATCATGATCATCATGATCAACTTGGTCCAACTCATCACCTAATTAATCATCCCATTAACTCTCATTAGGATAATTAGACAAGACACAATGACACTACATGTAGATGCGTGTATTACTTGTCCGCTCTTTATTGTTATACTTGTTTACATGTCTTTTATCATGTATATATTTGTTTTCTTGTCTATGTTTATCTTATTTTATTAGTCTTGCATGATGTCTCTTTCATCAAGGGTGCAATGAACAAGGATGCCATGATGGAGCCAAAAAATCTATAATAATGATTTTAGGTGCTCTATGTAGAGTTCATTATTTGCCCTTTTTATAATTATACACTTTGGCACAACATCCTCTTGGTCATAATTATATCATCAAGCATAATTCCTAGTGATATATTTACATTAGATTACTTATAATATGATGAGACATGTTATAGCAATGATGGATTGACGATAGACTACACTCATAAATTCTCCTATCCTCTGTCAATCGTTTAATCATCAAATCACCTAATCATCTAATTATAAAGTCTATATCCATCAGTTGATCATATATTAACCTATCTAACCCAATCACATGATTTCTCCTAATCTTTTATCTTTGTTTATAACATCTGAGTTGCATCGTCTATCTAAAAACTAACATGTCTAACAATCATTATCATCTTTCTCATCTAGTTTGTATTGTCATCTATCATCTAGTTTGAACTATATTGGCCCAAAGCCTTTTCAGACTAGGTAGGAAACACTTAGTCACATAACGTATCTAAGGTCGACTCGACCACTCTCTCCTCTTTCTCCATCTTTCATCATCAGATCTATCTTGTCCTTCATCATCTTTGCATTTGACATCAGTCAAATCCTTGAGCAATAATATCAATCAGTCTATTGATCAGTCACCATCTACGTAATCATTTCCTTAATATTTTTGTAAATCACCTACATCTGTCAATGGACCCAAAAAATCACAACATCCATCTTTTCTTTCATCAATAATCCATTATCACTTTTTGGTCAATTCGCCATTTAAAGTTTACAGATTCCTCCCTCAATTGGGGCATGATCAAGATCATAACCTTATCATCTCTCACTTTCTTGCATGTGTCTTTTCTATGGGCATCATTAATATTAATCACATTATGGCTCATTGATTCAATGCATCATAGTCCAATTCTTCCCCTTTGTCCTTTGGTCACTTGATCATATAATTTCTTCTCTCTCATGTCCATCATCTTATCGTTTAACTTTAGCTTTGAGCTACACCTATTGATTAATATTATCAAATCATTATCCTATTTTGGCTCAATGCTCTCCCATGCCTGCATCCTTGTTTGGGATATGTCGTCAGCTCGTGGCCTTCTCTATCAATCATCTTGGTTTGAAACTCTCCCTATTATGTGTCCTTGCCTGAGATATGTCTAAAACTTGTGACCTTTTATCTTATCATCATCATGTTACGGTTGATTTTCACTTGGGATGTGTCAACAAACGTGACATTATCATTTTTGCTCCCTGTGCATATGTCTTTGCTAGGGGCATCATCAATTTGTAGCTCACTAATTATGTCAAGTTCTTTTTTCATCATCAATCTCACATCTAGCACCCCATCCCCTTGTCTACCTATTGCAACCCATCTCTCGTTTCCTATTTTCTAGTGGCCATCCGTCTCATTCTTCTCCACATGTCCTCTTGAAGGGGCATCATATCCACTAACATCATTTACTAACATTAATCCATGATTATCTTTCTTCTTTGAAAGACCATTACTCCTACTTTACGATGTTGTAATGGCCTTTCAAAGAGGGACAAAATGTATGCATTTAAATTTGCTCACTTTATTTATCGTCACTAATATTATTATTAGTTGACACTAACATTACTAATTTCATCCAATAATCTTCTCTCTCCTTATTTCATCTTATTAATCCTCTTCTGGCCATTTGGTCTAATACTCCCTCTTCATTCTTCATGTCACATAATAACCTTATAATATGCTATAACCTAATTAATTCATCTAATTCCTCATCATCCACTAACTAACCCCATTTATCTAATATTTGAGAATTTAAAAATCCCATAACCCACTTGCCTACCTATTCCTAAGATTTCCTACAAGCCTACCTCTTACTCCTCACCTAACCCTTCTTCTAATCTAATGTAATTTTCTCCTAATTATCATTAGATTCCTTAATGGAATATATAACTCTCGACCACCCTTCTCCTTTTCTAGAGAGTTCTCTCTATAGAGAATTCTAAGGAATTTTAAATTCTTTAGAATTTCCTCCTTTCTCTCTAGATTTTTTTTCTCTAGAAGTTCCAATGAATTTTTAATTCATTGGAATATCTCCATCCTTTGCCTATTTAAACTATGCTTCCCTTAATTCTAAACATCGAGAAAACTCTATAAAAAATCAATCCATATATTTCTTAATCATCCTAGTTCATTGTCAAGCTATTCTCCATTGCTACAACGTCAAAGTTTGAGTCTAGATCAAGTGATAAGCATAATCAATTTGGAGCAAAATTGGGTCTAATAAATCATAATATTAATATAATTCTATTTTGAATTCATTTTTATTTGTATTATAATTTTAGTAGTTTCAAATTTTGAAGATTGATATTTTAAGTAGATTTTGATATAAATAATATAATCAAATTCATTTCTCAAATTTATCTTTTCACAAAATGAAATCAGATCCACTCGTAAATGCGATGTGTCTACTCTGCACTTTTTATTTTTATTATTTTAAATATTTTTTTAGGTTGTGGGTGGAGGGTCGATCACACGATAGGTAAGCAAAATATCGATACATCACCTTTATAACCAGAAGCTTTTACGTAAGAGATTTAATGTTGACGTCACTTATATTAAATTCGTATTATAATTAAATTTTACGTTTATTTTGTAGATTTTAACATCTCCATGGAACTGCTCCATGCAGCTACGAGATCTTTTTCTCTGGTTCTGAATTTATCAGAGCATACACATGTTACATTCAGATTTAATTCAATTCATTAACGTGTACTTCCATTCTCCGTACACATGAAGAAATTGTGAGAACCCAAGTCCTCCATTTTGTCGTTCGGGTTTAAACCTGCCATTAAAATCCAATTGTTAAAACATGATACATTTAGCATAGTTGTAAACAGTGAATAAAAGAACTTACAGTCAATGGTGAACTGAGAATAATGCAACCCGAAAGAAAGTGGATCGCTGCTCAGAATCGGCCTCCGCCATTTTTCGCATATAATGCCAGGGTCGCTTTAATCACGTCCTCAACCGTCGCATCTGTAGCCACTAACACACGCAGGGCCCCAATGCTCTGCGCCACGGTCACATTAAACAGTAACTTAACGCTGCTTTTGCAGCTAGCGGACTCCGCTAGAGGTACTTTTCTGCTTAAGACTGGATGCATTTCCAAGTTGAACCAGGAAGTCCGCTCGAAATCAGTCTTATCCCTATTGAGGAGCTCCGGCTGCGTCTTCGGCCTTCTCATGGGGATGGCCTTCTTCGATTTGGGATCCGAAATGTTGGCGAACGGTTCCTTCTGGAGCGGAGGAAACCGCCCGCTAAAGGTGGCGGATCTGGGGAAACTTCCATGGGGACGAGGGTGCCTTTGCAGCCCTGCTCCTTTATCCACACAGGTGAGTCTACTCAATGACTTACCTTTGTTCTCCATAGTGTTAGAAAAAAGAGGGGCTCACCTTTGATATCTATAATAACGAGCCTTGGAAAATTTAGATGGAAAAACACAGAGAACATATGCACAGTGCTGTGCAGATCACCATAGCGCTGTAAAAATTCCACTTCGCATACCTTCTCACAAGCAATTGTATGTATTGGTGAGCAAGGAAAATAAAAACTTTGGAAATTGCATTGGATGTGGATGTGGAAAGCAACTTTCCGCCCATTTTCTGGTGTGCCCTAAACACACAACAGTGATATAACACGTAGCATTTTTCAGATCACTAGAGACAAAGCTTATCAGTCACTTGGAAGGAAACAGTAAGAGGGCTCGCCCTCACGTTTTGTTTTATAACCACTTCAATGCCAATTCCGGCTGCTTCAACTTATCTTCCAAGGGAGGTCACCTCGCCAACCCACTTTCATCAGCTTTCTCTTTCTTTTTCTTAGTTGGGAAGGGAGGTTACTAGTTTAAATTTTGCAAGAATGGGAAGGGAGTAAATTTGATTTGAAATAAAGAAATGTCGAGAATTATGTAATAAACATAAAGATATTAAGTTAAGGCTGTCGTATTAGAAGAGGAGGTAGAAGATCATCTTTAGGCAGTTGAGCACTCCAAAAAGAAAGCTTAGTCAAGGCAGGATCATGAGCTACTCCTCCATCCATAAGGTTTGGAGGATCCATAAAAACAGTAATGTCCCACTTAGGAAGATGTTACACCACACTATCAACAGGATTGAGACTAAGAGCAAGGGAACCCCATCAAGATAAATCAACAAGGGATATCTCACGAGAAGGCGATAAACTCCAACCCCCTGCCCCACGTTGTGGAGGAGGGGTGGATAACTATTACGACTGTGAAAATGGCTCAACCAGTATCTGGGTGACAATGGTGGATAATCAGGGTGGACATAGCTCATAACACAAGGATGAATCCCACAATAGTCAAGCAACTCCTTATAAAAGCCAAAGATATGAAAAATACCTTGTCATTAATGGTAAAATAACAAGATGATTTTTCATTGTTATACAAAGTGGAGTTCTTCTAGATGAGAAAAATGTTCTCCAAGGGGAAGGCCTTGATAGATCAGACCTTAAAGAAATTACATTAGCTTGGACTCAAGCTTGGAAGTCCATATTCTATTGAATCGGGCAAGCCAAGTCTTGGGCTTAAGATTCCAACATCTATTGACCTTACTCAAACCCAGAGAGAATGGGACCATGACTTGATATAGGAGGCATGGGGAGTAGTTCTTTAAATACATATATAATTCCATCTCCAATATTTCCACCAAACACGTGGAGAATTTATACCCAATTTTGAAACATAACATCCAACATTAACTTTTTAATATGGAGAGAGGTGAGTAAGTCTCAATTGTTTAAATTTTAGAAAAAATCAAGGAATCCAATCATGGGTTGAGACCAAATCATTCACATGTTTAATCCCTTTCTTGAAAAATATTAAAGTTTTCATACCAGGCAACCCTATAAGAAGTAGACTAGTATTTGTCATAACAGGAAACCACTAAAGGTTATGGTCATTGAAGAAAACACCACTACGAAAACCATCTCTAACCCATTTTAAATAGGGTTTGATAGGCTCAAAATATTTCTAAATACTTTTATCAATAAAAGAGCCTTCAATTTTAATTGAGGTAGGAGTGATCGACAATGTGTGGAAACCAATGTTTTTCCAACTAGACTTACCATAGAGAGATAAAAAAGAAATACATTGTTGAAGGATAATTTTAAAAGATTAATTACCTTCAAACACTTTGGGGAAATTTTTGGGGAAACCTAGATACTGGCTCAACCATGACCCTCTTCATGTAAAGTGGAGAAGAAATTTGTATTACATTTCAGAGTAGCTTGCAAAATAAACCCTAAAATTTCAACTTCTTGTAGACAAACAAAATCTAGAGCTCCCAACTGTTGACAAGCAATTCACATAGAGAATTTATGAGAGGACTCTATGAAACCTAAAAAATTATAATATAAAACATCCATTTGGGAGTATCATCCATGAGGATTTCCCATTGACCGTCTTAAATATATTTAAGAGCCATAAAACTATTTACCAAAAGATTTTGTTGGTTTTGATAGGACCTAAGTTCCCCAAAGCTCTGACACAACTTGTCAGAATTAAGAGCACACATGATTACCTTTGTATAAGCAACTTAAACATGCGGAAATAACCAGAAGAACAAATAACTATCAATGAGAAAACACACAGAATATGAGAGGCAACACACAATTGTATTCAACTCATTACAAAGGAAATTACAATAAAGAGATCACACTCTTCTTCCACCTCTGTGAGGCTTCCTCCTCAAGGGCTCCAAGTAATCTTCCCACATGAGTAATCTTCTCTCATAGGTCACAACACATAACTAACACAAGCTGTTGTTCACCTCATTGTACATCTGTACAATTGAGTACGAACCGGTACTCCAAATAGATCTCACCATGATCCTGCTCCTGATGTATTGCTGTCACCTTGATCTTGCTCCCCTGCTGATCCTATTCTGACCCTTGCATACACACATCCCTGCAGACCAACCTGATCTTACTTATCACATGTAGATCTCCACCATGATCCTACAACACCCTGCATATCAAACTTGATCTTACATACATGGGGAATCCTACTTGATTCCACCATGGGAAGAACTCTCCAAGCTCTACACTTGGGTTCTACAAGTTCAACACTTAACAATATAGCTTATGAGTCTATTATATAGATCTCATGCATACACTAATTAGACAAGTGGCTCAAAGACTCGAACTGGTCTTTATCATGCAAACTCCACATTCACTTAACTGACTGTTTGTCAACAGCAGTTCTGACCGCCACAGGCGACCGACGTCGGTCCCTGCCTGACTGGAGGTGATCGACGCTGGCCGATCTCCTGCCAATGCCGGTTTCCCTTGCACTATCCCCTGATCGATGTCAGTTTTGGCCTGCCGATGCCGGCGACTGTCAAGCTCTGAAAACCTCCCTGTTTGCCTTAGGTGAAGCTTTTAGCTCCACACCCTAACAGGTTTGATAAGATAAAATCCTCAAGCAAGATATAAAGGTGTTTAGCCCCATTATCCTCTTGGGGAGCATCACCACAACCATGAGTTGGGATGCATCATTGCCTAGACGTAGCGCCACTTTTAGAGGATGTCCCAATAAGATATGAACTCATGTGAAGTTGAATAATTTGTGAAAATTGGCTCTGAGAGGCTGTTAGATCACTAACAGGATTAGGAGGAGGATTTTCCTTACACACCTCAGAAGAGGGTTTTGGCCTAGAAGAGGAAATGATGGGTTGGGAAATTTAGTTACTAGTGGAATATTTTTTTTAGTCACCATCATCCAACAATTATATTCTCTGCCACCTTGGGATTATTAAAGGGAATTTGTTAAACTATGGGTTTTGACTCCTACATGAGGGGGAAATATTTAATCTAATGGTTAGATAATAGAAATGAAAACAAATATTTGGAAGAATACAACTTTTTTTGTTTATGAAAAAAAACACACCCTATAGGTATAAAAATTTCCTCAAGAAAGGCACATAGATAAAATGGGAGGCTGGAGAGTTCAATTGAAACTAATCGTTGAAAGGATGCCTGGTCAGAATATTTGAAATCTATAGGTCTATGGGGACAAAATCATAAGAGTGTTCCTCAAGAACCAACAACTTGACTTAGCAAGGAGAGCTTGGACTAGGGATGGCTCCTTAAAAGAGAAAAGAAATAACCCTTTTGTGAGGTTTCAAATGCCAATAACATGGACACCCAAGGGTTCCCACTATCAGAGTGGGACACACTTGAGGATATATTGGATAAGATTGAATGCATAGAGAAAATATATATAGAGTAGCAAAATCCAAAAGAATAATCCAAAGGAAGAAGTTTGTCTTCACAAAAAGAAAATTACATTAATAAGCATTAGCCAAAAAGTACATAGGAGGGTTCATTTTATAGGTAGAAAATAGACATGTCCTAATATCCTCATGCATGTGGGATTATTTTTCCCTAATGACCTCTATTAATCCCAAGTAAGCTGACTAGACTGTGTAGACAAAACCCAGTGGGATAAAAGTCTATATCAACAACCCCCTTAAGTGTAGCTTAGGTGGGTAGAAGAATTGGGTCCCAATACAAAGGCCTGATGAGGTACCCATGTAAACATATATGATATCCCAAAGGAAGAAGAATATGGATCTTCTCAAACCCCAAGAAGAGCTTGAAAATGAAGATATTTGTTCTCAATGAAGGGTTTGTTAAATATATTAGCAATTTTCTCTATTGTCTAGATACAACAGAGATCAATGACCTACTCATGGATGATATATTGAATGAAATACATGTGAATATTGATATGATTGATCTATTGAGGGAAGACATGATTCCTAAAAATTTGGATTGTGATTTGGTTATCACAGGAGATGATTGTTGGTCATCAAAACTAGATGCCAAACTCAGTGAGAATCCTTTGAAGCTAAGTAGTCTCAATGATATCGTTAGCAACTCCTCTATAATTTACCTCAATAGAAGATAAATCAATAAATTTTTTATTCTTGCTTGACCAAATAATCAAACATGAATTGAGGGAGAAATTGTAGCTTGAAGTAGACTTATGATTTTGAATGTTGCCAGCCTAACCTGAATTTATATAACCAATCAATTTGATGTCGATGCCCACTCTATAGTGAATATTGAGACTACGAGTACCTTGAATGTAGCAAAGGATCCACTTAGCTTCTTTGTAGTGAAAATCATATGGTTCCTCCATAATTATAGAGACCATGCCCACTGCATATGAAAGGTCAAGTCTAGTGTGCAAAATATAGATGAGACTGCCAATAAGTTGTCAATACGAGGTAGCATCAACCAATGGAGATGGACAATCAGCCTCAATATTCTCACTAGATAAAAAAAGAGTTAGAGTTGGCTTATAGTTATCCATGTTAAAATGTGCAATAAAATCAAGAGCATACTTAGATTACACAATAGTGATTCCAGAGTTAGATTGAGAAATTTCAATCTTGAGGAAGTAGTGCAACAGGCTAAGTTAGTCATTGATAACCTATCAGACAAATCAATTTTAACTACTATAACAGTGGATGAAGAACTCCTTGTGATCAATAGGTCATCCACATAGAGAACAACATCGATGGTGAATCATCCTATCACAAGATGTAGACATTTAGATCAAATGGCATCCGATGAACCCAACCGAAAGAATAAATGAGTTTGTCTTGGCATACCAAACTTGAAGAGCTTGTTTAAGGTCATAGATAGATTTATGAAGTTTAAAAATTGAGGAATAATCTTTCAAAAATCCATGTGGTAGCTCTATGTATATTTCCTCTTTGAGGTCACTGTAAAGAAAAGCACTCTTCATGTCCATCTGATGAACTTCCCCATGATGTGTTGTGACAATATTGAGAGTGAGTCAAATTAAGTTCATTTTGGAAACTAGGGTGAACATCTCAGTATAGTTAATTCTAAGTACTTGAGAAAAACCCTTTACTAATAAATGTTCTTTGAACTTGTCTATGGACCTAGCTACTGTAAATTTTATTTGATAGATCCACCTACATTGAACAAGTTTTCTCCCCTTAAGAAGTGGGACTAAGTACCAAGTGTTGTTCCTCTACAAGGAAATATACTCCTCTTCCACATTAGTATCCCACTTAGGAGTTCTTGATGCCTCACAAAATGATTTTAGATCAAAAGCATATGTAATGAAAGCATGTGGGGCATCCTAGAATTGTGAACAGGTTCATCTATTATCTGATGGATATCCAACCCATTGGCCAATGCTTTATAGTGCCTATATATCCCAAAGAGGACAAGTTCTCATAGAGTTAGGAGGATATTCCTCATCATCTAAAGATAATCTGGGAGAAGGATGGGGGAATCCTCATCACTACTCTCATTGTCAAAACAAGAAGAAGAATTTAGATCATCAAGTGGTTGATCAAGTGGATTTAAATTATCAGAACTATCATCAAATATAAGTGCATCTAAGGAAGAGTGAGAGGTGTCAATTTTAGAGCCCAAAAGACCCTATATAAAATTAACACTCGTTTTAATGAATAACTCATGAGTGTTGGGATGGAGAAGCATGTACACTTAACACCCTCAAGATATTCAACAAAGATGCAAGACTGACTCTAAGGTCCTAATACCTTACATTTTTTCTTGGGAATACAAACCATAACAAGTGAACTAAAAACTCAAAAGTGTTATACTATGGGTTTCTAATTGATTTAAGCTTCAAAAGGAGTGAATCCATTCAATGATTTGTGAGAAACTCAATTCTAGATGCAACAAGCATATTTGATGGCCTCGACCCAATACTAAGGTACAAAAGACTTAGACTATAGCATACAATTGACCATTTCCTTCAAGGACCTATTATTGCACTCTATAACACCATTATATTGAGGATTATATGAAATT
Source organism: Torreya grandis (assembly GCA_037957365.1). Lineage (NCBI taxonomy): Eukaryota > Viridiplantae > Streptophyta > Pinopsida > Cupressales > Taxaceae > Torreya > Torreya grandis. The sequence continues at coordinate 4,064,517 of JARHVA010000532.1, forward strand.
ATACGCTATAGTTCAATCCCTTATGATGTACAAAATTACTCAAAATAATTACTTACACACTCACCACCATTATTGATGCATAAAATCTTGATGGCTTTACCTGACTATTTCTCTAGAAGCACCTTGAAGTCCTAAAAATGATCAAAGACCTTAGATTTCTACTTAAGAAAGTACACCCATGTATACCTAGAATAGTCATCCATGAAAGTAAGCATGTATTTAGTCTTATTAAATTAAGGTTTTGGAAATGGGCTAATAATGTCACTGTGAATGATCTCTAATATTTGTTTAGCTCTCTGTGATTTTCCCTTGTCATATTTCTCCTAAGGATGCTCACCAAGAATGCATCCCTGAAAAACTTCATAATTTTTTTGAGTGATAATTGAGATGGACAAATCGCTCATGTTATAGTTTACTACCTCATCTGAATGAGTGAACAATGCAACAGAGGATTGATCACGAGTAAAATGTGAGAAATTACACAATCTAGATTCATGATTTGCTTTCCCAAATGTAATAATGGAATCATTTTTAGCTTCCATAATAACCATAAAATTGAGTGCGAACTCAACTCTCTTACCTAAATCAATGTGAGTGATCTGGAAAATAGATAAGAGATTGGTGGATAAAGAGAGATCACATAGAACATCATGAAATGTCCCATCATTCATGTTAATAGATCCACTCCCACTAACTTATGTGGAAATATTGTTACCCAATAAAATAGAATCTATATGGTGTGATGCAATAGAATCAATAACCCATGTGTAAGGTTGGGATGTAACTGCTACAAGTGTTTTAACCTTATCTTTGTCCTTATTGTATTTTTCATTAGAAGACTCCTTTGTTGATGAACTCTGATTTAAAGAATCAGTGATATTGATATTATACTTCTTGATAATTTTTGTCATTTGGTCAATCTACTTCTTCATGAATTTGGATTCATCATTCCTAGATTTTTGCAATAGCCACATGTGAGTCACTCTTTCTTAGATTTCCTATCTAAAGAGGAGACTCTTTTGATGCTTTTGGCTTAGCATTATATTTCTAACCTTTTCTTTGCTCTAGGTCCTTCCTTTTCTATTTTTTCTCCTTATTATTGGAAGCTTTCTATTTGTCATGACTCACAATTAAGGCATGAGATTTGGAGGACTTCAGTGTACCCATTTGAATGAGCTTATCTTTATCCTGATTTAAGTTAGTTGTAAAGTCATCCAAGAATGACATGGTCCATGTATCTCCAAGGGAATGCTTGGTGGGTTGGAAGGTAGAAACAAATACATAATAGTTATATCCCAATTTGGAAAGGATAGAAATAATCAATTAATCATCCTTTTTGTCAATGCCACAAAGTTTCAACTGTAGCCTAAGTGATTTAAACTTGGTGAAAAAGAATTAAATCCTATCAAAGTCACCTGGGATTAAACTAATGAGCTCATTCTCTAATTCATGACCCCTAATTTCATCCTTCTTTCTAAAGGGTTTATCAAATAAGGTCCACACTTAATTTGGAGTTGTTGTAGATTCGATATAAAAAAGGAAGTCAAAAGACATAAATAGATATAATAGATTGTAGGCTTTATCATTTTAGTTGTACCACTTCACCTTCTCTGCATCACGTGTCAATTTGATTTTTGTACCCACCATGATTCGGTATAATACTATGATCCTAAATAGGATTTTCACTTTGAATTTCCACTCATGATAGTCAAAAGGTGTAAGAATCAGAATGGAATTGAGATCTATGATGCAGAGAATAAGTATGTGCTGAACTGTATGTGTAGTAGATTGTGAATGAAACATTTCAACTGAATTTGTATGGGTTTAAATTTACAAGGCATGAGAATATCACCATTTTATAAAGCTAGAAAAAATTCACACTTTTAAAAAAAAGGCACCTCAAAAGGAGCATCAGGTTGAAATTTATGCATGTTTGGATGTTTCTTGTTAGCAAAAAAATAATGTTCTCCACTTTGCATAAATTTTTTGGGTATGCAAATTGTTTGAAATCTTTTTGGTAGCAACTTATCCACAAAAAACCTATGCTCTCTTGGAGCAAAAGTTAAACAATTTTGGGTTGGTCATGACCAAAGGCTTAACTTCTATATGACTAGGGGCTAAGACCAAATTTGGGTGCTCTCCCCCTTTTCACTTTGATTTATGAGATTGATGTGTGTTTCACCACCCTTAAATCTTTACAAATAAATAGTTCTTCACTTCATTGTGTTGAATTTGATAGTTACACACATGTCACAAGACTTCATGGACCTAAAATCGATGACCTTTTGATCGTCATCATGTCAAAAGGTATGGCTACCATGTCACGAGCTGTGAAGATAGTGTCTAAACTAGTAGACACACGAAAGTGAATTTGTACAATGGGTGCAGGCATTCTATGATCCATGTCACTATGGATTAGGTGGTTGGGCCTACAGGCCTTGGGCCTATCAAGGTTCAAAGTGTAGACATGCTAAGTTTTACATCATTGTGTTGTAGGTGGCCATGCTAGTGGGCCTTGGGCTTGCAAAGGCACAAAGCATGAAATTTCACAGTTGCACATTCACATTGGCTAGGCTCAAGCTGGTGGGCCTTTGGACCCATAAAGGCATGGTTGCATAGTGGGTTCAAACATGCATCATTACACATTAGAGGGTCATCCTGATGGGTCTTTGGACCTATAGATGCACAAAACACATGCACATTTATGTGGCCATGTCACTATGTGGAGGAGGGCCTTGGTAGATGGAAATATCCCAAACATTTTATAAGTCTAGAATTTTATAGAAATCATTGAAACCAACTAAAAATGGTGAAAAACCCTGTAAGAAGAACCCATATCTTGGAAAATTTGTACATCTTTATGAAAATATGGCAAAGACCCACTTCATATTTTATAAAACCTAGATTTTTTTTCTAGTTTTTGTATTGGATGGTACATAATATACATATTTTTTAAAAAACACTTTCAAACCCTCCAAAAATGGTGAAAATTTGACTGTCACAAAATTGGGTCATGTTTATAGCCAATCCTAAGTTTTTGATACCTTCTAAACTCAATGGCGCTATCTATTTTTTGTTTGAAGACCTCATATGTATATATATGCATAGATTTTTGAGAAATTTCACCAGACCCTTGAAAATTGAAATCAATAAAAACATGTGAATAAGTTTAATACTAGATCTCACAATAGGAACAATGGCATTCAACTACCAATAAAGCTCTGGTACCATGTCATAGGGGGCCACAATTGAGGATATACTAGATAAGATTTAAATGCAAGGAAAAAATTTGTATGGAGTGATGAAATCCAAAAGAAAAATCCAAAGGAAGAAGCTTATATTCATAATAATAAAATTTCATTAGCCAAAACGTACGTAGGAAGGTTCATTATATAAGTATAAAATAGACATGTCCTAAAATCCTCATGCACATGGGGATATTTTTCCCTAGTGAATTTTATTAAACCTAAGAAAGTTTATTAGACCATATAGACAAAACCCACTGGGATAGAAGTCTACACCAACATCCACTGGTGTCAAAACTAGGCATTAAGGGAATCCTCAAAGGGGATGCGACTAACATAGTAAGATATAACACAATGATTTTCATATCACTTACAAACATTATCAATGGCATTAGGTTGTAATCAAACACGAGGCTAAGATGAAGAGTCAAAATTTATGATTCATTGTAAAATTTTGGGACATATTTTCTTTCTCACTTTGGTATCGTCCTTCTTACTGTCTACAAAAATAATTACAATAGAGTTTGTGGAGACCATTATATATCAGAAAGACACTCAAGGGGTGATGATTAATGCACAATAAATGCACTATTATATTTTAAACTCTCATAGATGTGGTGTGGAAAAAAAGGAAAGAAATCAAAACAAAGCAAAGCCGACATGAAACCCAACAAAGCAAGTTTTCACAAGTTCTATTTATTTTTTTTAATTTTTATTTCACTAAAGAATGATTAATTTTTGGTTTGATACCAACTATTATAATTAATTAATATTATTTTGAACTAAAATTCTATTGCAATTTATAGGATCTTCATAATCGAAACACTTTCTTAATATTTAAATTTTTCCTAATGAAAATATTTTCTCAAATTTTACACTCTTCACAAACAAAATATATAGAAAAATAAGTAAGGATTTAATAATAGGTTAAGAAACACTTTCTTAATCCTTAAAATTTCTCTAATTGAAATATTTTCACAAGCTTTGAACTCTTCCCAAACAAAATGCTTAAAAAGAGAAGTAAGAATTTAACAATAGATTTAGAAAATAAATAATTAAATGTAATCTAATCATAAAATAAAATGATCAAATGTTCATATGAAAATATCATTATAAACTTCACATATAATGGAATAATATACTTAAAAAATTAACAAGTTAAGTTTTAAGAATGATACAAAAATTATTAACAGAGGCACTTACAACAAGCTGGCACTCACAGTTAATTTGGGACTGGTGCTCAATAGGGTCAATGATATGTTCATGATGGTGAATGGGAGTGTGTGAAATGGATCACCAATAAGGGTTTGTGATATGCTTATGAACATGAGGGTTGGGTGCCTATATATATATTAAAAATTTAAATTTAGCTCATAAACATTTAAGCCAACTAACTAAATCATTGAAATATAATAGAAAAAATTACAAATTAAATTGTCAACTATACCATGTCATGCCTGCTAATAATTTCAATGGGACCATAAGACATTGTCAGAGGAGTCTATATAGACAATTATTTTGTGTGTTAGCCATTCGCACAAGTATCAAGGATAATTACAAAACAAACATTCATATTTACACTTAAATACTATAATAACTCTCATATACCTCAGTTAGTCGTTATGTAGATGAAATATCATAGTAATAGCACCTACATTTACTCCCTCCTGATTAGATAGTAGAGTGCCTAGTGTGGTCATCAACTGAACAAACAAAATATCATTGTTAGTCAAGTTTTAACATATACATACAACAACATACAAGTACAATGAACCATAGTTAATGCATGAGCATCATAAAATTATATGTAAGTCTCATGTAAATTACCTAAGTGTGGTTGAATATGTACGTAGGAGGTTTTAAGAGTCTTTGAAAGACAATAAGGAGCTTCATTTGCTCATTCTAGGTCTTTAAGAGTCTTAATCCATTTTCCCTCCAAAATGGAGAATTTAAACTTTTGAATTGTTTATGGAGACTTGTAAGGGCCATGACCAATCATAAGGGATAAAAACCTTATTTTAAGGGTTATTAAGGTCTATTACTATGTTGTAAATGCCCTTATACCTTCATGTAATAAATTATCCTAAACTTATCTAGAAGAAGTCTCAACATTGGAAATAGACCAAAATAGTATATGGTTGAGAGATTCTTGGACAAATTGCATATAAATTAGAAAAAACAAGATAAAATGAGAATTCCTATGTGGAATGAGACTTTAAAACATCAAGGAGTAGTTAATAAAAAGGATATGGATGAATAGTAATGAAAGGAGAGATTATTGTTGGTATACAAGGTTGCAGGTCTGTAGTAGAAGGTCCATAAAAGGTTTGCATTATGATTTGAAGTTTTGACTAATAAAATAAAGTGTTTTATTGATGGTAAAGACTTTATTTTATTCCTATAGTACATGAAAATATGTTTTTATATGAATATGAAGTTAATATGTGTCTTAGATTCCATATATGTATGATTGTGTATAAAAACACATAAATTTGTACGTAAGAAGACTGAAACAAAAGAGATGTGGAAAAGTTTTAAGATGCATGGGGTAAATTTCATGATTTATCAGGTAAGATACATGATTATTTAAGTTCTTTGAGTCAAAAAAAGTGTTTGGACATCTTTATGTCTGTGGAATATTGTTTATTTTTTCCCCCGAGTTTAGGAAATAGAGGTTAATAAAACATAGTCAAAGATAAGTGAGGATATCACATGTTTTGAGTATAAAATTGTTTAAATGATGGGATTATTTGAGGACATGTTGATAATACATATTAAAATTTAAATCAATATTTTAAACCCTTTGAAATTCAAGAAATTCCTTTTATATTACTCTTGGAACTAAGAAACTTAGTGTGTGACAGTCTTAAGAAAAGGAGTTATTTTGGTGTCTTTAAATCATTTTCAACTATTGATATTGAATAAAAAGTAATTAAATTATGTTGGGATCCTGATCCAAGTGAAAATGGTCCATGACATTTATTATAAGTTAAAATATATAATTTTGTTTGCTTTTGGCGTAGTAGGACTGTGTAAACCCTACCTAGGGTTTTAGAGTTCAAGAAAGCCCTATATATTTTGTTTGATTTTAGAGATAGAAGAAAGTGTTTTATAGGTTTATAAGGTTATTTTAGGTTTATTTTTTATTAAGGATAAATCTATCAGAGTTGCAAGGTCTGCACAAGAGGAAAAACATAGCAAAAAACTATACATATGAGTTTGGCTTATACCAAACCTAGAAGGTGGTATATGATAGAAGTATTGAGTGATATGGTAGTGTGTTATAGGTGATTATATGTTTTAGAATATTTATATCATACATAAAAGAGGAAATAATATAAACTCTTAGTCCATTTCTTGTGCTATAATCTTGTTTAGTATCATGTTATTTATACAAGGTCTAAAAGATTGGTAATTTTTGGTCATTGATTGAAAGTCATTGAGAAAAACAACATAAACCATTTTCAAGTATTAAGAGAGTTAAATCCATGATAAAAATTCTTTGATTAAATTACTAGGCCTCAATCAAAGCCTAAAGGACTGTTTAGGGGGAAAAATTCTAAGGTTTTGAGTAGGACTGTGTGTAAAGGTTTTTTAGGATTTATCTTATAAAATGGAAGATATTTAATACAAGAATTAATATCCTTTTGGATATATAGGGCCATGTCATAAAGGAAAATATTAAATCAAAACCATGCAAGGATAGTCCTAATCAACAAGGTCTACTAAGATTATAGTTTCCATGTGGAAGGATCAAAGTTCATCATAAGAGGATTCAAATGATGGTAAGTGAGGTCTGAGATATGTGTGATTTTCCTTGAAGTAATAATCATAATCAAGATATGTTTAATGAATGAGTATTAAAGATACCTTATAGGTTATTGAGTCTTAACTTGGTATAAGGCCTAGTGAAGTTAGAGAGAGAGGGTCCCTATGGAAGCCATTGAAAGTCAAATTGGTCTTACCAAAGACCAATACTAAGAAGATAATAAGATTGAAAAATGATAGTAAGTGGATAGACCTATGAAAAGTGGAGAGAAATATAGAAAATTTATAGACATATATGACAAGTATGTTAATAAGACTAGTTGTAGACACCAAAGAGTCCTAATTGAATCAAAATTGATCATAGTTAGTAAATGCTAGTAGACTACTTGCATCAATAACATTAATTAATCTTTAAAAATCACCTCTACATAGGTATATATAAGTGTAGTATCAATAACACACATGCTCCTATGGCATCCAAAATATTGATGTAACATAAAAATTTCATATACATTATTGAGCTTTCTATATGAAAAATAATTAAATCCCTTTTAAATTGTATAAATATTTGAAATTTAACAAGTTTGAATTTTTTTTCAACAATTAAAATATTAAAGCTACTTGGGAAGTTGTATTCATGGTGTCCACATCAAATGTAAATGGATATAACATAGTGAGTTCAATATCATCTAGGCATACAAAAATAACACCATGAGTCAGCTACATGATTTCTTCCTCCTCCTCAGGTTAAGTGCATATAACACCACATGATCTACAATAGTGAGCTCACCAAGTAGCATCAATAGATGAAGCCTTTCCATGTGTACCCTCACCATTAGGAGTATGATACATCTAGATCTTATACTGAATGAGCGTGTTAGTAAGTGCCTTAAGCATAAACAAATTATCAATCTTTACAGTTTCCTTGACTGTAGAGGGTAGCGTCTTAGGAGGATATGGTTTATCGATATGTACTATCAAATAATGATTAGTGTTAAAATCATAATGATTGAAAGGGGGGTGAATCAGTTTTCAAAAAAATTCTTATCAATTACACTTAAGCATTTAGGAACATTCATTCAAGCATGTAGATCAAACAATGACTAAGTAATCATTCACATATGCATGAAACATAAGAACACAAGATAAAACAACTTATATGTGAGAAACACTCAAGGGAATGAAAAACCACTGATATATAAAAATGGAATACAATCTTATAAGACAAAAACAAACTTTAGTGAATCACCAACTTCACATGGAACACCAACCCCAACTAGTTAAGCACCAACTCAAATAGGCTTTAACAAGCACTCACTTGCAAGGAGGCACCAACCCACTAGATGACTCAAAACCAACTCAGCCACCTAAAACCCTTTATCAACTTTATAACACTTTTTTTCTCATACAACAAATTGTGATATCCTTCTTCAGCTCTTCTCTCTCTTCTATCCCTATCAATCTGCCTTCTAGGTTTTTTCAATCACTAGTCCTTTTATTGAATTGATTAGGTCATATGACCTTGAATTTCATGCAAAATGTCTATATCAAACCTTAATAATAGATCATATACACTCATTTTATGGTATAAAAGACCTTCTTTTTCTATGCAGTATGTTATTCTATTCGATTTCACACTACACACATCAATAGGCCTAAAATTGCTTGGTATTTATACAAGTCTCCTATTCATATCCCTATTAGTCAGAAAAACACCCTTAACCTCTTAGGTCATCCATGAAATGGATCTTAGGACATATCATAGACATGGATAAAATGTGCTTTGAGTCCCTTTAGGTCTGACCTTCCTCAATTAGGCCTTATCTCATTATTAGGTCTTATGGAGATCTAATCCTATTAGGTCTATTTAGGACACATTACACTTTTCCTTCCTTGGATCAATTTAAAACACTTCACAAGTTAGGAAAATATCATATTCTACTTACATATACCCATACTAATCTCATTTAGGCTTCATAACACTTTTTAGCTATTAGGTGTGGAGCTTTATTATCTTCCAAGATCAGAGGTTAAAATTATGATGATTATTTCAGTCAGGTTTGGATCCCATTATTTGTATCCCTATTGGTATGGGGGGTTGGTTTGTATCCCATTATTAAAATTTTCTTGTAAAGTTGTAATTTTGTAGTCAATCTGGGCCATTGATTATAGGTTTCCAGGTCTGATGGTAGAGGTTATGTTTAGGTGTTTTTCACCCTAAAATGTATTGAGATATATGTGAATAAAGACAAAGGGAGAGAGGTGTAATAGGGTTTATTATAAGATATTTTTTCTCTTTTGTATTGGTGGAAATAATATACTAGAAAAGTTTGGTGGATGTAGCCCATTTTGGGTGAACCATGTTAAATCTGGTGTCTCTTGTTATGTGTATGTTTTTTTTTCTGAATGTTTGATTAATTCATTTCATAGTTTCTATTTTTATGTGATTTGGGGATAAATCTAGGTTTTAATTTATCCTAACATTAGCTTCAACCACCACTTGAAGTATACCATTAACACTATTCACAATTAGACCTGTGCATACCCAGAAAGTCCATCTTGAACAACTAAATCATAAACCAAAAATTTCAAAACAACAATGGAACCAAATAATATAAAAAGAATATACATGACCTCATGGCCATAATCATGTGATTTATAATTCATAACTCAATTCAAAAGTACTCAAACCCTTCTCTATAAGTAGCCCACTCAGGACTGCCATCTAGCCTCAAAACACAATCATGGAAACTTGATATTCAAAACCTAAAAGAATACTTACAATGACCTATGACTCATTTAATATATTATTTTACATCTCTAGATCATTCTAAAGTATAAATATCATAAGGTCTAATTCCAAATATTGGTCTTACAAATCAATCTTGTATCTTCAGTACACATAGTCAAACCTAAACCAGTCAACCCATTTTGGCTTTGCCATTTCAATTGATTTAACTAACTCTAAAAAATTATTAAAATAATTCACAGGACATATATGTCCCAAAAAACAACATCATGTGCATCGGATACATAAATTCACGGCAAAGAGCCTCCAACTTGTTACTATAACTTGCTTACCCAGAACTGCTAGCTTGACTTAAAGACCAATCATGGTGATTTTGACCTTCAACATCTGTGGAAACTTTAAAAGAATTTAAATATATTTGGATGATATTATAATGTCTTTATAAAAATATCAGATAGAAATATAACATGGTCATATGGAAATATTGGTCTTGCAAATCAATCTCACAACCTTGTATCACATTGTCTCATCTAAACTAGACAGATCAACTTATGAGGAACATTTTCATCATATATACTGACCTCCAAAACATATATCTAACATGAAAATGTATTAAAAGTATTGAAAAACTTATCCATGCATGTTGATTCATTTCTAATCCATGACAACACATCCTTAATCAACTTCTGAATTTTGCTTGGGTTTCTCACTATTTGCACCATTAGGCATGTTAGCGATTAGTCAACTTGTATGACTAGTTTAAAATAAATAAAGGATATAAAATACTTATAAACCACCATGGGTAATAAATATAAGTCTCAATATTTATGCTCCATCCATTTAATAACTTTGACTTGGTCAACTCTGACTACTACTATAAATCTCTAAGAAACAAGGCCTTTCTTATAGGGTCCACTCACTCACCTGATAAAATAATCACACCTAAAGATGTTTGGGAGAGTTGAATACAACATCCATTAATTTAACTATCCATACTAATCCATTTTTATCACTTTAGAAAAGGATATTTCATATCGGGTCACTATTTGGGTTCTTTGAGGGTTTAAATCATCTTCTAGCCTTAACGATCATTCATAAATATTATCCCCTCACTTAAAATAATAATTCCTAGAATTTTGAGATAGGACCCTTTTCCATATACCATGAATAAATTATTTTCCCATGCATAGGTTACACGTGCCAATGAACACTTGAAAGTCCTTCTCGGGTTGAGAGCCCTCTATTTTGTGCACTCGAGAGACTTCAAAACACTTTTTAATGCTTAAAATATCAAACTTTGACCTCAAAATTGGTCAAAACACCTATAAAAATATATCACACCACTGAAAATTCTCACATTCTCATTGTTATCTTTAAATTTGAATCTTATACCTCATTTGGCCACCATCTCTTTCTTTATTTGCTTAGACCTTGACTTGCAAGTCACATTAGGCCTTGAAATTGACCTTCATGCCTTTTTATATGAACTCTCCACCTTATTATCAAACTCAATAAACCTATATCATGCCCAAGCATTACTTTAAATCCATAATAGGCCTAGATAACACATCATGACACCTCATTAGGCCAAGCAAAGTCTAGAAGTGGTCTAGTTACATGCTAGGTTTGTAGGTCCTACCAATGTAGGCTAACCTTGAAACTCTCCTGAGTAATCCAAACCCTCATCTGCATGCTCAAACAAAATTATACAACCTATTATGCCTCTATGCATCCATCTTATCAGGCTACCATGCTCCATACACAAAACTAGTCATCCTATGCACAAACCTTCTCAAGTCTCTTACCAAGTTGAAACACCTAACAAATTTCAAAACTGATATTAAAATGCTCTTTATTGATTTTAAACCTTGCTAATATGCCTTACATGTTCCCAAACCAATGTCATACCTCTATAAAAACCTCTTCATGTTCATCATGCATATGCTCATGATATGACTATGCTTATTATGACTAGGCTTCTCTGACACCTTATACTCAAGGACTAGTACTTAAAACATGCTTACCTTGACCTAAATCTTGCATCAACCTAATAAGATTCATTAGGTTGCCTTCAAATTATATCAAAGACCATTCACCATACATCTTCACCAGATGCATCTTGACATCAATAACATCAACCTTGACATCAATGACAACACTTCTCAATAATTAGGTGCACAATGTGCCCCTGGCCTATCATGCACAGATCCCTTTCTTTTACAAAATAACTTTGAGAAATCAAAATAGTTTATAACTTCATTCAAAACAAACTCACAATACAGTTTTCTCAAAAAATACAATGAGACCTCATTATTATTGCAAGGTGGGTGATCAAAGACCATCCACCATCTATCCCATTTTAAAAAATAAAATTATGAGTACACCAGTGGATTGAAATCTATTTGGCTGTCACATCTAGTAACACACTACTTTTCCCACTAGTGAATAAGGCACAAGTTTGGGCTTAGTTATATTTTTGTCTTTCACAGTGGTTGTAGACAATTTGTTGGAATAGTACACCTTACATCTATTTATATACTCAACCCACCTATAAATTTAACCCATTAACGATTCAATTTCACCTAATAATTTATGTAATGTGTTTTCTAGATAAATTTGATGGGTGTTGTTTGCATGGGGATCACTCAATGTCTTAATCAAATTCTTGAGTTTGATCTTATTTTCAATGATATGGGCTACTAAATCCTCTTGAATACCTTGGGGGATTGAGGAACTGGGTGAGAATTGATAGGAGGGTTTTTAGGTTAGGAGAGATAGGAGGGTTAGTTTGTTGTTTAGTTCCACTTTCCTCTGTATGTGCTGAAAAATAAATAATTTCAAATATAATGCAACAAAATTAACTATTTTTTTCTAAATGCACTCAAATTTGTTTGTACATTTGGCATCGATGATTTTTGTTTGGTTTTATAATAATATAACCACACACATGATTTTGTTATTTTAACACCACATACATGGTTCTAGCTCATTAATATCAAGCCTATGTCGTAGAACTACATATGTGTTCTTAAAAACTACATATGTAGAATTTATTTTTATTTTTTGGCCCCCTATCTCTATGCACATAGCTAGATTCTAAAAATATCATTTTTGACTACCTAGATACTTACATAGACCTATGAACACTAACATTGATGCTATTATCTGATTCTCCATACCACTAACCTATACATTATGTTCACTATATCAAGAAGCAACCATCTATTTATTTATAAGTTTTATGTTTCCTTTCCTTTTATGTATCTAGATTGTGCACATAGGTTCTGTATTACTATTTATAACTTAAACCCTAGCTCTTCACCTTATGTTAGGTTACCTTGCCAAAAATGGGTTAGCAAGCTCATGATATCGAGCTGACCTCCAATAACCCTCTACCAATGAGCATTGCCTACATAGATAATATTTCAAGGAGGGCCTCAAACTTATGTAGTTCTCCCTTATGTGTTGGTATGTGTGTGAATAAAAGTGTAGAATGTTATATGCGAGTATATGCAATGATCTAGATTGTAACTTGACAAATATCAGTCATGGGATATCTATTGAGTTTTTTAAACCTATGGTATGATTGTTCCTATGATTGATATGCAAATAGGGATAAATATGATAGAATAGCTTAGTTGTGTGCTTTGAAATTTAGTAGTATGTCTAAGCTTGAGAGGTCATTGCTTCATGATCAAATGAATTATATTCGACTTATAATTATACTAATTATTTTGAAATAATCCTCATGGAACGGTTAATGTCATTATTAGGTTGACCTATACACATATAAATATTTACAAATTTGAGTGTTTTTAGGGTGATATCCATGGCATTGGAACAAAGACAAGAGCATTGATGCTACTATCTTATCATGAACACAACTATCTAGGAAGGAGGAAAGCTAATAAGCTTTTGTAACCAATAATGAAATATATATATCAATTTTTTGGCATTCTATGGGTGTAGGTGATCTATATAATTAGAGTAATCAAGGTTGGACTAAAAAATAAGTAAGTAGACCTAGTGAGGTGGTGAATGTGAACCTTTCAATTGCAAGGAAGGACAAACTGAAGGGTAGAGCCTTGAGCTATATTTGTCAAGTGTACAAGACTAGTTTAACATATAAATTCAGATTTAAGCATCTACATCCCCCACCCTCACCTGCCCTCTATCCCCCCTTTAATATAGTAATACATAAGGATGAAATTACCAGGTTAAAGGAAAGAAATTGTATTTAGGTGTGTACAACACACCTTGTCTTTGCTTGAGCCCACTTAAATTTGTTGTATGTGAATGACCTACAACCAAAAGTATGTTATAGGTGTAATTAATAATTTGAAACTGGATATTTTTAAAAATACTTGAAATAAAAAGAGCAAGGAAGGAGTATGCATGTGTGTTGATGCAACAATGTTCCACTTGGTAGTTTGTCTTGGTAGAGATGTTTCCTTAGTTGAAGCATTAGAGAGAGATTTAAAACTGAACCTCAGAGATATGAAGAGGGGAATTTGAGGGTTACAACTGAACCTTAATGTGATCAATATTCTTTTCCATTGATAGACTTGGAATTATGATCATATTATTATAGATTGATATGGTTTCACCATTTGATTCAAGTGAGATTGGCTAGATTGGTTATACTTGAGTTATGTGATTAGGTTTATGTGCTCTTGATGGACTTAGCATAATTCATCCTAATTATCACTATTGAGATTCTAATGCATCTCAAGCTGAATTATCTATCAAAATTTAACCTCTACTCTATGGCTATTAGGTTAAATGTGGAAGGAAGGTGATAATTTACTAACAATGGAAGGTGTTGCCACATTAGAAGTGCTTTTAAGGTCAATAGGAATATTAGCCCCAAACTCTTTGATTTGGGATACCTTGTTCATAATCATCTCCTATTCCTTGGTGTAACATTCGATCTCAATTAATAGAGGCCTAGATAGAGTCTCTAGGGCATACTATTTGAAGAGGGACTATTGTATTTAATATAAATAAGTGTTCACATGGGGAAAATATGCCAAAACCTTCACCAAAAGTGTTTTTATCAACCATATAAAGGTTACCACATATGAAACCTTCATAATCTTGTTAACATAATGTAACAACTGACTCTTGGTCTCCTTCTCCACTTTTTTTGTTGAAGAGATAATGTCACGACAGTAAAAAAAGTCTCAACCACATGAAATTCTGCACAACTTTCCTTAAACCATACACAAGATATAAAATCCTCTTTCTGAGAAAAAAGTTTCTCTACAAAAAACACATAAATATAAATAGCCTAGCCATAAACGAGCCTTACACAAAATAAGATATGCACTAATAGGCACCATTTTGACACAATTAGATCCCACATGATCTTCATTTTAAAATAATCGATGGTGAGGTTGCAAAGAATGGCACCCACAATTATAAAAATGCTAAGCCACTTGAAAAGGGATAGAAACTCCAATTACGCTTGAATTCATCGAAAAGATCATAGTATTTAAAAGGATTGAAGTTTGAGGATGAGGATGCAAAGGGAGAGTAGTAATTTGGGAGGGTGAGGGGATGGGGATGAGGATGTGGAGGATTTATGCACACCTTTCCTAGGAGAATAAGTTTTAGACTGTAATTGAGTGCTCACCTTCTCCGTTTATGGACTACTAGAAAGATGACCTCTCATTTTCCCAATTATATCATTTTCATCTTTATTCTCATGGGCAAGCTAGGTCCAACAAAGTTCCTCCATATCCAATGAGTTTAGATGTGGGATCCTTTTCATCCCAAAAATCAAATCTTTGACCCTTTTCTTTGAAGCCTCATGCACATCTCTCTGATTGGACACTCCCACCTTATCAAGATCATGGAAAAAATCATAGTTAGATCCCTTCCAAATTAACTGAGCATAACCAACATGCATAAACCCATTCGATTATTGACAGTCATCATTTGTTGTTGACCAAATGGATTTCAACTGCTCTACCTACTTCTTGACCCTATGACTTCTCGCATGCAATTGTTTCAACACAACTACCTTTGTTGTGCATGTGCATTTGAAAGTTATTTGTCATGGTTTATATTTATTGACTAAATAGTCAAAACTACCTAATTTTTTTTTTTCATTTTCTACACTGGTAGCAGTTAGCACATGTTGGTTAAGCTCACCGCTCCAAATTCCCCACCTATTTTCATCAGTTCCCCATTGTGATTTGCACTCCCACTCATTTTTTATTATTATCCATATTACCTTTTGGTCTACATATGCATGTAACCCTGTTATTCATAGATTGGGGATTGAGTAGATGTAATCTTTGAAAAGATGGATTTTAGGTCTCCTTCACTTTACAACAAGCCAAATGTGGAGTTCTTTCATGATGGCATGTTCAAACATGTAGGTAGACCAATTATTAAGGACTATATTTCATGTTAATAACACTTACAATTGTCTTCTTACTATCTTAATTTAAGTTTTTAATTTAGTAAAACTACTACAATATATTGATATATATATATATATATATATTATAAAATATATTTTAATATTAATATATTATATTAATCGTAATATATATAATTAAGTCTAGATAATTATATATTAATATTGTTTTATAATATAATATTATATAATAAAATAACAATAATAACAATAACAACAATAATAATATAATATATTATAAAATAATATTTATTATATTATTATATCATATTATAGTTATATAATATAATATAATATCATAGTTATTATAATATTTTATAATATTATTTGCTATTATATTACAATTATATAATAATATATTAGATTAAATAATATATTATAATAATTAGTATATCTTATATATAATCTATAATTATATATTACTAATAATTTTTTTTAATTTAAAAATTATATATATATGTGTGTGTGTGTGTATGTATGTTATTATTATTATATATTATTTTATTATTATATATAATATAATACAATAGAATCATATTATTATTAACATATATTATTATTTACGAGTTCCTCATTATTGATTTGGAATAGATTTTGATCTGTCTACTCTATTTTTGTTAGACCTTTATTGTTGTTGTTGCAATTTTGAAGAGTTATTTTAGGTCACAATATCATCACCCCTCACCATAACCTCCTAACTCCCCTTGAAAACTTTCATCGCTTTCATGATCTTTATAAGGTTTCTGTTCTCCACCACTTCACCATTGTTAAAGCTCACTGTGAAACATAATATCTTGTTCTAACATAGCACATTGCCCAGTTGTATTAAGAAACACATAATATCATTTTACGCTATCACATCCTTTACAAATATGAGATTATTGTCACCTAACGATTTATTCACATAAGGTGGGAAAGGGTCAACAGTCATGGGTTTCAAGTTATGTATGACTCTCAATTTACACTCTTTATTTTACAAAACCCTGCTTTACCAAAATAAAAAATTGCATCCCTTCCATGTGACATCTCCTCCTCACATAACACATTGCCACGTCATATGAAGTAATACACCACCTTCTTTTCCACCAAAATGGGTTTTACTTACAATATGATTGCTAACTTACACTGTTTCGATATACAATCTTTGAATTGACCAATAAACAACAAATTACATCACTTCTGACAAATTCGACTTAGAAGTTGATAAATAAAACCACAATCAAATATGTTTCAAAATGCATGTATAGGGATAGTGGTTAGGGAATTATGTTGGCATAATGGATGTCGTAGTGTTGAGACATAAACAAATGCAAAAGCAATTCGACAAGATATTTTTGGTCGCTGGCAGCCAACCACAGACATATTACTTAATCACATGGTTTATATATATATTAAAAGATTAATAATATTTTAATATATAATATAATAATATATTATAAAATATAATAAATTAATAATAAATATAAATATATAAACATTTTGTGAAGTGAATGAGTGTAAGTTGGTAGTCATACCTCACTCGAAACCCATCACCACTGATCTCATCTCGCCTTTTGTGCATGAAATTTTAAGAAAAAATAATTTTATATTTTTGGTTGAGGTGATAGTAGAAAATAAGGTTGTGTGTTTCTTTTTATGGTGTTTTAATGTGATGTGCGAGGAGGTGAGTCAGGTGGTGATGGTGAGGAAAAATGACATCCTACACAAAACCCAAATTTAGGGTCGTTGTTGGATTCACATGACTTGCACCCATTGCAAAAGGGTACACATCTTGTAGGATTGTTGGTTCTTTGATTGGATGTTTTCTATTATGAAAGGTCAACAAGGACAACATTAGGCTGATTTGATTGCGAGAAGGCTCTACGTTTGATGTGCGACTCTAATCAACATTGCAATGTCGTTGATGCAGAGACAAGATATTGAGGTTCTAAAGTCTAGATTGTAACTTATGTGCATCTATGCTACTAATATATTGACACTTACAAAAATTATATTAGGATTAAGAACTTACAAAAATACCATACTCATACTCATGAAATAAAGAGAAAGGCCTTACAAAATTTGTAAGTAGTAAAAAATTTCAAAGTGAATTGGGTGATGATGATGAGAGGTAATAAGAAGGTATTTCAAATAATATCGTACACCACAAAGCCCATATCATACTTATATTTTAACTTTAAGACAATTGTTAAATTTATATAAGCTACATCTATTAAAAAAATTTGTAATTTGTAAAATGATAGCATATCTTATTGACTATTTAATTAGAGAAAGACTCCATACCTGATGTACGGATTGAATCAATAATACAAGCCACATCACCATTGAAGTTATGGACAATGTCCACTTAAGTAGTAATGCCTACAAATGAAAGCAGGGCCACTCGTAAATGCGACCTGTTTACTTAATGCTCTTCTTTCTTTTCTTTCTTTTTTTTTGGTTGGATTGTCGATCCCACCTTAGGTAAGCAAAATATCGAAATATCACCTTTATAACCAGAATGCTTGGACGGAAGAGATTTAATGTTGACGTCACTAATATTAAAATCGTATTATAATAAAAGTTTACGTTTATTTTGTAGAGTTTTTATTTTGTAGAGTTTAACAGAGTGTCACACTGTAATGCTAGAGGAGATATCTGCCTTGATGATAGTGTGAAGGGGTCTTTGTTGAAGGGTTATCAGCATATTGATTCAGTTTCTTCTGTGAGGAAAAATCACAAAATCCCCAAGAAAACAACAAATGAGGATGTCATCCAGTCTAAAAGTACCCCCGTGGAGGATGATCTTTATTTGTCTAAGGTGGTTGTGGGAACTACGCGTTCAAATCGTTTGGTGAGACAAGTGAAATGGAAAGTTGCATATTCTTGCCACAAGGAGAAACATCTAAACGCAACTGCTTCATGCAGCGACGCAATCTTTTTCTCTGGTTCTGAATTTATCAGAATATACACATGTTACATTCAGATTTAATTCATACTTCCTGTCTTCGCACACATGAAGAAATTGCGAGAACCCAAGTCCTCCATTTTGTCGTTCGGGTTTAAACCTGCCATTAAAATCCAATTGTGAAAACATGATACATTTCGCTGAACTGTAAACAATTAATATAACAACTCACAGTCAATGGTGAACTGAGAATAATGCAACCCGAAAGAAAGTGGATCGCTGCTCAGAATCGGCCTCCGCCATTCTTTCGCATATGATGCCAGGGTCGCTTTAATCACGTCAACAGCCGTTGCATCTGTAGCCACTAACACACGCAGGGGCCCAATGCTCCGCGCCACGGTCACGTTAACCAGCAACTTAACGTTGCTTTTGCAGTTAGCGGATTCCGCGAGAGGTACTTTTCTGCTTAAGACTGGATGCATTTCCAAGTTTAGCCAGGAAGTCCACTCGAAATCAGTCTTATCCCTATTGAGGAGCTCCGGCTGCCTCTTCGGCCTTCTCATGGGGATGGCCTTCTTCGATTTGGGATCCGAAATGTTGGCGAGCGGTTTCTTCTGGAGCGGAGGAAACCGCCCGCTAAAGGTGGCGGATCTGGGGAAACTTCCATGGGGACGAGGGTCCCGTTGCAGCCCTGCTCCTTTATCCGCACAGATGAGTCTACTGTTACTCAATGACTTACCTTTGTTCTCCATAGTGTTAGAAAAAAGAGGGGCTGACCTTTGGAAAATTTAGATGGAAAAACACAGAGAGCATATGCACAGTGTGGTGCAGATCAGCATAGCCCTGTAAAAATTCCACCCCGCATACCATCTCACAAGCCATTGTATGTATTGGCGAGCAAAAAAAAAAGAAAAACTTTGGAAATTGCATCGGATGTGGATGTGGAAAGCAACTTTCCGCCCATTTTCTGGTGCGCCCTAAATACACAACAACAATATAACACGTAGCATTTTTCAGATCACTAGAGACAAAGCTTATCAGTCACTTGGAAGGAAACAGGAAGAGGCGCCCCACTCACGTTTTGTTTTAATAACCACTTCAATGCCAATTCCGGCTGCTTCAACATATCTTCCAAGGGAGGTCACAACGCCAACCCATTCTTCCTCAACTTTCTCTATCTTTCTTAATTGGGAAGGGAGGTTATTAGTTTAAATTTTGTAGGAATGGGAAGGGAGTAAATTTGATTCAAAATAAAGAAACATCGATAAAACATGATAAGTAAAAAAACAATTAAGTAATTATGTAATAAATAGAAATAAATTAAGTACATGTTGTCACATTAAAAGAAGAGGTGGAAGATCATTGTTAAGTGGTTGAGTACTCCAAGAAGAAGGCTTAGTCGAGGGAGGATCATGAGCCATCCATCCATCCATGGGGTTTGGAGGAGTCAAAGAAACAATAATATCCCACTTAGAAAGAGACTGGACCACGCTATCAACATGATTGAGACCAAGAGCAGGGGAACCCCGCCAAGATGAATCAATGAGGGAGTTTTCACGAGGAGGTGGTGAACTCCAACCCCCCCACCCCATGTTGAAGAGGGGTGGATAAACTATTATGACTGTACAAGCAGCTCTACTGGTGTTTGGGCATCGATGGTGGAGATCCCTATGGTGGACAATCAAAGGGAACATAGATTATAGCACAAGGGTCACTTCCCTAATGGTCAAGCAACTCTTATAAATGCTTGAGTTTCATGGCCAACTTTTCATCTTGGGCTTGATTATTTATAAAAGTCAAAGATATCAAAAATACCTTGTCATTAATGATAAAATGACAAGATGTTTTTTCATTGTTAAACAAAGTAGAGTTCTCCAAGATGAGAAATATGTTCTCCAAGAAGAAGGCCTTGATAAATCAAACCCTAGAGAAAATGTGCGAGCTTGGACTCAAGCTTCGAAGTTCATATTTTGTTGAGTTGGGCAAGCCAAGTTTTGGGCTTAAGATTCTGGCACATATTGAACTTACACAGAGACAGAGAGAATGGGAACATGACTTGATACAGGACTCCTGGGGAGTAGTTCTTTAAATATGTATCATAATTCCATCTCCAATCTTTCCACCAAGCACATGGAGAACTTATAACCAATTTGTGAAACATAACATCCAACATTAACTTTAGAATATGGAAGCAATGGGTAAGTCTGAATTGTTTAAAATGAATTTTACTTTTAGTACAATCCAATGAATCTAATCATGGGTTGAGACCAAATCATTCACAAGTTGAATTCCTTTCTTGAAAAGTATCAAAACTTTCATACCAGGCAACTCTGCAAGGAGTAGACTAGTATTTGTCATAATAGGAGACCACTAAAGGTTATGGTCATTGAAGAAAATACCACTATGAAAACAATCTCCAACCTATTTTAAATGGGGTTTGACATACTCAAAATATTTTTAAATACTTTTAGCAACAAAAGAGCCCTCAATTTTAATTGAGGTAGGAGTGATCAACAATGTGTGGAAACCAATGTTTTTCTAACTAGACTTACCATAGGGAGATTCAGAAGAAACACAATGTCGAAGGAGATTTTTCAAATATTAATTACCTTCAAACACTCTAACAACCCATTTAACATAAGGGGAAATGCTCTCCCTATAAATATCAACAATTCCCATACCTCCTTTATTGTGAATAAGACAACAAATATCATAATCAACTCTAGGGAGCCCTCAAGTTTGCTTGATATTAGACAAGAGAAAATCTCTGTGAATCTTAACCAATTTGCCATAGGAGGATTTGAAGGGGGACTAACAATAGGAGTAATAAACATGATTAACATTAAGAATCTTAGTACGCACTTGGAATTTTCTTGACAAAGAGAAGAACTTACTGACCCAATACTCTACCCTTTTTTCCACTCTATTCATGACATATTACCAAAGTTCATCAAGGGAACTATCAAAGGAAAAAAGCATGCCCAAAAAATTAAATTTATCCCCTTGATGAATGCACTTCCACTTGTAATGGTGTCACTAATTTGGCATGATCATCATACTTTGTCTGAAGCATTGGGTTTTATTCCAGTGCAATCTGGAATAAGAAACTTTTCAAAACATATCCAAACAATGCAAGGCCTCCCTAAAATATTTTTCTTGTTTTTCAAGAGTAAGTAAAGTATCATCAACAAAATAACCATTGATGAGTTGAGAAGATTTATTAGGAATATGGATACACTTGATGAGACCTCATTCATATTTTATGAGCCAAAATATAACTGAGAGCCTTAATAGATAAAACATATAAGGCTTGTGCAAGAAGAGAACCTTGCCATATAGAGTGAAAGAGTCCAAAACTGTCAGACTTGAGCCCATTGATAGTGAAATAGGTGAAGGCACATCCTAGAATAGAGTTTGGACAATGGAAATAAATAAGTGGCCAAAGCGAAGATCTTAGGGCATAACAAGAATAAAAGGCCACTTGATCCTGTCATAATATTTTTTCAAAATCTAATTTAAGAAAAATAGTTCACTGATGAGAGGCTCTCGCCCACTCTATTCCTTCCCAAAAAACAATTAGGTTGTCTAAGATATATCTATTTTTGATACAGCCCATTTTCTTTGGATTGACAATGGTAGGTAAAATGAGTAGGAGGAAGTTAGCAAGGATTTTATATGATAGATTGAGGAGGGTGATAGGGTGCCAATTGGTGACAAGCTCATGGTTACTAGTCTTGGGAATAGATTTTATGTTGTCCTACTAATAAAAGATCCCAATTTTTATTGGTAAAGTTTATTTTATATTTGAAACAAATTAGGCCCCAAAAATTCCCAAATATATTTTTAAAATTCATATGGGAACCCATCAAGGTCTAGTGCTTTATTATTACTCAAGCATTGTAATGCATGAAAGAGCTCATCAAGAGATAAAGGAGTATCACATAATTTTTTGTTAGTTTAACTGAGCTTGTGAGGGACAACATCTAAACATTATTTTAAAGCTTGAGCTCTCTCCACTATATCCCCCTGGGTTTGGAACACTAGTTTATAATGGTTCATAAAATTAATGGATATGTTAGAGAGATTAGTAAGTCTTAGTTGAGTTAACTTGATGGCTTTGCTATGGTTTTTAAGCTTGCTTATTTTGAGAGATTTAAAGAATTATTTGGATGCCTTATCCCCAATTTAGATCCAATGAATTTGAACACAAATTTATTCCCCTTTAGTTGTATGGCTATTTTCAAATTTTATTTGGTGTATGAGAGAGGTTTCTAGGGTCTACAATTACAAATCAAATGGATTATGATCAAGGAGAGAAGAGATTCTATGAAATTATTTGAGCATAACACCATATGTCCACTTATGAACTCACACTATCTATTCACCATAATGGTGGAGAAAGGTGGTGGTGTAGATGATGGCCTCATTCCACCACTCAATTGATTTGGTGTTGTAAGGTAGACATGGCACAAAATTCCAAACTCTATAAATGAGATGAATGGTGGTATTGTGGCAGAGGAGGGATGTGTTCAAAATGAATTGATTATGTGGCACTTTAAAGTGGAAGTAACTCCTTTCCACTCTACAAGTGGTGGGATTATGGTCTAATAGAATATATTTAAAATGCATGAAGATAGGTTTTCCATCAGAAAGAGAAAAAGAGAAGACATGTTGCTCTGAAATCATAAAATGATCTAATCTCTTGGGGAACTTATCAGTGCCAACATGACAGTTTGACCACCTAAACCAAGTAGTGGTAGTTAATGACCATCACCAAAAGAGAGGGTCCAAAATACCCCACCAATTTTTAAAGTAAAACCAAACCACATGTTCTCCTACGTACCATCACATTTGGAGGGCACCAACATTGTATTCAAGACTCTTATTAATTTTAAACTCTCCACACATGAGCCAAATAGTGAGGGCTAGATTGTTAGACAAATATCTCCATAAAAACATTCTGTTGAGACCATCATTTGGGGCATAAATATTGAGGACCCCTAATGAATGACCATTAATGTTAAGGAGAAGCCAAATAACCTGATGTGACAGAGCTTCTGTTAATGCACCAATTAAGGGGGGAAATTTGGGGAAACCAAGATACTAACACAACCATGACCCTCCTCATGCAAATTGGAGAATAAAGCTACATTAGACCAAATACATCTTATAGTAGCTTGTAAAATAAACCCTAGAATTTTAACTTATTGTAGATAAACAAATTCTATAGCTCCCAATTGTTGACAAGCAATTTACATAGATAATTTTTGAAAGGACTTTGTGAGACCTAAAAAATTTCAAGATAAAACATCCATTGGGGAGTATCATTCATGAGGATTTCTCACTAACCATCTTAAATATCTTTAAGAGTTATAAAACTAGTTACCAAAATAGTTTGTTGGTTTGGTAAGATGAAATGATCAAGCGAGATAGAATGGTCTTTAGCCCCATTGTCCTCTTAGGGAGAGTCACCACCACCATGAGGTGGGATGCATGAATGCCTAGAGGTAGGAACAATTTTATAGGATGTCCCAACAAGAGATGGACTCATGTGAGGCTGAAGAATTTGTGAAAATTGGATATGAGAGGCCGTTGGATCACTAAGAGGCTCAGGAAGAGGATTGTCCTTACATATATCAGAAGAAGATTTTGGCTTAGAAGGAGAAACGATGGGTTGGGAATTTTTTTTACAGATGGAATAATGTTTGTTAGTTACCATCATCCAATAGTTATATTCTTTTCCACCTTGGGATAATCAAAGGTCATTTCTTAAACTGAGGGTTTTGACCCCTGCATGAGGGGGAAATCTTTAATCTGATGGTTGGAAATATTAGAAATATTTAATATAAGTTTGTTTTTTTTGGTGAAAAAAAACACACCCTATGGGTTTAAAAATTTCCTCAAGAAAGGCTCATAGAGAAAATGGTAGGCTAGAGAATTCAATCAAAACTGACACCTAAAGGGATGCCTAGTTAGAAAATTTGAAATCTACAGGACAATGGGAACAAAATCATAAACATTTTCCTTAGGAACCAACAACTTGACTTAGCAAGGAGAGTTTGGACTTGGGATCTCTCCTTAACAGAAAAAATAAATAACTCTTTTGTGATGTTTCAAATGTCAGTGACATGGACACCCAAGGGTTCCTACTATCAAAGTGGAAAAGACTTGAGGATATATTGGATAAGATAAAATGCATGGAGAAAATATATATGGAGTAGTGAAATACAAAAGAATAATACAAAGGAAGAAGCTTGTCTTCACATTAAAAAAATTACATTAATAAGCATTAGCCAAAAATTACATAGGAAGGTTCATCATATAGGTGGAAAATAGACATGTGCTAAAATCCTCATGCATGTGGGATTATTTTCCCCTGATGGCCTTTATTAATTATAAGCAAGTTCACTAGACCATGTAGACAAAACCCAGTAGGGCAAAAGTCTACACCAATACCCTCCTTAAGCGTATCTTAGGTGGGTAGAAGAATTGGGTTCTAATAAAAAGGCTTGATGAGGTACCCAAGTACATAGAGATGATCCTCCAGAGGAGGAAGAATATAGAGATGATCAAACCCTAAGAATATTCTACAAATGAAGATACTTGATTTCAATGAAGGGTTTGGTGAATAATCAATAATTTTCTTTGTTGTGTGGATGTAGTGGAGATCAATGACCTACTCATAGATGAGCTTCCAAATGAAATGAATGTGAATCTCAATATGATTAGTTTGTTGACGAAGGACTAGATTCTTGTAGATCTAGATTGTGATTTGTTTTTCATAAGAAGATGATTGTTGGTCATCGAAACTGAATGTCAAACTTGGCGAGAGTCGCCTAAATCCAAATAACCTTAGTGAAAGCATTAATAACTCCTCTATATTCTACCTCTATAGAAGATAAAGTAATAAAATTTTGCTTCTTACTTGACCAATTAATCAAACCTAAACTGAGGTAGAAAATTTATCCTAAATTAGACTTGTGATTCTGAATGTCACCACCCCAATATGAATTTGTATAACCAATCAAGTCAATGTCGATTCCCACTCCATAGTGAATCTCAAGACTATGAGTAACTCAAATGTAGTGGAGGATCCACTTAACTTATTTCTAGTAGATCATGTGGTTACTACATGAATTTGGAGACCATGCCCACTGCATATGAAAGGTCAGGTCTAATGTGCATAAGATAGATGAGAATGCAAATAAGTTTTCTATATGAGGTGACATCAACCAATAGAAATAGACAATTAACCTCAAGCTTCATACCAAAGAGAAAAGGATTCAAAATTGGTTATAGTCAACCATGTTAAATTATGAAATCAAATCAAGAGCATACTTGGATTGTGAAATAGTGATCTTTAAGTTAGATTTGGAAATTTCAATCCCAAGGAAGTAGTCCAACAAGACCAAACCAATCATTGAAACCTATCAGACAAAGAAAATTTCACTACTATGATGATGGATGAAGAAATCTTTGTGATCAATAGGTCATCCACATAGAGAACCAATATCAATAGTGAATCATCATGCTTCAAAATTTAGACACTCAGATCAGAAAAAAGGAGTTAATCTTGGCATACCAAACTTGAGGAGCTTGTTTGAGGCTATAGATAGATTTTCAAAGTTTGTAAACTAAGGAGGAATCTTCCACAAATCCATGTAGTTTTTCCATGTATATTTCCTATTTGAGGTCATCGTGAAGAAAAACACTCTTTACATCCATCCGATGAACATCCTAGTGATGTGCTATGGTAATAGCGAGAGTGAGTTGGATTGAGTTCATTTTGGCAACTGGGGTGAACGTCTTGATATAGTTAATGCTAGGTACCTAAGAAAAACCCTTTGATACCAAATGTGTTTTTAATTTGTCTATGAACCCATCTACTATAAATTTTGTTTGGTAGATCCACCTACATCAAAAAAGTTTTCCTCCCTTATGAAGTGGGACTAAATCCCAAAAGTTGTTCCTTTTTAAGGAACTATACCCCTCTTCCATAGTATTATCCCACTTAGGAATGCCTAATGACTCATGAACTGATTGTGGATTAGAGGCATATGAAATGAAAGCGGCATCCTAGAATTGTGAATGGGTTTGTTTTTTATCTTGTGGATCTCTAATCCATTGGCCAACACTTTATAGTGTCTGTCTAGCCCAAAGAGGACTAGTGCTAAGAGAGTTAGGAGGAGATTCATCATCATCTAAAGATAATCTAGGAGAAGGAGAAGGGGAATCCTCATCATTAGTCTAATCATTATAACTAGAAGAAAAATATGGATCATCAAGAGGTTGATCAAGCGGATCTGAATCATCATAACTATCATCAAATCCAAGTGCCTCTAAGGAAGAGTGAGAGGTGTCAAGTGTGGATTCCTAAGGACCCTCTCTAAAATAAATACTCCTCTTAATGAAAAACCCATGAGTGGTGGTATCAAGAAGCCTATATCCATTAACACCCTCAAGATATCCAACAAAGATGTAAGATTGACTCCGAGGTTCCAATGCCTTATTTTTTTTCTTGAGAATGCAAGCCATAACAGGAAAACCAAACACTCAGAATTGCTCTACTGTGGGTTTATTACTACTCTAAACTTCAAAAGGATTGATCCCCTTTAATGCTTTGTGAGGAACTCAGTTTTAAATGTAACAAACACAGTTGATGGCCTCAGCCTAATATTGAGGTGCAAGAGACTTGAAGTGTATCATATAGTTAACCATTTTCTTAAAGGACTTATTCTTGTGCTCTAAAAAACCATTATTTTAAGGACTATATGGACTTTACGCTATAGTTCAATTCCCTTTGATGTAAAAAATTGCTCAAAATGGTTACTTACATACTCAGCGCCATTATCAGTTTGCAGAATATTGATGGCTTTACCTAAATATTTATGTACAAACACCTTAAAGTCCTAAAAATTATCAAATAACTCATATTTATACTTAAAAAAGTACACCCAAGTATACCTGGAATAGTCATCAATGAAAGTAAGCATGTAATTAGTCCTATTGAATGAATGTTTTAGAAATGGGCTAATAATGTCACTGTGAATGATCTATAATATATGTTTAGCTCTTCATATTTTCCCTAGTCATACTTCTCCTCAGGATGCTTGTCGAGAATCTAGCCCTGGTAAACTCTATCAAAAAACTTGACTCATGGCAACCTCAAAACCATGTCTTGATAACTGAGTTACTCCAAGTAGTGATAGTTGAGATGGCCAAATTGCTCATGCCATAGTTTACTCACCTCATTAAAAGAGTGAATATTTTAGTAGAGTGTTGATCAACAAAAAAATGTGATAAATTATACAACTTGGATTGGTGATTTTCTTTCCCAAATTCAATAATGGAATCACTATTAGATTAGTTAATAACCACAGAATTAGTTGTGAACTCAACTAACTTGCCTAAACTAAAGTGAGTGATTTGGGAAATAGATAGTGATTCCATTATTGTAAATAATCAATTGATCATTCACCTCAATTTTGGAAAGAATCAATTGATCATCCTTTTTGTCAATGTCAAATAGTTTCAACTATAACCCGAGTGATTTAAACTTGGTGAAAAAGTCTTGAATTGTATCAATGTCACCTGGGCTCAAACTAACGAGCTTATTCTCCAACTCATGACCCCTAATTTCATCTTGATTTCCAAATAATTTATCCAATAATGTCCACACTTGATTTGGAGTTATATATTTGATATTAAAAAGAAAGTTAGAAGACAAAAATAGGCACAAGAGACCATAAACTTTGTCACTTTAGTGTTACCACTTCACCTTCTCTGTGTTAGGTGTTGATTCAATATCTATACCCATTATGATTCGATGTAAGCCTTTGCTCCTCAAGAGGATTTTTACTTTGACTTTCCAATTATGATATTTGAATTGTGTAAGAATTAGAATGGAACTGAGATCCATGATGTAGAAAGGAAGTATGTGTTGAACTATGTGTGTAGTATATTGGTAATGTAACACCCCATTTGAATATGGAGAGGTTCAAATTTATAAGGCATAAGAATATCACCAATCCATAGAGATTGAAAAAACTTACACTTTAAAAAAAAGTCACCTTAAAATGAGCAGTACACTAAAAGTTATGTGCATTTGAATGTTTCTTGCTAGTAAAAAAATAATGTTATCCACTTTGCATAAAAAAAATTGGATATGCAAATAGTTTGAAATATTTTTGGTAGAAACTTCTCCAAAAACAATTATGTCCTCTTAGAGCAAAGGTTAAGCAATTTTGGGTTGGCCATGACTAAGAGCTTAACTCTCATATAACTAGGGGCTAAGACTAAATTTAAGTACTCTCCCCCTAACTGGTAGACCTATAAAGGCATGATCATGCAATGGGTGTGGGCATTTCATGAGCAAAATTACCATAGATTAGGTGGCCAGGCTGACAGGCCTTAGGCCTCACAAAGGCATGAAGTATGGAGTTTCATGTCACTGCATCGTAATAAATCATGCCAATAGGCCTTGGGCCCCATAGAGGCACGAAACATGAACTTATACAGTCATGTGTTTGCATCAGTCAGGCTCAAGCTGGTGGGATTTTGAACCCATGAAGATATGACTGCATGGTAGGTATGGGTGTGCATAGTTGCATGTTAGAGGGTCAGCTCGATGTGCCCTTAGAGATGTAAATGCATGAAAATGTGTATGCATTTATGGGATATCATCACTATGTAGAGGAGGGTCTGGGAAGATGGAAATATCCCACAAATTTTTTAAGTCCAAAATTTTATAAAAATTACCAAAACCAGTTGAAAAAATAGTGAAAAAGCTTGCAAGAAAACCTAAATCTCAAACAATCAATAGATCCTTATGAAATTATGGTAAAGACCTAAGTAGTATTTTTAAAAACCTAGAATCATTTTCCAATTTGATTACCACAAAGTATAAAATCTATAGATTTTCAAAGAAACCATCAAACCCTTCAAAAATGGTAAAAAATTGATTATCACAAAACCAAGTCATGTTTACAGCCAATCCTAGGGTTTTGACACCTAAATTCAATGACACAATCTAATTTTCTTTTAGATACCTTGACTGTGTAGATCTATTTAGATTTTTGAGAAATCCCACTAAACCCTTGAAAATCAAAATCAAGAAAAATACCTAAACAAGTTGAATACTAGATCTCACAATAGGATTAATGGCATTCAACTATCAACAAAGCTTTGGTACCATGTTAGAGTGGAACAAACTTGAGGAACTAATCGATATGATTGAATGCAAAAATAATTTTTGTATGGAGTAGATAAATCCAAAAGAATAATATGAAGGAAGAAGCTTATCTTCACAATAAGACAATTACATTAATAAGCATTAGCCAAAACATACATATGAAGGTTCATTATATATGTAAAAAATAGAAATATCCCAACATACTCATGCATGTGAGATTATTTTTCCTTAATGACCTTTATTAAACCTAAGCAAGCTAACTAGACCATGTATATAAAACCTAGTGGGAGAAAAGTCTATACCAACACCCACTGTTGTTAAAACTAGGCATTAAGGGACTCTTCAAAGGGGATGCAACCAACATAGTAAGATATAACATGATAATTTTCATACCACTTACAAAAATTATCAATGACAATAGGTTGTAAGAAAACATGAAGCTGAGAGAAAGATTGAAAATTTATGCTTTGTTGAAAAATTTTGGGACAGTTTTTCTTTCTCACTTTGACGCCATCCCTCTTTCTATCTACAAAAATAATGACAATAGAATTGGTGGAGGCCATTATTTATCAAAAATTTACTCATGGGGCATTGAGTAATGCAAAATAAATGTGTGATTAAATTTGGAACTCCCACGGATGTGGTGTGGAAAAACAAAAGGAAAGAAATCAAAACAAAGCAAAGTCGACATAAAACCCTAACAGAGTAAGTTTTTTGTAAGTTGTATTTATTCTTTATTATTTTTATTTCACTAAAGAGTGGTTATTTTTGCATTGACACCAACTTTTATAATTATTTAATATTCTTTCCAACTAAAATTCTATTGCAATTTATATGATCTTCATAATCAAAACACTTTCTTAATCTTTAAATTTTTCCTAGTGAAAATATTTTTGTAATTTTTACACTCTTCACAAAAAAATATCTAGAAAAAGAAGTGAGAATTTAATAATAGAATAATTAACACTTAATTAATCCTTAAACTTTCCCTAATCTAAATATTTTCACTTAAGCTTTGAACTCTTCCCAAACAAAATGCTTAAGAAACAAAGTAAGAATTTAAAAATATAATAAAAAAATAAACAATTAAATGTAATCTAATAACAAGACTAAATTATCAAATATGCTATTTAAATATGTTTTATTTGAAAAACTTATAATCTAAAAATATCTAGACAAATTGATGAGCAAAGATCAAACTTGCACCATCCCAACCCTTCCAAGGGGTTTGAATCCATCCAGAGGTACAATTAAAAAACACCCATAAAAAAAACTCAAAATTTAAATTTTAAATGACACAATTAAAATATGGATATATATAATAAATTTTTAAAATAAGGGCTATTTTATTAAATCCTTGTCAAATAATAGCAGTTGGTGGCAAGTATCCATATTGGTAAACCAAAAAATTAGAACCATATGTCCTTACCAAAAAACAATTATGTAAGCCAAATACATTGCATAGGATCATGGTTGAGTATATTTTACTTACTGAAATGGGTAACCAATGGCATATTATCACATGGAAAGTGTAGTCAGGGTCGTTTATGTTGTTAAACTACCTCTTTATTGTCAGTAGAAAACCTTCATATTTAAAAATTTAATAATTATTATTTTACTTCAAAATTTAGATATAAAATTATAATTTAAAAGCAAGGAATACATAATGGCATATCAATATAAATCAGTTATGGTTGTCGACATACATTGAAAAACCTAATATTATAAACAACTATTTTCCCTCCCTTATAGTGGAAAAGGTGTTTAGTTAGGTTTCCTTCTTGTTTATATTTTTATACAATAGTGAACATCACAAATACTTCAACCAAGGTGTAGGTAATAGCCTCTTTGTCAAGTAAACCAAAACATGTACGTAATTATTTACGTGTATTTGTTTAGTTTTCAAATATTTTATACTATTTTGATGTAATTATTTACGTGTATTTGTTTAGTTTTCAAATATGTTATACTATTTTGGGTCTGTTAAAACTATTTTCTTTTGGGTCTCTTTTAAATTTCAACATTAGATGTATTCCTTAAAAAAAATCTATGTATACATTGATAAGTGTTGTTTATATGGATCCTAAGCTTGATAAAATTGATTTTTCAGTTTTATGGACAAGATTTTATATGGATTAATTTTTCACTTACTCCAAATTTTGAATGGAAAATTGCTGTTTTTATTTAATAATTTTATGGATAAGGTTTTCTCAATTGAATTGCTTTGTGAATATTTTGACCAACAATATATCATTTTTATTTAGTAATTATATTATCAATATTTTACATTTAATTGCAAAGATTTTGAACCCACACATTTATTTGTGATTACATTATTTTATGACCAAGATTCTACTTAAATTTCTCATGAAGTTGATGGGAAGATATTCTTAAAAAAATGTCATTTTAGATGTTCTCATTTACAAAATTTAAGGGTAATGCATATGCGTGATTTCTTATAATACTAATTAGGTGATTAGTTTAATGATTACGCATTGTTTTCGATGATTTTCATTTATTAAAAGAATTTTAAGGTTTTTTTGGTGGCTTATTAGATGGACCAGTTGACATTTTGAAATATACCCACATACAAAACCCAAAATAATCAATTTTTTAAAATTCTAATTCTTTGATTAGTTTGGAGATAATTTGGAAGTTTGAATGTTTTTGAGATTTTCATTTGCTTAGAGATTTTAAGGGTGTTTTGGTGGATTGGTTGATTTTTATATACATCAGCTGCTAGAAGGCGTGGATAACATTATTATAATAAAGGCTTATGTTTTTTATGGTATTTACAAAGGTCTTTTTTGATTTAAAATGTAACTTTTCCTCTTTTATGGCCTTTACAAAGGCATAGTATGGATTCCAAAAATTTACAAACTCTAAAATTAGAGTATAGGCTCTTGAAGCAAGGTTTTTAGTGTATATATAAAATATTTTCAAACTTTATCAATTATTGATGTTTTGTTTCTTGTAGGAACCCATCAAGTCTCGATCTCTCTAAGTGCATGTCTTAAAAGGTGCATCAAGAAAGGGGTAGACAGACCATTGGTGATTCATAAGATTATTATCTCTATACTAACACTTGATATTTACACAACTATCTCTTAAAAACTCTCCCCTAAGATTTGCCTCCTCTTTTGCACCCTCCTCTAGTCATTTCCTGCTTTCATTACCCCTTCCCTAGCCTAAAATCCTTTCCAACAATTTATGTTACATTGTCAGCCTCATCTACCTTTTATTCTATTTGATAAAACTAATTTAGGGTATAAGTTAGGTCTTGGATAACCTAGACCAAGACCTAACTTTATTTTGTCAAGAACAATATAGAGTCGATTGGGCTGACCCTAGTGGCTCAAATTTTAGAAAGGTCTAGGGTTAGATTTAACTATATATACACATTCATTTCTATCATTTATGAGATAAGAGAATAAGAAGAGTATTATATTTTGCATTTGTTTATCTACCATTCTACTTGAGGAACATAACTTAGGCTTTTAATACTTTCTTTGGAGATATGGATCTTGTCTTGTGGAGAAGTCATTTGGATGCATAGATAGGTTATGTAGCGTAGAGCTGATTTATCATTGTTATCTTTACATACCAAAACAACCTCTTGTGAATCACCTTGTCTAAGGGAGAGATTGAGGCTTGGCAGGTTCGTCTTCAAAGATAAGTAGCCTAATTTTATTCCTCCTTTGTAAGAGTAGATAGATTTGAATTTGTAGTTCTCTCCTATGCGTTAAGATTTCATATATATTAATGTGAGTATATATATTCTATGCATGTTTAATTTTTATGTTTATTAACCCCTCTTTATGCCACAAGCTTTGGTGAGCACTAGATTAGACTTTACTTTTCATTTACTTTGTGAATATGAAAACATAAGACCTAGTTAGGGTTATTGCATAATTTTGATTGACTAGAGGATTTATAACCCTCTCTAGTAATATTATTATGTTAGGATATCCCTTGGCTAAGTATAGTGGATCCATCTTGGTCATGACCCTGAATATCAAATGTATCAACAATCAAAAGTGTAAGTAGGATTTATCTTCTCTGAATTAGGATTGATTTATAGATCAGTTGTATTTCCCTTTGCATACATTTTGGTGAGCCTAACCCTTGCATGTTTTATTTCATGCCATAATTTTTTTTAATCATATTATATTTTTCTATATTTGTATTACCGTATCAAACCAGTTGGTAGAGTTATAACTTTATGTATGCAATTTTAACACACAATCACTCCAAAATGACTCTATTTTGTCTGTGTAGTCTCTTCACTAAATACATGTTATTGGATCAAGTATTTTGGCACAAGAGTCTTTAGTTTTAGATTGGTATACATAATTAAACCAATTGAATTTGTCTGCTATTTTTGTTTGTCAATATACAAGTCTGTAAACATAGTTGAACAAGTCGACTCTTTCTTTATCTCTCCTTAAACATACAGGGTTTCGCAAACTTGGTTGAACTAGTCATCCTAGTTGGCATAATTTTAAAACAACATTTGAGCATCACAACGTAAAAATTTTTAATCTAAAACATATTCAAGCCCATCAAGGTTCCTTCCTTTCTCTCTTTTTTATTTCAATTCTTCTTTCAATAATGTTTTTCACAAGTTTGCAGTCTATAAAAATATAGTCCTACAGTTAACTGGGTTGACCTATTCGATGCACTTTTATAGTTTGTGTTTTGCCTAAAAGACATAGTCAACCTATTCGACTATGTTATTATAAACCTTGATTATGTATAATAGTAGAAACCCAATCAACTCTATTTTGTATTTTTTGCATATAGTGTGTTGCCTAAACTGACTCTGTACTATTTTCAATCAAGAAATTAACCCATATTTGCTAGTAATTAATTCACCTTTCCTTTTTAGTTATTTTCATGCTTATAGTAAATCACATAGCTTAAATAAGTGGTTTTTCAAATTATCATTTTAGTTACATTGTTTTTATTTTTGCACACACTACCAAATCACTTTACATTACAAAAGTATTAAACATTTATCTTCCCAAGGCCTACCTACCTCAATTTCATCACCAAGGGGAAAACTGACTTGGTTTTATATCCAAGTATAAATATGTGGTTGATGGTATATGTTGGAAATGAAATCGATACCCTTATCACTAAGGGATTGTGAAGTGATGGGGTAGGCCCAAATACCAAGCTAGGAACATTACTAATATATATCCATTTCAGTCCAAATGTCCTAAATACAACCTTAGATTGATTTCTAGTTCCTTATTTCATCCAACTCCCATATCACATTAAAATTACACTTTATTATAACTTAATAACACTTAAGATGACCAACTAGTTATTATTTACTATCCAGTTGTTACTTGATTCTTGATCGTTGTGTTGTATTGCAAAACT
Organism: Torreya grandis; assembly: GCA_037957365.1. Taxonomy (NCBI): domain Eukaryota; kingdom Viridiplantae; phylum Streptophyta; class Pinopsida; order Cupressales; family Taxaceae; genus Torreya; species Torreya grandis. Next base: position 4,100,172 of record JARHVA010000532.1, read on the forward strand.
TGCATTGGCTAGCGTTGGTGTAAGGTTTGTGTTATGTGTTTGAATTGGGTAAGCCACAATGATCCAATTGTTTGTGTTATTGATTTAATTTGATTCAAAATTATTTTTCAATTTTTTTTCTATTTTAGAACACTATCATTTTGGTCGATATAGTCTCTTACAAACTGTTTAGCCTTCCTTCTTGTAATACACAATCAACTTGCATGACTGTATATCCTTATTTTCCTATTCAATCCCTATTTATTAATACACAATTGACCTACATGACTATGTATCCCCATCTCCTAATCTATTCTATGGATTATAAAACATAATCAACCAATTCAACTTTGTATTCTATTTTTTGATTTTATCTTTGCATCACTCTTTTTAGCCTCCTTTCATCATGAGCTTCTTGTTTGAGGATAACACCAAGTTTAACTCAATAGACATGATGAGATTTACCAATCCCAATAAATTTCCCATAAAATAGCTTGTGGATTCCACTTTAGATGAAATCAATGTGCATGTGGTCACTTGCACTACTAATTATGGGATTCCTCATTCATCTTTAGTTCATAACCCTCTTTTCTCCTTAGAATATCATCTAAAATTAGAGTACAAACATGAAATTATTTTATTCATTAATGAGTTTCATTAACATAGGGGAAAATACCGTTCAACTATTTACAATCTCATGATAAGTGGTCAAGTAGAATAACCTAATTCCCCCTCACCTACATTCTCTCATGATTTTGTTGGTGATACCTTATTTTCTTCTCAACCTCTCCCTTCTATTTTGATTCCTTCTCATTTTATGACCTCTTCTATTTTGATTTCTTCAAACTCCAAGCCAAGTATCTCTACTAACATGGTAGGTTCAATAACCAATATGACTTTTCCAAGACCCCTCCTTCTCAATCATTCCACTAGTGCATCAATTTATACCAATGGTAATCATGCCACTAGTGCTTATTTTTCTTCTAATGACAGTCCTTCTCCTAGTGCATAGTTATCTACACATGCTAATCATGACACTAGTGCCTCTTTTTATACTAGTGCCTCTCAATCCACTAGTTCTGTGCATGCCTCGTCTCATAGTGTAACCCAAGCCTCTAATACCAATGCTAATGCTTCGCATGTTGCACAAACTAGTCAAAATATCGCTCAAACCCATCAACTCTTATTGAAAATTATTAATCAAATGAATGATTTTCAAACTAATAATTCTAACCAAATGATGAAAATGTAGAATCATCTTATTCACCTTCAAAATCAACCTCACTAGGTTTCATGGGGAGTTCAAAATAAAAATGCCTCCCCCACACCCCTACTTAGGGATTTTCATGGAAACCTCATTCCTAAAACACTCCTTGTTAACAAAATGATTAAACATATTCAAAATTAACCTCTTAAACCTCAAATCACCAATATAGACGTAGGAGGTATCAAACCTACAATTAGTTATAATGGGTCAACTAATCCTACCTTACATTTTTAAAAATGTTTGTTAATCTCAATAAAGATTGGGTCAAATTAAACACTTTTGCTACTACCAAGGTATTAGAAAAAATGTTCTCTAGATATGATTTAGATTGGTACAATCAAATAAAATCCCATTACATCACTAGTTTAGAAGATCTAGTTCATTCCCTTGTACAAGAGTTTCAAACTAGTGACCTCTCTGAGAATACCTTGGCTCACTTTATCATTTGCAAGCAACTTGAAACTGAAACAACACAAGCTTTCATCAAATGATGGAAGACCTTGTCTAATAAGTGTGAGCATAACATGGTAGATGATAATATATTTCATATATTCATTAACACTCTTTATCTCAATTTGTAAACTTGGGTAAGGAATCTCTCTCCAATAACTTTATAAGAGTCCCTTGACCAAGCCAAGCACCAAGATTTTCTCATGTGTTAGTTTGAGCCATCCCAACCTCTCATGGGTACTCGCATGCTCATTAAGAATAAAAATCCTCATTTTACCAATGATGGTGTCACCAATTCCTATGATACCATTCAAACTATTGAATCCATTGGTCCCAACCATGTTATGTATCAAGGTCCCCTCTAAACAACACCCTTAATCCCTAATTTTACCAAATAAATAACATCAATGTTCATAAACTGTTATCCCTAGCTGAGCTCCAAAAGCATCTACCAAGGCCTCTACCAGGAAATATTGACCATGATTAACCCTTGGTACAAAATTTACAAATGAGTTAATGATGTTAATTTTACACCATGAGTTAATAATGTTAATTCATAAAATTAATCCTTGGTACAAACTTTGATCATGATTAACTCATTCATAAGGACCAAAAAGCCTATGAAATAGAATTTAAAGCTCATGAAACATAAAAAAAATATTAATATTTGAACTATGCTAATGCTCTTCTTTCCATATATAGATATCCTCTTCCTAATCATCAAGACAACAATGGCAAGACTCTTCCTTCCACAAACAATGTTGAATGTCTTATAGACCAAACTCCCAAACAGAATGTGGTAAATATGACTAATATGTGAAGGGTGGTTGATTTCATTGATTCTCATCCTACACACATGCACCAAACATCCCAAACATTCTATGTTATCCAAGATTATTCCCCATCTCACCTAACAGAGTTGGGGCAAGAGGACCTTATTTATTTCCAAGAACCAATTACAACACCAAAATTGGATAACACCTATTACACTATTTATATAACTACCCCAACATCTACACCTATAGAAAACATTTCTCCAACTCCTAATAACATTTCTTTACATCAATCACTAGAAAAACCCAAATCAACTATCCCATCATCTAAAGACAATCAATCAATTTATCCCTAAACTAAGCGGGCCATGTCTTATCAACACAAGTTTGAATGAACTTATAATTATCCTTCCCATATTATCCTCCAAAATTACATTTCTCTATCTAAAATTCCCCCCATGGGTTATGATGAATGGGACCCTATTATGTAACTTACTAATCTCCCATCTCAAATAGCCTTTTTTAAACTCATGTGAACTTCTTCATGTCATTATAACTCCCTGATGCAACTCTTGTTTGAAATGAACATCCCTCATCCTCATCTAGTAGGAGATGAAGCTACCTTATCTAGGTCAGAAGATAGTATCTTAAAATAATGAGAAGATATGTCTATACACGTTAATGACATAATGGACACTTCTCTTTCCCTCAAATTCCCTATTGCTTCCATGATCCTAGATGAGATTTTACTTCATGTGGATGATACTCCACTCTTTATAAGTGTTCAAATCAGTGATATCCAAGTCAAGTGTGATTTGATTGATGAGGGTTTAGGTACTTATGTTTACTCCCTTGAATTCATTAAAATTCTTATATACTCTAAGTGTAATCTTAAATCCACACATAGTACATGCCAAGGTTACGACATAAATCAAATGCCTCCTTTAGGTTGTGTGTGGATTCCTATTATCATCCATCCTATCACTATTCGAGTGAAAGTTATGATTTTTGACTTTTCCCTTTCTTTTAACATCTTGCTTGGTAGACCTTAGACTCATTACATGAGGGTTTTCCCCTCTTCTACTTTCTAATTTGTCAAGTTTCCCCACAATGGTACTATCTATAAGATTCAAGGTGATACCAACCCTTAGAATTTTGAACAATTCCAAGAATGTGGTGTATTCAAAATTTCAACCCTTGAACCCTTGCTAATTATTCCATTCACATAATATCAATGTTTCAATTTTGCCATCAACTCTATTCAAGGTTATCATGGTCACTCTAAACTCATTGAGAACATACAACCTAACCTTTTATACTCTAATGATGTTGAGATAGATGAGATCAACCTCAAGATCAAATTTTTAGATTTGTCCCCTCATCTCATCACCTATATTCCACTATCTTTGAATATGTATTCTTACTAGCCACTTATCGATGATATACCTATGGTATTAACCAAAAATTAGCATTATCTTCGTCATGCCACTTCTGATGAGAAGGTCATACCTACTTGCACCATTAAACTTCATACACCTGATTATGATGATGGTTATACTTTAGATGATCTATTTCTAAGAGGTCCTTTCTAGGCTAGAGATGCTAAGATATTTCATTATCATTCTTCTTTATTTGAGTCTTTACATTCATCTTATCATATTCCATCTTATATAGTTCCTAATTATAGTATTATTCATCTTGTTCATAGGGTAGAGATGGAGCATTCACATGACACACCTCCAGCTTCAACAAAGCCTCTTAAGAACATGTTTGAGGATCATTCTATGACCAATTCTTATCATTTTACTAGATATCAGGATCCTTATAGCCTACTTCCCCTAGAGATGCTTGTTACCATCCTTAATCCATTTACACATCTTGCTTCTCCCTCAACTGAGCCTACTTCAGATCTTACTCCTATTCTAACTTTATCTAAGCTTTATCTTGTATCAAATCCTACTTACCCCTCAATTGAGCCTAGTCTAGATCTTACTCTTGCTCCACCTCTAACTAGGCCTCATCTTGTATTTGATTTTGATTCTCCTTTAGATGAGCCTATCCCAGTCTCTCCACCAGTCCTGCCTCCCCTTGAAGATGGTATAATTCATTTATGATAAATTGATCCCTAACCTACCCAATGGGTAGATCAACCTTAAAGTGATATCCATAGAGTTTTTATTCATTGGACTAGAGACTTCCAATTATACTATCCTTACTCAACTTCTACTTTTACTCCTTCCATTAGTAGACCCAAAAAATCTACTAACAAGCGTATCTGTTGCTTCCATGTCACAGATGATCATTCCTCCACCCATTTTAAAAATATTTGATAATATATCAACACATTGCATCTACCCTTCTTCAGCCTATAGAAAAGGTTATACCTCCTCCTAAGTTATTACCTGAGAATATTCCAAAATATGAAGAGGTATATTATCCTTATCACTAGTAAAGTACCCATCACATTGATCATTACCACATCCTCAAATAACATCTTTAGGATCACCTTATGACCATTATTACACTTGATATTCATACTTCCATAGGTCACCCATGTAATAAGGCTCCTCCTTCTTCCACCATAGTTCCTCCACCTATTGTTCCTTCCCCACCCATGGATCTTCATCCACATGTGCTCTCTTCTCCACTGGTGGCTACTTATTATACCATAAATATCATTCATATTCCTCTTCTTGATTATTATATGCATGATATATCTCATAATAATGATCCTTCAGTTATAATTACATTTTTTAAGAGGAGATTTGACAAGAGGTATTTTCATAGCTTTCCTTGAAGATCAATGCGACTCTCATTGTAATTAGGATCTAGCTTCACATAGATATATAAGATGTTATGGATAATATTTATGGATAGATTTACCAATATTTGTGAATAGATCATGGTGTTCTTTCAATCTTCATTATGATTTTGGATTGGACATATGATCCACTTTTATTTATATCTTATATCATTTGACTCTATGTCAAATTTTGCCTCATTTATCTATCTTACATAAATTTTTTATATTTTGAATTATGTGTTGTATATGGTTTCATTTATTTCATTTTCTCTTATGGATTATTTTACATGCTTATATTTAGGAGTTCATTGATTTCTATGGATGTCTTTATCTTTTTTCATGATTGTTTGCTACCTTATATCCACAACACATATACTAATTATTATGACTTGGTTATACAAACCTCGATCCCCTTAGTAGTCCTTCTTTACCACATGATCAATTAGAAAAAAATTCATCTTATTATAATTCTATCTTACCGATCCACTTCAGATATCTTTTATTCCCTTATTTCCTTTTGTAAACTAAGCATACACATAGTTGAAACTTGAGATAACATACTGGTTCCTAGGTAAGCCTAAGTGTTTAGTCAGTTGTATATTTAGATACTTAGCTTCCTTTAGCCAAAGTCTAAAACTCATTCATGTGTATCACTTTTATCCCTCATGTTAGCTATTCCAAATTTATATGGAGGAAAATTATTAAAATCCATAAAATGTAAAATCCAAATTATTTAAATAAAAGGCAATGATACAAAAGGTAATATACAAATCTCAAAAGTCAAATCACACTAAAAGACATGATTCATAGCACATCTCCTTTTTATAATCAAATCTCAAACTCCATAGTTGTCCTCATGATAGAGTCAAAGTCCCTTGGGGTGTGGTAGGCTAGTAGATTGAAAAATGAGAATAAAAAAAATCTTTTAGTGCTACCTACTTTCTCACACAAGTACCCAATCTTCACAGTAGACTGACAAATCTGTAAGAGGTCCTAAGGAACCGAGATCATATTATGGGAAGGTAGGTCCATTTTACTTTTATCATTCATATAATCAACATGATTCAATCTTAGTATCTCACTTATTTGCATATAAAAATTTATACTTAATGTGAATGGGTATCCTTCATATTTTGATGGTCACTATCCACTTAGTGTCTTTATTATGTTCTTATTGTGCCTCATGTTTCCTAAGGTCTTCTCATAGATGCCTATGTTATGATTTTTACATTCCCTATTTTATTTACAACATTCCTAATATTTTCCCCTTGAGAAATATTATTTTGATAACTAATCACTCCCACATAGGAATTATATTTGTGAGTTGCAATGTAAGACCATGGATATGACTAAACCTTCATCATAAATTACCACATTACAACCATCCTCTTAAAAATATTTTTCACTGTTGTTTCTACCTCATTAGTTTTCCCTTTGTGAGTTTTGGTGTAAGACCATGAATAATGTTGATGATTCAAAATTGTGCTTGTTCTAACATCAACAATGGGAAGTTTCAAGATGTGGGACTTGCGACTTGAAACAACCTCTAGATTTTTAAGAAGCTGGTCTCTTCTTTATATCAAGTGTATACTTGGAAAAGGGATAGGAATTTTACTAGAAACACAAATGCAAGAAAGAAAATCTAACTATGGTGATGCGCCTGAATGTAATTCAACTTTAATTCTAAGCACAGTGAGACTATATGTAAGATTCATTTACATTTAAGAGCAAACAAGTGCATGATCAATGTAAAAGATGGAAACAATAGAAACAGAGGCTCACAACATAGACTGATTTTGCAGTGATATAGAAAATGTCAACAAAGGCACATGATTTAATCTTCTTATTTGAATTCTCCAGTCACATAAGAGGCATAGAAACACGCACAATTATATAAACCTTCCAACTCAAGAAAATGAAACAAAGGCAAATGACATTACTAATCACATCTCTATAAAGTCCAAAACTCTTGACAACACAACCTAGACTACTTTTGCAATGACACAGAAAGTATCAACAAAGGCACAAGATTCAATCTTCTCATTAATTCTCCAGTCACATAAGAGGCACATACACATGCATAGTTACATAAACCTTCCAACTTAAGAAGATAGAACAAAGGTAAATGATATTCCTAGTCACAGCTCTAGAAAGTCTAAACTCTTGACAATAATTCTCTCAAAAAATTCTCTCTAGTATCTCCCTCTTTCTTGGTGATCTCTACACCCTTATTTATAGCCTTGGATTCACTCTAGATTGTCTGCTTATTCTCAATCTAATGGCCCAACTGAAATCTAATAGAACTAGAAGTGTCTAATAGAAGATATTTCATAGATTCTGAAATGCTTTGTCTTTTGGTAGTTCATTGGCTGAAATAGATCAAAAGATGATCCCTTCTTTTAAATAGAAGAGACATTTAGCTAATTCCTTGAAACCTTCTTATTAATTTAGGAGACACCAGAGGATGACACTTGGCAGGTTCTACAACCTTATTGAGAACACACGGCACTTTCTACTTTACCCATGCTCATTGCAAAAGGTACCTCAGCCAATGACACTTGGCAGCTTTTGCTTCCTCAAAACTTTAATAGCTAAAAATAAAATAAGACCCACAACCTTTCTTGCTTGAGTAACTTGAAAAGGAGTATAGAGACAGGTGGCAATCTCTATTGCTTCATCAAAGGACACATGGCAATCTCAGCTTTACTCTTCTGGGGTTATGTGGTGGTCTCTGCTTCTTTTAGCTACCTTTTTAGAAACTTGTGAAAGGTGACATGTGGTGGTCTCCGCTCTAATCTATTTATACCATAGAAACAATTGGGTCTCATTTCATATTTATATGGACAATGACACCTGGTGGCTTCTACTTTCTTTAGAAACAAAAGACCCACCATAGTCTTTGCTATATTAGTGAAGTGAAATGAAGATAATTCAGATCTCAACACATGGTGGCTTCTGCTCTTTTTTGCTGGGATACGTGGCATCTTCGATCACTTTTAGAAAAGCAAAATTGAGACCTTCTATGATTGCCACTTGTTACTTTTCGCCTGATCCTGATACTTAGCTTGTTAAAACCTTTCACTGAAAAGAGATGAAATGCGGGTGCTGATATGAAACATAGATGCTGACACTTGGCAAGTTTCGCTGAGTCACTATGAGATATGTGGCATGTTCTGAAAAACTCATAGAATATATGAAAGGTGCCTCAGATGACTACACTTGGTAGCTTTCACTTTATAAAGGTGCCTCGGATGATGATAATTGGTAGCTTCTGCTTGATTTTGACACTTAGACAAAATGAATTAAAAGGAAAATAGAGCCCATGCTCTGTTTCAAAACTTCATTATTTTAGACCAAAGTATGTGGGAAAAAAAATTTGTAGCATGTGACTGAAACTCAAAATGAAACGTAGATTAATTTTTTACTCTACAGTTATTGGTGACCCCAAGGAATTTTGAGCCTGCTCAAAGAGAAACCATAGCTCCCACTAGATCAAAATTTCAAAATTACAGCTTTAACAATGCTATTTTGTAGGCAGACTACTCATCATCAGATAACCCCTGCTTATTCTGTAATTCATTAAAGGCTAAATCAAGGTTAATAATATCCTTGTGTGAAAAGTTCTGCAAAATTTTAATCGTAGCCTTCAATTTGAATTCAAGCTGGGAAATAGTAATCAAGATAACTTCTACTTCAGGGACTGACGAGTCATCCCTTAGATCTTGGAAAACTATCTGATCATTTTTTTAGCCAACAACAAAGGTTCAATTTCATCTACCATCAGCATGGTGTTTTCATCAAGAAATAGAGAAGGAAGACCTAATTGCACTAGATCTTCAATATGCTATTTCATTTCATTGATTCCTTCCTTCATGACATCTAGAAGCTCTCTATAACTGATGGCTATGGAATTACAACTAAGAACCTCATTTACTCGCTTAGCAGTGACCATTCTATCATTGATTCCTGCTACTGAAAATGTTCCATCCATTACGTCGTAAAGTTTCTACAGCTGCGTTTTGGAGTCTAAAACTTTCCCTAAAATTGTAGCCAGAGTGTTTACAACTGATTTCTCCACATTTTCACACAATTTCTATGCATTTAGTAAAAATATGAGAGAAGGCCTGAGCTGAATAATCTCTAAAGAGATTCTCTTCCACATGGATTCATAGAGCTCCTTTACCAGACTTAACACTCTGACACTCTTTGGCTTATTGGCCAGCTCCAGTGTCAATTGTGCTGCTCTTTGTTGCTCTACTTGAAATTGGGCTTGTATAGCTGTAGTATTATTCTATTCACTTAGCAACTTTTGTTGTAATTGGGTAACCTACAATAGGTGTTCCTCACACTTTTCTTGCAACACTACTTTCTCGTGCCTAAGGGTCATCACTGCATCCTTTACCTATGTGAGCCCTGCTTTTAAAGAATCATTTTGGGCTTGGAGTGCCCAACGAGTCTGAAGAGAAACAACATCTTGAAACTATTTATTCAGATTCTCTATCTCATTATCTTTTCTATTGATCTCTGTGGTCAAATTTTTACAGTTTGCCTTCTCCTTGGCTAAATCAGCCTCCATCTTCTATAGCCTCCTTGATGTCTTCAAGTAGTCTTCAGTAGCTACATAAGTGGATTCGGTTAGCAGCTCAATTTTGTCTTGTGGCTTGAAGAGGGACATGTCAATGGCCACTGCATTCATCATGTAGTCCTCTGACTGCATCTGCTCAGTTGGCTTTATTACATTTCATGACAAATGAGTCACCGTCAATTGCTACTGAATGGGGTCAAATTGTGACCACATATGGGGTGTAATCAAGGATTTATTTTCCTTGATATTATTTTTCTCTCTTCGGGCTTCCCTTGCCTTCCTAGCAGAATCTGCTTGGGTCTGGAAGGTAGAAGGATAAGCAGTGTGCCCACCCACAAAAGGATGTCCCTGTGGTAAACCATATTGAATAACTAATTGTTGGCTATGGGCAATCTGAGGCAAAAGTTTCTTGGAAACATAGGGGAGAAATGAGGTAATGTTAAAGCCTAAGGTTTCACAAATCGGGCAAAGTGAGAAATAGGGATGACAAAAGTGGCAGGGGATGTCATCTGGCTAGATGAAAACATCATACCAATAGGAGAAGAAATAGACTGAGAAGGAGGAGGAATAATACTTACCTGCAGAGAAATTACAGTACTTTGTAATTGGCACTATGGGGTGTTCATCTCCTCTTCTGAATCAAAATGAAATTGCACCCTCTTTCATTTCTTGGGTGTCTCTTCTTCTGGCTGCATTTCTACTCCTTTCAATGATGCTTGTGGAGAACTGGGAATATCTATAACTGAGGCCGATGGAAAAGCTTGTGATGGTGAAGGCACCACACTCTTTTGATTTTCCATGATGTTGAGAGATTGGGGCCAAATTGATACAGTTACTACAACTACAGTTTGCTCTGAGGCTTGTGACTCTTGGCTTGACCTAGCCCTAGCTTCTTGCTCTACACTTGGTGTCAGAAAATTACGTGTCTCTAGGCTAGATACAGGGGAGAGATGGCACTCATCCCATAGTTCTTCCCATCTCTCATCTGTGTCTACGTCTCTAAAAGAATAGGTTGTTTGAAAAATTTCCTGCCTATATTTCCAATAGGCCTCTATTTTCTCAGAATCCCAATCTTTATTCTTCAATGTCCTTCTTAAGCTAGAATTCACTCTGACTTTAGGATCATAATCCCTCTATTTAACATAAAATGTTTCCCAGGGTCTATTTTGTGGAAGGGGCATGTCTGTTAACTCAACATAAAATTTAGGAGTGTCTTCCCTAGGATTTCTTCTATTCTCCCAAAAGGGGTGGCCTTCATGTGCAATTTTGGTTGTAACCCTGTTAGTCCTTATCCAGGAGGCTATGAGACCGTTTGTGTCATAAACCCATTTGTGTTCTACTAGAAGGAAACCCAGAAAGACTAGCTTTTTGAGCAACACAACTTCAACGTCTCTAGTTTCCAAAACCATGCTGGTTGTCATCCATGAGAGGTCATACATTTTTATTTTCCTCTTCCTAGAGCCATAATCATTGTATACTATTGACACTTGCCTGGTGACCTCTAAGAATTCTAACCTAAGAGTTAAAATCTTATGTAGCAACATTGGTTCCCCACAAAAACCATGGACTCTTAATATTGTATGGTGAGACCCAAAATAGAAATCACAAGGAATTGGGCAACTTTCCAGAAGATTTGAAACACTTGGGAGTAATCTATTCATGACTGGTTTGGGGATGAGATGACAAAAAGCAGGGGTAACAAATGATTCCCAAAATTCATATGGATCACTAGTGTTTGACAAAATATGTGTCCATGCAGACACAAGAATGGTTCTTTGGAGATCAAAACTGGGGTCATACATATCAAGATACATATGTTGGGCAAAGAGGTTGGAGTTCTGATACAACATGAGGTGAAAAAAATAAGAAGAGTACCTGAAAACCCCTTTTGACTTGAACTGGGCCAGTTGTTCCACTATTGAGAAAGCAATTTGTTCAGAAAAGTTGAGCCTATACTCCTGAGTTTTGTCAACGGTCTTCAACTTGAAGAGGATAGCCATTTGTTATGCATAAAATGCCATATCATCTTTCATGCCAAAGATGAAAGCCATCATAGATAGTGCGTCTTGGCTAGCTTGTGCGAATTGGGCTCTTACTATAGGGAGTGTGGGCACCATAGTGTCATCATCGCCCATTTGTAATTCGGATCTCAAGAACCTTGACTGAGTATTGATGTTTGCCCACATTCTTTGCATTTTAGCAATAGTGGGAAATGTAGCTATACTATCATGATGTAGGGCTAACATATCCTTGATAGCCTATGGTGTTATTTGCACCATGAATGGACCTCATTGAATGGTGCATGAGGGTGCATGGAACAAGTCTGCACATAATTCGACCAAGTCAGGGCATGGATGTACAACTAGGACAATGAATTGTGCCAGTTGTGAAGTCCATATCCTCATGGAAAATGTTTCATATTTCCCTACTCTAACTCTCTATAGACACCTTTGATGTGCACCTTCTCTAAGAGTTTTGCTACTAGCTCTCTGAAGAATTGGGTCCATGATGCCATCTGAATAATCTTTTATTTTCACTGGGTCACTTGCTTGACCAATTTCAAGAATCCTAGTCCATGGATAGGTCTTCAATGGTTGCACGGGAGCTGAAGCATATGACTTACTTATAAGCAACTTATCAAGGGATTCATACATCCCAGCTACTTGTTGTGAAGATTGTGCCCCCTCCATCTCTATATCTTTTATGAGATAACTTGTATGAACTTGTGTAAAATAGAAACACTTTTGCTGAAGCAAGTTTACTAGGCACAGAAAATGCAAGTAGCAGGATATTTTTGCATAGATGCAGGAATGTTTGAGAACTTGTAAGCTTCAACTCTTGTTAAGAGGTATTTATTGACCTATCAAGTCTCAAAATGGCATTAAACTTGGATAACTGTTAGCAAATCCTACTCAATATTTATGGAATAGCGAGATAGACACGTTATGCAAGTGGTAGCGCAAGGTACCTTGGGGATTTCTAAAGATTTGGGAGACATTCAATGTATAGGAGGATTTTGAAAAAAATTGAAAATTCTGAGCTGCCGACTACGTGTTCAAAGAACACTTATTTAAAAGAAAAGCGTGAAAACAAAAAATGGGAAAACAAAGCAATATAGAAAGGGGAAACTATCTAACTATATTAACCAAGTATCTTTCATCTCCCTCCTGGATCAAAATAAAAATTTCTAAAGTCTATTTTATGACAAGACAACTTATATTTCCAGACAAGTGTTTGAATTGGATATAGCTCTGATGACTTTCTTTCTTTGTATGCCATGGTGTCTGGCCTGCATTTGGGTGAGTCTGAGTCAAACCTGCTTCCAACATATATAGACTCTTCTTGTTCTTGGAAGCTCATCGAATGCTGGATCTTGATATTGGTATGCCTTATCAAGAAATTAATGACTATTTGCTCATCAATAGAAGCCTTTTGACATATATCATTTATTGACTTAACTCATTTTGCTTCAAAATCAAGTTCTATTGCATGATCATCTTCTTTAATGACTTCAAAATTACCAACCTCTTGAAAGGATAATTTTGAAAAATTGCAATAATTTTGCATATGTAATTGAGTCTCAATGCTATCTTGTTCCTCTGCAACCGGCTCACAACTTCCCTGAAAAATAGTATAACCTGATCTAATGATTTCAAACAAATCATTTAAATCGTGATCAAGGAAATGTCCATGCTCTTCCTCATTATTTTGCAAAGTAAGAATAAATTCAGAAATTATTTCCTCTTCGTCAGAGATTAAGGCATTCGCTTGTGACTTCTCAGTCAAAATCTAGAATTCATGTTGAGGGACTCGAGGATCAATAGAAGATGTGTCTTTTGACTTTTCTTCCTCTAGCACATTTGGGATTTTATGATCTTCATCAAGTATAACATAAGTGCCCAGACCAATAGAATCATAATTTCCATATGGGTCATTTTGCATCATAGCTAATAAATGATCATTTTCTTCTTCTTGATTATATATAGTCCATTCACCTAACTCAACAAAAACCCTTTCTTCTTTATTCATCATAGCATGAGCTACCTCTAACTTTGTAGTTCGTTCATTGGTGATATGATCCTTATATAATGGCTCAGATAATATCTTCATTTTTGAATGATATTTGGTTCTTAAGATGAGGTGAAACCAATCAAGGGACATATATCCTCTTATCTTGGCTGTAAAGTCTCTTGATAAACATAAGCCGAAAATAGGAGGTATATCTATCACTACTACATCTTGACTTACAATTATATTGGGACAAGTATATAATTGTAATTGGAGTTGTTTAATTCTCCCTATTATTTGTACTGCTTTGCCATTTAGCTGTAAGACTCCTTTAGTGAGTGGTTCATACTTAATTTCTAAAGCATCAGCTATCTACTTGGGCATTACTGTAGTACTAGCCCCTGAATCAATCATTGCATTATGCAGTAGTTTCTTGCCAACTATTAAAGTTAAATAGAAGGGATCTGGTTTGGATTTGCTTAACTCTATTGTATTATTTACTAGGGCTATCATCTGCAAATGAACTGTGTCTTTGAGCTTTACTTTTTCAGCATGTCCTTTAATAACAATACCTTTGGGCACTGCTTGGCCTTGTAGAGCTTCTTGTAGTAGTGTCTTCTATTAAAGAATAGCCAATATATCCCATATTGATACTTGTGCTGGAGTCTTCTTCAATTGATCCACCACATTTATTTGTCCTAGAGTCTAAATTCTTTGAAAATGGGGATATCTTATTTTTTCTTGAATTTGTGCAAAAATCCCTTAATTTTGCACTGACTGAGGCATTTCTTGTTTGACAACTGTGTTTCTTTGTCCTTGAAATGGAGGATTCTCCATGACTCGACTATTTATAACCTCATGCTATTCCACCATCCTTCTCTTTGATCTAGTGTAATAATCAGATTGCACCACTAGTTTTTTGGAGGTAGATGCTTCGTTCAAGAAAACTGATTCTTCATCTTCAACCCATGAGAAACAAGCATGTTTTGGGGATATTTATTCCTCTTGTTGCAAGTACATCCCTTGCATATGAGCCATTAAGATTAAATTTTGCATACCAGAAGACTAGTAGACTTGATTGTCACTGGAACTTACAAACTAACCATCCATTCCTCTTTGCTCTGCCACCTTTTGTTGTAGATTACACATAAGACAATATCTAGGTGTATAAGCATTATTTCAAGGGAAACACTAGGAATTAGTGTTATCCACATAGTTATTTTGCCCTGGAACAATCTCCCTATTTGAATTCGGAGGAATAGTCTGTGAGGGTGTGGGGACTGCAACTAATTGGTTTGTTGGCTGAGGGTTATTTTGCCTCGAAGGACCCTGGTATTGGTTTGGATGAGATGAAAATCTATTTCCTTGATAGCCTTGATATGGTGGCCTAGGGAAAGAATTCTACTATCTTTTTATATTGATCAGCTCATTAGAAAATGTCCTTAGGATATTCTTGATAACATCCAGCTCAGATGACTGAGTGGGGACAATTTTTTTAGCAGATGGTTGAGGATAGGTGTACCTAGACACAGGTGGGGCTATAGATTTAGGGGCTTCTTGAGGTAATGGTAAGGAAATTTTTGGGAACATGGGCATGGGAGGCCTTGGGGGTAACTTTCCAGCATCTATTAAATTATTCTCAGCTCTGACCACATAGTCATAAGCCTCTAGAAAATTGTGTCCTCCAAGTGACTGAATCATAACAGATATATTTGAATTCAAAGCCTTAAGATAAAACACTATGGCCATACCTGGTAATGGTCTGGCTGTAGCGGGGATTCTTTCCCAAGTATTTTGGAATCTAGAATTGAAGTCAGTCATCGCTTCTTGTGGTGCCCTTTGAATGGTAATCAATTGTTGTAACAAAGAAGACTTATCACCCTTCTCTTCAAATATTTCAAATAAAATATCTCTGAGCTGATCCCATGTAGATATGGTATTTAGGGTCAATGACTGATACCATTCTAGAGCCTTCCCTTTAAAAGAAGCTGCTAATAATTGTATGGCCACATTTTGTTGTGTGACATGTATAACACAGATATCTGATACATCTTGCAGATGTTCCTAAGGGGTTTTAAAGTCTTGCCCACTGAATTTGGGTAGAGCTTTTAGAACATTCACTGGGATAGGGTCCCAAGTGGCTGGAGGTATTAGAAGAATTAATGGACTACCAGTATTCTAACTTGCATAATTTCTTAAGGGTATAGGGGCTCCCATATTTGCTTTTGGTATTGGTATAAACTGGTTGACTCTTCTTCTTGGACTAGTTACCAAAGGTGGCAAAAGAATACCTGGATTTATAGCAGATTGTGATCTAGTTACTGGTCCATAGCTATGACTCCTTGTAGCTCTCTGGTTCATACGATCTTGAAAGAAACTTCAAGATTGGTCCCATTGGGTGTGTCAAAAACTGTTGATGATTTAAAATTGTGCTTGTTCCAACATCAACAATGGGAAGTTTCAAGATGTGAGACTTGTGACTTGAAACAACCTCCAGATTTTTAAGAATCTAGTCTCTTCTTTATATCAAGCGTATACTAGGAAAAGGGACATGAATTTTAACAAAAACACAAATGCAAGAAAGAAAATCTAACTATGGTGATGCGCCTGAATGTAATTCAACCTTAATCCTGAGCACAGTGAGACTATATGTAAGATTCATTTACATTTAAGAGCAAACAAGGGCATGATCAATGTAAAGGATGGAAATAATAGAAACAGAAGCTCACAGCATATACTACTTTTGCAGTGATACATAAAATGTCAACAAAGGCACAGGATTTAATCTTCTTATTTGAATTCTCTAGTCACATAAGAGGCACATAAACATGAACAGTTATATAAACCTTCCAACTCAAGAAAATGAAACAAATGCAAATGACATTACTAATCACAGCTCTAGAAAGTCTAAAACTCTTGACAACATAGCCTAGACTACTTTTGCAATGACACAGAAAGTATCAACAAAGGCACAATATTCAATCTTCTCATTAATTATCCAGTCACATAAGAGGCACAGTTACATAAACCTTCCAAATTAAGAAGATAGAACAAAGGCAAATGATTTTCCTAGTCACAGTTCTAGAAAGTCTAAACTCTTGACAATAATTATCTAAAAAAATTCTCTCTGGCATCTCCCTCTTTTTTGGTGATCTCTGCACCCTTATTTATAGCCTTAGATTCACTTTGGATGGTCTGCTTGTTCTCAATCTAATGGCCGAATTGAAATCTAACAGAATTGGAAGTGTCTAATAGAAGATATTTCATAGATTTTGAAATACTTTGTCTTCTAGTAGTTCATTGGCTGAAACAGATCGCAAGATGCTCCCTTCTTTTAAATGAAAGAGACACTTAGCCAATTACTTGAAACCTTTTTATTACTTTAGGAGACACTAGAGGATGACACTTGGCAGGTTTTGTAACCTTACTGAGAACACGCGGTACTTTTTGCTTTACCTATGCTCATTGCAAAAGGTACATCCGCTGATGACACTTGGCAGCTTTCGCTTCCTCAAAACTTTAATAGCTTAAAAGAAAATAAGACCCACAGCCTTTCTTGCCTGAGCAACTTGAAAAGGAGCATAGAGACAGGTGGCAATCTCCGCTGCTTCATCAAAGGACACATGGCAATCTCTACTTTACTCTTCTAGGGTTATGTGGTGGTCTCCACTTCTTTTAGCTACCTTTTTAAAAACCTACGAAAGGTGACACATGGCGGTCTCTACTCTACTCTATTTATACCATAGAAATAATCGAGTCTCATTTCATATTTACACAGACAATGACACCTGGTGGCTTCCGCTTACTTCAGAAACAACACTTAAAACCCACCACAGTCTTTTCTATATCAGTGAAGCGAAATGAAGATAATTCAGATCTTGACATGTGGTGGCTTTCGCTCTCTTTTGTTGGGATACATGGCGTCTTTCGTCACTTTTATAAAATCAAAATTGAGACCTTCCATGATTGCCACTTGGTGCTTTCCGCCTAATCTTGATACTTAGCTTGTTAAAACCTTTCACTGAAAAGAGATGAAACATAGGTACCGATATAAAATGTGGATGCCGACACTTGGCAAGTTTTGCTAAGTCGCTATGAGATACGTGGCATGTTCTGACCAACTCATAGAAAATATGAAAGGTGCCTCGGACTACACTTGGCATCTTTTGCTTGATAAAGGTGCCTCAGACAATGACACTTGGCAGCTTCCACTTGATTTTGACACTTAGACAAAATGAATTAAAAGGAAAATAGAGCTCGTGATCTATTTCAAAACTTCACTATTTTGGACCAAAGTATGTGGGAACAAAATTTTGTGACGCGTGACTAAAACTCAGAATGAAACGTAGAGTAATTTTTTACTCTACAAATAAGATCAGACCTTCCTAAAACAAATTCCAATACCCAAGTCACAATGAAATTACATGTGTCAAATTTGAGATAAGTAGTGATTGATTATGAGGTACATGCCATTGACATGCTTCCCACTTGATATAGTATGTTTTATGCTTACCTCATTGATCTTTCAATTTTATCTTCTTATTTTCCAATTGCATGTATGCTTACAACCATTTTCTTAAATTTTTCATACTTCCCAGCTTGAATTAGTGTGATCAATTTAATTTCATTTTTTTTAAATTTTTTTTTCTCTTTTATACTTCTCAACATGATTTAGTATGATTAATTGACTTAATTGTTTTGTTTTTATACCATTTGGTTTTCATGTGCCCTCCATTTTATTACATTATTTTCATACTTCCCAATATGATATAGTGTGATTTTACTTTTTTTAACTTGGTGAAAATATTTTCAATGGTTTAAAAACATTTGTTATCCCTTTTTACCATCTTTGGTTTATTAAATTTAGTCATTTTTTATTATTAGACATTTCCCATCGTGATATAGTGTGTAGTACATTTGTTTTTGATTACTTTTCCAAGTCATTTTTGCCTTTTTATTTTTAACCATACATGCATATCACATAATGATAGAAAATAAAATACTCAACATATATTTCCCATAGCATATACAATAAAAGATAAATACATGAGTCCCATTGGTTAGGCTAGTTGGGTGGGTTAGATGGTTTCCATTAACTACACCATGGTTCAAATCCCAACCAAGATAAAGGCTAGCATTGAGGCTTAAGTGCAGGTGCAATGCCTTATGATTAGTCTATTGGAATTGACATATAGCTGAGCACCTAAGTGTGTGTCAGGTCATTAGGTCCACATCGGTGTTAATGTTGATTGAGTAAAGCAAGATACCTCAAAAATAAATAAATAAATAAAGATAAATATATGTGCTAAAAAGAAATATATCCATGCATCAACATCCAAAACCAATTACACCTCATGAGATGAAAGACAACTATATATAATGTGTCTTATACAATACAAAGTATAAAATTTAAAATAGCTCTAACTATAAGGATGGGCTCCATCCTATCTATCATGTGGCCTATCTACATTGCCTATAGATACTTGAGACTGTCTTGTCTGAATGGTACATTGTAATGAGGTAGTCCAAGATATCAAACTTTCTACTTATCCTTATAGATTGGCCACTTGGGCCTGTACCTATCTAAGCTAGATAGTAGTAACCATGTGTTATTCTCTCTCTTGAGCCAAGGCCTACCAGGATTGTGCCTTTCCCTCTCCCACCCCTATCGATCACTATAATCTATCTCTACATGCCTATATCTACCTCATGGCCTCCCCCACTAGTCTAAACCAACCTACCTTGTTTGGGGCATACAACACCACATGAACATCTAGAGTGGTGGGGTCATATTGTGCTAGCACCCTATCCAAACTATAATTATGTGTGACCACTATCAGGTCTCCCCATTTGACCTCCTCTACCACTAGATCTATAAAACCAAAAATTGGTTAAATATCAAATCTCATATATATATCAAAATCTATCTATCTAACATAAATCATAAAATGCAACTAGTATCCCATTTTAAAAACATAAAATCAAAATTACAATATTTCTCACTAGTGTTGGTGTCACCAACCATCGTCTCTCTATTTGCTTGACCATCAAGCATAGTCTCTCCATCCGCTCATCTATCAAGTGCCTCCTCCATATATTTCCTCTTCACTAGTGAGAAATAAAGAGATACCACTCAAGCACATCATGATCCTCTCTTCAGAGGTACTTCTATAGACCAACTATGTCCTAGAGTGGCTATTGGGTCCTTTTATGTTGTATCCCTCACCTGTGCCTACTCTCATTGATAGTGCCTTTATTTACGATGTGGACATAGTGGTCATTATTTTTATTACTAATATGGTACTTCTTATGTGCCAACATCCATGTCCATAGTGTCTCCCTTGTTGGCCCCATTACCACTTGTTATTGTGTTTGACTAGTCCATGGTCTAACATGTTGTGGCCTGATCATTGGTATCTTTATTGGTACTAATCCTCCTCCTCTCCCCTTAGGCTCTATATCATGTCATTACCAATAAGTAGGAACTACTAGAGGGGCCACTAGGTGTAGGAGTCTAAACTATCTTGGAAAGTATACCGTTGGATTCAATTATACCCATGAGGTTTAGTGGTTTGTGATCTACACCTATGCCAACCCTATAGAAATGGTCAACTAACTAGGCTATATAATAACAATGTGTATATACATTTGACACATGATATCTCCTCATGTGATAGTCTATAGAGCTATCATGTGGGGCATGACCTAAGCTACATGGTCTTATCTCCACCACATGACCTGAGATAGCCTATCATTGACCACATGGGGTAACCCAGCTGTCTAAAACATGGGGAACCTCTCATATATCTAGGCACTCAGTAAAATAATAGACCCCATGGTCTTCTACCCTTTGGATAACATCCCATACATATAATTCATGGGCTGGACCCAAATGATAACCCCAAAATTGTAGAGTGTTCCATGATCGAGTATCAAAAAACACAAGGATATTGCATATAGTGGTACCTTATCATTTGAATTGTGACACATCACTCATGCTATCATAAGTCTTATCATATCCTTTCAGATGTCTAGAGTATTCATATATATATGTGAAATAAGCTCACCCTTAATTTTGGGTATATCCTATATGAGCATGTCGCCCACTGGGCTAGTGCTCGTCTCTCCTCTAGATCCTCTGGTGTGTCAATGATCATTGGTGTACCTCTTATAGGTAATCCAAGAAATGCATGGACATCATCTAATGTGATACCCACCTCGATGGTATCCCCATCCACTAATTATTAGAAAGTGTTGGTCAACCATTCTTATGCTCTAAGAAACATGATAATGAGACCAATAGTTAGTGGGATTTGCCTCATCTTCATGATGCCTATGAAGCCCAATACAACCAATTATACTCTATCCATGTCACTCGATCAATCTAACATTTATGGTATTAAAGATGTATCTATCAAGCACCAATATCTCTAATGTATCTATAAAATATCAAACAATAAAGGATGTATCATCTCTTCATGTCTTTAACAATCAAAATACATTCCTTAAAATTCATAAATTAATGACTTAATTAGTTGGTTTGATTTAGTTTCTCATGTTCCTGATTTTCCTACACAATTAGTCCCTTTAATACTAAATTAGCCTTGTTCCTTCTTTTTGATATTAAATCAACCTTTATCATTTTCAATTAGATTAGCCCATTTGATACTAAATCAGCCATCCTTTAGCTTCAACATAATAAATCAACCCTATAATACGCAATTGACCCCATTTAGTAGACTATACCAAATCTTTTCCATAAATAGAATCAACTCTCTGGTACATAGTCAACCTTATCCTCCCTACAAACTAAGTCAACGCATTACTACATAGTCAACCACCCCTTAGAATAGTAAATCGACCCACTGCTACACATTTGATCACTTACTTTAAGCTTACCTTACAGACTTAGTCAACCATGTTGAATCTATTCCTTCATGTTGGTGACTTTTTGACCCTTTACCATAAATGCCGTAGGAAATTATTGGTCCAATTTCTTCCTACCCAGTACCCCAATCTACCCCTAGTCTACCTCAAAATTTCCTAGGGTCGATTTTGATGCCTATATTTTTCATACCAGTTAATTTTATATATCTATCTCAAATTCAAATAAAAGTACTTAAAATTTTGAAATTTATAATTGCTTACCTATGTTGTACTCGTTGTGGCCACTATGCATCCTCCCTATCTGAGATGTCATCTCCTCACCATGATGGATCTTTTTTTTCACACTAGGTTTCTCAAAGCTCTATTTTCTTAGAATAGTAAAAATAAAAAATGAATTATTTTTCACCCTATTTATATTTACTATTCAAAATTATTTACCTTTCAAAAATTTACCACTAGATTTTATCTTTTGACCATATCTTTGTTTCTACTAGCTCTTTTTTTGAATTGTAAAATGTTCTGGAATCTTGACATTGTAGATAATAATTTCACATGTTAAATGTATATTTTTCAAAAAAAATGATTTTTTACTCTTTTTTGCTAATTTTTACAGGTTTGTCTAATGTTACCTAAATTGGACACCTTCACATTTCTTACATCTCATTGTTTATCTACATCACTAAGGTAAGTAAATATATGTGTTTTTAAATTATGTCCTTTCATTTATCTTATTTTCTCCTTAATATAATTGATTTAGCTTTAATGTTGTGTGTTTTTATGTTCTTTTCCTGAAGCACCATCCCCTGGTACACCTACAATTTTCAAAATTTATCAATTATTGATGTTTTCTCTCTTGCAAGAACCCATTGAGTCTCAATCTCTATAACTGCACACCTTAAAGGGTACACTAGGAAAGGGGTGGGTAGAACATTGGTACTTTATAGGATTGTTATCCCTACACTACCACTTGCTATCTACTCAGTGATCTCATAAAAATGCTCCCCTAAGCTTTGCCTCCTCTTTTTCACCCTCCTTTAGTCATTTTTTGCTTTCATTATCCCTTCCCTAGCCTAAATCCATTTACAATAGTTTATGTTACATTTTCAGCCCCGTCAACCTTGTACTCTAATTGATAAAACTCATTTAGGGTATGGGTCGGCCCCTAGCCAACCTAGATCAAGACCTAACTTGATTTTGTCAATAATGATATAAATTTGATTAGGCCGACCCTATTGACTAAACTTTTAAAAAGGTCTAAGGTTATATTGAGATATATATACACATTCATTTCTATCATTTATGAGAGAAGAGAAGAAGAAGAGTAGTATATTTTGCATCTGTTTATCTAACATTCTACTTGAGGAGCATAACTTAGGGTTTAAATATAGATATTATCTTGTAGAGAAGTATTTTGGATGCATAGATAGGTTGTGTAGCCTAAAGATGATTTATCATTGTTATCTTTACATACCACCAAACCTCTTGAGAAGTACCTTGGCAAAAGGAGATATTAAGGCTTGGCAGGTTCATCTTCAAAGGTCAGTATTCCTAACTTTGTTCCTCCTTTTTAAGAGTATATATATTTACATTTTTAATTTTCTCCCATGCATTAGGATTTAGTATACATTTGTGTGAGTATATATCTTCCATGCATGTTTAATTTTTATGTTTATTACCCCGACTTTGTGCCATAAGATTTGGTGAGCACTATATTAGCTTTACTTTACTTGTCATTTACTTTGTGAATATGAAAATATAGGACTTAGTTAGGGTTATTTCATAGTTTTACTTGAATGGAAGCTTTAGAACCATCCTTAATGTTATTATTATGGTAAGAGATCCTTTGGCTAGGTCTAGCAGATCCATCTTGGTCATGACCCCAAATATCTAATGTATGAACAATTAGAAGTGTAAGTGGGATTTATCTTCTCTGAGCTAGATTTGATTTATAGATCAGTTGTATTTCTTTTTGTATACACTTAGGACTATAACATTGAAAGATAAACCTACATCATGTTAAAAAATTCCGTAATGACAAGAGTAAATTTTGTATTTTTGGCATTTTATCAAACAGTTAAGATTTTTTTAAACCATCCAATTCACACCTACAATGAAAATATTTATAAACTATTTTGAATGTTATGAAACCTATTCAAAAACCCCATGTCAAATGTGGCATAACATTTTGGATAAGATGCATTATTTATCCAATCAATATTTTCAAACCATCAAAAAATGCATTATACATAAATAGTTCAATCTATTTTCATTTGTTTTAGAATGGTTGTATGAAGATGCCATGATATTAAAAAGTCAATAAGACATTTTGTTTGAATATTCCTTTGATTACAAACATAAAGTTCATGGAATATTGTTTTCATGGATGCCGAAATGTCCCAAACATAGATGAATCTAGAGGGAAACCCATGTTGACCCTTTGTAATTTGAAAGATAAGCTACAAATTGAAATTAAAGGCAATAAAATATTATATTTCCCCTAGAATACTCATGCATCACCCTAGAGGAGAGGCCTAAATAGTTTCAGAACCTACTTAAACTATTTAGGATACATTTTAATAAATTTCAAGCTTTCATGGTCCATTTTTCTTAAGAATATAAAGCAATAACATTTTTACATATTCATGAACCAAAAAATATCCCATATTACACACATGTATATTAATTAAGTTTCTACTTAATTTACTCTTATCAAATTAATTGTAAATATTTATACAACCTTTTATTATGATGAGAAGTTATATAAATAATTACACTTAATTTGACTAGAGTAAATTAAGTACACACACACACACACACACACACACACACACACACACACACACACACACACACACTATATATATATATATATATATATATATATATATATATATATATATATATATATATATATATATATATATATATATATATATATATATATATATATATGGAGTGTGTGTGTGTGCGTGTTTACACTTAATTTACTCTTGTCAAGCAAAGTGTAAATATTTATATAACTTTTCATCATGGAAGGGCTAGACAAATATATGTCCTTCACATTGAAACTAATACAAACCCTCTAAATTTGATAGTTGTTGGTGAGGATAGTAGTATGTCACATTTATTAGGCTATCCATCAAGATAAATTTTTTGAAAATAACTTAAATAAAATAAATAATATTTAATTTAATTCTAGATAAATTTGGAGGATTTCAAAGGCTCCACATTACACCACAAATAGAGTCATGATTTATTCTGGAGAGTGTGGAACCCTACTAGGCATCAAATAAACTTAGTGCTTAGAACCATATTCAAACTTGGTAGGATCCAAAATTAGTATAATTTGTGCCTTAAATAGGTGAGATTTGTGTTTCAACAACCATTTACAATTTGCACATTTTGGGCTTGTCATGTCTACTTGAATACCCATATCTGCTTTAAACTTATCCCAATGGGTATAACCCTAACCTTTCAATATTTTGTATTTATGTATTTCTTAGAATAAATTTTAATATAGGTTAGAATTTGTCTTGGGGCATGGTTCTATTTACTTCCCTCTGGTTATGCTTTGCCATCTAGATCTTCTAATACTACCTATTATATATATCACAGATTGAGGTAGTTTCATATCCATTATAAATATTTATATTAAAATATGGATAAAAAAAGTAAGATATTAGGTAATAATAAGATATATATATATATATATATATATATATATATATATATATATATATATATATATATATATATATATATATATATATATGGGATAAAGGAGGCAACATGCAGAGGCAAACTCATGCCCATGGAAGTTTTCCTAGGTCCTCTAGTTTTAATAGCGGGTAGTTTTCTCTGCTTTAAGGGGAACTGCTCAAAAAGATTTTAAACCAAAAATCCAAGAAGGCCATCTACATGAGATGACCAAATAATCACCATTATCTTTTCAATTATGATAAACCTAATTTAGAGTACACTCCTTGGCTAAATTTGGAGAGTATGCCTCCACTAGTTTTATAATCATCCACTATACTAAATTTTTCATTATTATTTTTATCATTTTAATAATATTTAATTAATAATTTTAATATATAATTGGAATTAAAAAATTTATAAATATTTATTATGATGTAAACCCTTCATGATATGCAAAAAAAAAAAAATATTACTAAAGGGTTACAAATTGAATAGTCAGAGGGTCACTTGCAATGATATTGTTATTAACCCTTTGGCTAATGAAATTATTTACCACCCTTTTCCTCTATGCCATTTTGTGCTAAAATTAGAATCATATAATAAATTCAAAACAATATTTACTAGACTCAACCAAGCCACCAAATGGTGAACCCCAAAGTCTTTCTTGTGATAACTTACTTTCAATTAATAAAGAAAATTTGGTTTTCAATCTTATCCTTCTTATGATGAACTTTTTAATTTTTTAGAGATTTTAAAATTGTAATTTTTGATGTAAATATTCTAAAATTTGGTTCCAACATGTCTCTTATTACTATTACTTCTTCAAAATATCAAAACAAACCCATTCTTAAGAGTAGTAACAATGATGGTGGGATTATAACTAAGACTGAATTTAAGAACACAACACATGCTATATAAAAACTATTTCAAAAGATTATTTTAGTCAAAACAAATATAATCGAGATAAATCACTAGGCTCAATGATAATCTATAAAAAAATTTGAAGAAATTTTTTGATGATAACATGATCACTTTACCTCAAAGTAAGACACATACATACTTAAAAATGTTTACCAAAATATTTTGATCTAACTACATTTTGTATTTATCACAGAGTCCAATTACATCCAATAAATATATAGATTAAATTGAAACATAATATTTAATATCTCTTTGAGAATCCACTCAAACTTAAGTAGGAACAAAAAATGATGTGAATCACTCAATGGTTTTCCAAATAAAAAATTATCATTTTGTACAAATCCTCTTCTAAACCATTACCAATGGAAAGGCAAAAATGTAAATTTAAATGTGATTAATGAGAAAAATAAGAGCCATATCAAAGTTTAATTTGATTGAAAATATCATTACTTGATAAATTCATTAATTAAATTTTAAATCTAGTTAAAATACTTATTGTTCCACTTCAAATTGTATTCAATGAAAATGAAATTTTAAGTGATCATTACTTTGGCACCATAAGCCCATAGCATCACCACTTAGCTTGGAATTGCATATCCAATTTTTTTACATTTTTTCCATGACAAATATTTGTGACACAAACCCAACATAACTTTGATGCAAACCCAATTCTATAAGTTTCAAAAAACTTATCACAAGTTGTGTTGGGTTTGCACTATAAAATATCCTAAATTAAAATATAAAGTGGGAAGGCCTATATGACCTATAACTTCATTTTATTTTATACAATTTTAAATATAAAGATAACAATGAAGAAATGGATGACATGAAATTTTATAAATGAATAAAAAATAATTTGAAAAGAGAGGAGACAAAAATAATGAGGGAGAATGGACAACAAGAAAATGAGAGATTAAAAGGGACCTGAAGATATATATCAATCAGTCAAGTTTTGGTGGAAAAATAAGGGCAAGGGGAAGGGGTTGAGGGAAACAAAAAATATATTCATATCAACCCTATGAAATTAAAGATTTAAGGTATGGGTAAGTGCACGAAGTTGGAGGATAATTCTGTGGACATTTTACATAACATGATCATGTTATTAAATAATGCAATTACATTATTTAATTAATGTGACTATGTTATTTAATTAACATGATAATATTATTTAAATTATGGATCGGTAATTAGTAATCCATAATGCAATCATGTTATTAAATAATGTAATCACTTTATTTAAGATAATAACATGATTGCGTTAATAATGTGATCATGTTATCATTGTTTTAAATAACATGATTGTGTTCCTTGTGTAACAAAAAAAAAAACCAAAACCCAAATGCAAAATTCCTCATTTTGCATTTGATATTTCTTTTTTCTTATGTATTTCCATTTTGTGATCATGTTTTGGGTGAGTGAGGCTAAACCTTACTATAATTCATCCCAAGAAGCTGCCAATCAATGATCCCACCACGTAGAAGAGGTATGTGCTAAAAATCTATACTTGTTAATCCTAAATTTTAGTAATTTTTTGTTATTTTCATTGTTTAATTGGTAATTTATTTGGTTTGAAAAACTCATCTTGCTAACCCTCCTTTTCTTCTACCTAACCCTCATAAGCCTTCATAGAACCCTCTTGTTCCTCCTCCCAACTCTCCATAAAACCCTCTTGTTCATTCTCTTAACCCTCCACCTAACCCTCCTACAGTTCCACAAAATCCCCTAAGTAGTCAAGAGAGTATAGTTGACCACATTGTGGTAAATAAAATTGAAATTGAATAATTAATTTAGAGAATGAGGGATCCCACTTCCACCAACACCCACCACACTTATCTAGCCAATTCTTTAGAAACATTATTAGGTTAAATTAAATCTATAACGAGTCAAATTGATAGATGGGATTCATATGAGGATAGTTTTAAGGCTTATTATGATGAAAAATTGTTAGCCCTTGATGTCAAGAATAAATACATATAAAAATCCTCTATTTTCACGTTATTCATTTACCCAACCACCAATGCATCATTCATGGTAACTGCTAAAAGTTTTCTAATCCATCACTGCCAACATAGTTTAATCACAACTAATTTTTGGGACCGATGGTAGATGATGTTTGATTATCCACCATGTAACAACCATAAGGTCCTATTGTATTTTTTGAGAAAACTCTATTGTGAGTTTGTCCTCAATGAGATTCTGAACTATTTTGATTATAATGAGTTTTAGGGCCGAGGGAAAGGCTCTACACAAGATTGACTAAGATCATGTTAGGCTCCTAATTGACCTACAAGGATCCATATCCAAAAACCAATTGAGCTCGAGATAGGTCAGAGAGATCAAAATTATACATGTACTTAGTTCATTCATTGATACAATCATTCATCATATGAGTAGGCTCTCATAGATCGATGCTAGAGATACACCATCTAGTGTGCATATCCGACCCCACACTTGCAATTTTTATGGAGCTATATGCATTAGAAATTCTGATAACAATGGTGTTGGTGGGCTAGAGAGCTTGAATAATATACTTATGAGTGATGAGTTATTTTCACACATATTTGGTTTGCAGACATTAGCCACTACACAAATGCATGTATATTTTATATAAATGTCATGTTAAATTTAAGTTATATTTGTAAATTTAATTTAGCTAACAATTAATTTACATAGAAATTGAATAATATTTATGTCATTTATTATGTCCCAGGAGGTGATGATGCCTTCATCATCACAATTGACATTTGTAGCATTTGATTTGATGCAACCATTATTTACATTTTTAGATCTAATTGCTATCCCATCCACTACTACATCTATCTCTGTTAGGATGCCACCTTTTACTTATACAGAGGTAAAATTTTGAGTTAATATTATGCTCTATGTACATTTAGTCTATGTGTATTTACCTTGTAATTTTAAGTTAAATTTATCTATCAAGGATTTTAAAATTCAAGTATAGTACTATTAAATACACTTTTGGTTTAATAAAGGATAAAAACTTGCGATATATATCTTTGATATATAAAAGTAAGTGAGACCTTGTTTACATGAACAATTGATGGCTCAAGTAGACACTTCTCCATCACTGTGACCCAAGACAAACACAAACATTGTTGTTGTAATGTCATATGCACATGCACTGACAAAGGTATATATTAATTTGTAATTTTGAATTATAAAAATAGACTTATTTTAATAATTTTACTACATACTTGGGGAAAATATAATTTATGTGAATGTATTGTGTATGTAGGGTTATCCTATGACATCTGATAGTCCTAATCAGATGATTAGTAGGGTAATTTATCATGTTTATTCCCTATTTTAGATGCCTATTCAAATAGCTAAGCCTACCACTAACTTGTTTGAGCATCAAAAATAGATTGAGTAGGACTGCGAAATTGCAGTGAGTACATGTTTAAATAATTTTTTATTGTAGTTTAAAATTAATTTCTTAATAATTAGTTGAATTTATTTTATGTTAATTTTTTAATAATGCTTATATTTGAATAGGTTCAACTGCAAGTGAGTTATGAGCATAGGACATGAAGTTGGACCTTGGAGCAATCCAAGGCATTAAAGGGATCTCCATTTACTAGTAGGGCATTCTAAGGAGAGTCTTATTCGAGGAAACCAAAGAGAGGGAGGTTATTTGATGATTAAGATGTCTTACATGAGATGTGAATTTTTATATATGGCAATTTATGCATTTTTGGCATTGTATATGTGTGTATGAAATTAACCCAACATTAAATACTATGCTAGTAGATGTAATTTTTTGTATGCCTATCATGGCAATCTATGTATTATTGACATTGTACACATGTGCCTATATGATTTTTTTAATATTTTTCATCTAAATTATGTTAATATATCTAATTTATATTTAGGTTTAATTTAAAATGTTATTATATAGTGTTGTTTTGATCTTCCAAAATTTTATCTATTAGATCTCGTATTTAATGTTGTACACAAATAAGGATTAAAAAATTATTGTTTTCAATGTTATAAATCTAGGATCTCACATATTTTTTTAAATTAAAGTTTTTATTTGATCATGTGTAGTGGAAATGACAAATGACACTCTTATCTATTTTACATTTATCATCACCCATTTAAAACTTTTCAATTAATCATTAACACAATTTGATTTCACTTAAAGCTCATACCCAATAATGTTCAAACTTATATAATGCAAAGACATAAAATCATTCATAAATCCCTATAAATTTCTCATTCTCATTTGAATGCCTATACCTGCAAGTTAATTAATCTTTCACCTTCACCTAGCTCTAATGCCTTTTTGACTAGCTTTTCTTGAAACTAGGCCTACTACTTGTATGTCTTCTATGATTCTTGTTCCCTTATATTTTTCTCCACCTCTCGAGTAATCTCTTTCAATACCTCTTCTATAATCAAATCCTTTTGGTGACCATTTACTACTTCTTCATCTTTCTAAATTTAACTTTGCTAAACTTGCAAGATGAACTTCTACCTAACCTTAACTATAATATCTTTAATATGATAAAAGGAAACCTTACTGACTTGAAATAAAATATTCACTGATGAGACAATGATCCATCTTTAGCCTAAACCCTTTATCATCCCCTAATACCACCTAATGCATAGTTTGCTCTTCTTTGTTTACTAAGGCTATGCAATTCTTATTTATATGCTCTAAGATCATGAAGAATTCCAACCTCACTTATCCACTCTTATTCTCAACTTGATTCAAAATCCACTCTCAAATAATATTCTTTTAAACTAGTCAATTTCTCATTAGGTCTGCTCTTAACTAGTCATTATTCTCTCAGATCTACTCTCTTTCTTTTGAAAAGTATTCTTTAAGATAGTTTGGATAGGTATTAGGAAAAATCAAGGATTTATGTAGGTGTCAAAACTTAAAATAAATCAACCAACTATAGGTATCTAAGAGATTGAACTCTCATTCTCAAATTCTATCCTTTTAAGTTTTTACATCTCTAGACCTAGTTATTTCTCCAATAGTTCAATTGATAAAAATAGAGTTTGTAAATCTTAAAAATTATATTTCTAGTAGTATTTTAGCAATTATAACATGTTTTAACCCTTACCTAAGTTTATAGAACTTAAATCAACCAAAAACTCATCTTACCTTTTGTATAAATTTCTCTAAAATGGTCTTCTACAGGTGTACATACAAACAATCCTCTGTACCTACAATTTAAAACTTCTTTTCAACCCAATGATACTTGGAATAATTTATAAGATCCATTCCCCATCTGCTCACAAAGTTTCAAACTTTATTGTTCAATTGTTTGATTTTTATAGGTGTTTACTCATGAAACCCTTACTTTAGATTTACTTAGAATTTATGTAGGTTGAGAGCTTAGCTAAGACTAGTGTCAACATAAATTATATATGTATTTGGTTTTTGAGATTGTTTTCTAACCCTTCAACACATCACTCATTTAGAACCTTCAACACATCACTCATTTAGAACCTTCAACACCTCACTCCTAACATTTTATTGCTTTCTCATCCTGTCCCTTAAGGGTGTTAGGCCTCCTACAAATGATCTTTGAAAATTGATATTTGAAAATATCACAAACCTATTTTAGCTTCAAAATCACCTTGAACACTTAAAATACATTTTCATGCAAAAGTGAGTGAGAACATGGAGAGAGGAGTGCAAAAACACTAATAACAAATATTGTTAAAGTTTATGTTGTGGTTACATAAATGTTGTTTTGATGCTTCCTAACAAAACGATGACACTACCAACACATTTTAGGGGGTAGATAACATATAGTAACAAGTTTTTGGCCTTCCATTAGGTTTGATTGACAAACCCACCACCCATTCCAGCCTCAAACATGCCCTTCCTAATACAGGAAAAATGCAATTTTAAAGCCTAAGTTTAAACATGCATAAAACAAAACCTATAAGTCATTTATATGAACTATCAGGTCCCTCCCATACATATTTAATCCATCTAATTTCACCCTATATCACTCATGTGTAACCTTCGAGAGTAATCCATTGGACACATTGTAGTGACAGGACTAAAAATGCAACTTTTTGGCGTTGAACAAGTAACTTCTTGAGAGCTCCAACTACCATTTCTACCTCTAGGACTTCCTCCTAAGAATTTATCACTTTGACCACATATAGATAGGAAAATTACATGTTATCACATGACCATGATGTTCAAATCCACTTGAAATTACATTTTCACTATCATTCAGGAGCACAAAAACATTGAAAATAAATATTGTTAAATTTTAAGTTGTGGTTGAAAAATTATGGTTCCAATGATTCTTGATAGAAAACTAACATTTCCAACATGTCTAGGGGGAAGATAACATCTAGGACTAGGTTCTTGGCCTCTTATCAGGCTTGATGAACAAACGCACCACCCATTCTGGCCTCAAGAACACCCTTCCCAATACAATAAAAATGCAATTTTTTAGCTTAAGTTTAAACACATGTAAAATGATACCTATAATTCATTTCCCTATAATTTCAACCTAGAGAACTCATGTAGAACCTTTTAGAGCAATCCATTGGACAAGTTAGTGTGATGAGTCCAAAAATGCAACTTTTTGGCATTGAACAAGCAACTTCTTGAGATCCAATTGCCATTTTTGCCTTTGAGAATTCCACTTGAGAATCTAATTACATGTTATCAAACCAACATGACATTTAAATCCATTATAAAATGAATTTTCACTAGCGTTTAGGAACATGGAAACACTGACAATAAATATTATCAAAGTTTAAGTTATGGTTGTAGAACTATGGTTACGATGCTTCTTGACTAAAAATTGACACTGCCAAAACATCTGGGGGTAGATAACATCTAGGACTAGGTTCTTGTCCTCTCATTGGTCCCTATCGATAAACCAACCACCCATTTATCCCTCAAGAACACCCTTCCCAATATAAGAAAAGAATATTTTTTTAGCCTAAATTAAAACATGTATAAAAAAAACTTGTAAGTCATTTATGTGAACTATCAGATCCTTACCTTACCTTTTTAATCCCTCTAATCTCACCCAAAATCACTTAGGGGGAACATTCAAGATAAATTTGTTGGATAAGTTACAGTTATAGGTCCAAAAATGTAACTTTTTTGGCATTGAACAAATAACTTATTGAGCTCTAAGTACCATTTTTACCTCCAAGACCTCAACCTGAGAATATATATCTTAGATCATGTTTAAATAGACAAATTACACATTATCACACTACCATGACATTCAAATCCACCTGAAAGTTCATTTTCACTACCATTCAGGAGCTTGAAATCACTAATAACAAATGTTGTCAAAGTTTAAGTTGTGGTTGTAGAACTATGGTTCTGATGCTTTTTGACCAAAAAATGACACTACTAACATGTCCAAGGGCATAGATAATGTCTAAGATCAAGTTATTAGCTTCCCATCAATCCCAAATGACAAACCCACCACCCATTCTGGCCTTAAGAACACCCTTCCCAATATAAGAAAAATACAAATTTTTAGCCTAAGTTCAAACATGCATAAAACAAAACCTCTAAGTTATTTTTATGATTATTCAAATCCCTCCCCTACCTCTTTAATCCTTATAATCACACCCCAGAGCATTTTGGTAGAACTTATAGCTCCAAAAATCTAAACGAAACCACTAGCATTTGGTAGGGGATACACAGAGTACAAAAACAAATAACTAGAAGGCTAGAGGGCTTAAAGCTTTTATGGGCTATAAGAGATTTATAGAGGCTATCTAATTTATCAGATTACACCAAGCTATAGATGTACTTGTAAACCAAGTTAGGGCTAACATGATCATGCGTACAAAGGATACATGTATCTCTAGCAGGTATAACCATAATAAAGCAAGTAGCTAAGACTAGAGGACTATTTGCATACAAATTGTATAAATAATAATGTTGAATAAATAAATCTAACAAGAAATGCATAAAATTATATTAAAAGGCACTTTTAGGCCAAATTAAAGACATTTTAGGAAGTAAATACATTTTCAAGCAAGGGTACAAGAGCATGCCTAATCTAAGTTTGAGCTAACTCTTTACTTTCAACACTATTATTTCCTAATAATGCAATTTTTTGGTTTAGCAAGAGAGGAAGTTGTTTATACCAATTGTATAGATTGTTTTGAGCATTCATGATTCTACTATGCAATGAGAAATATTTTCAAAGAGAGAATAACATATAATGGAAGATATTTCAAGTAATGAAAGATATCTTTAGCCACATATAAATGCATAAAAATTTAGAAACTATCCTAGATAATGCCCTAAACAATCTAAATCAATAAAACAATCAAAACCTAGCATATATATTAATACAAAAAAATAGGAGTGTAACTTTGCATAGTAAAGTGCCCTCATATCAAACTCAAAATAAGTGTGCATACTTTCTACCAACTAATTATCCAAGGTAGGAAGTAGTAAAGGAGGAGGATCAGGCTATGTGTAAGTTAAGTCCAAAATAGGAGCCAAAAGCAATGGAGGAGGTGAAGGAGAAGCTACTAACTATGAGAAATTCAATGCAAGGAGCACAAGAATAGGTGAAATGGAGCCTTGAGGGAGCTAAGATCAATCCACAAGCTTTAGGAACATTATAGTGAGCAATGTAAATCACCAAGATAAGCTACAAAATAGTAGGCAATCTCTTGTCATAATGAAATCTAAGTGTGCCAAGATTGAACCAGGTGAGATTCAAGAAGGAAACCTAGCTTTGAGAGTGATGCTCAAGTGGGAAGATTAGAGAAAAATGTAGGAGAAAGAGGGTAAAATGAATGATGAAGCACCCTAGGCCTAGGCCATGGCTTTTATGAAGGAAACATGTGGCCTAGGCCTCGGGTTTCCTCCCTACTCCATGACCTAGGTAAAATGGCCACTCTGAGTGGTCAAAAGGCCTCTAGAAGGGCCTTAGGAGGCATCTAGAGGACCTATTTGGTGTGTAAAATGGTAGCAAAGTGCTAAGGATGTGTAAGAGATGGATGTATGATACGAGAAAGGTTAATGCGAGTGGTAAATGCATCAAAGTGGGATAACCAAGGTTGATATTTTTCATGTGAGCTGATGTGTAATCATAGGGAGGAGTGGGGTCATGATAAGTACAATTTAATATGACCTTAAGGTACAAATAGTTGATGTTCAAATTAATGTGTGTTGTGTAGTACCTAGAAGACACACAAAAGCAAAGGAAAGCTGGGATTAAAAAGATAAAAGAGAACAATACCTACACTTACTAGATAAGGATGACAGTAGAATAAGTTGATGGCATGATCCACGTGTGAGAGTGCAAATGTTGAATAATCCAAAATCCAACTCCAAATCTAGCTCCAAATCTTGTGAAGAAGGGACATAAGTGATATCAAGTCAAATCATATAATCTATAATAACATTCACTAAGATGCTATCCCTAGTGCTCTCCCTATAAGGGATATGGGTGACCTAGACGTCTTTGAAGAAGGAGAGCAAATTACATGCTACCTAAAAGAGGGTGAGTAACTTAGAGCTAAGGATGGACCAAACACTGATGAGTTGAGACATAACTGAGAGTGAGTCAAAAAATAATTACACATAACATGCACCTAACTCATAGGCATCGATCGAGGCACCAATGATTATGTGATACTTGATAGAATTATTCATCTCACTAGTAAGGAAAAAACTAGATACAACAAGCTCATGGACCCAGAGATCATCGATAACTCAAGCTATAACAAAATGTCCTGGGTTGCCCTAATTGCCACCATCTATGTGAATCACCACTGAGAGGTGCACCATGATGGAAAGTGATTTTAAAGAGAGGTAGGATAAGTGAGTTACATGATGGAAATGGAATAATAAAACTAAGTTAGAAATAAATCAGTTGACCAACACTGGCTGTGGGAAGAGGTAACAAGAAAAAGTGGGGGGAAGTTTGTAGAAGACAAAGACTAGTTAGTAAGACTAGAGCAAGTCTCAAACTACCACAACCAACTAATGACCCCACCTATAACCATGATGAAAAAGAGAAAATGGGATTTATAATATATTGACTATATAAAAGTAGAGAAATGACTAAATAGAAAAAGTACAATAAGCAACTTCTATCCCTAGGTGTCTATGAGATAGGGCACTAGCTTGGGAGGTCAATGGGGACCCAAAAGGGGTCCTAAGAACCAAAATAGGGATATAACAAGCCTAAAAAAGCCTTTGATTAAAATAAAAAAGTTTCCAATGTGCTTAGAATGAACCAAAACCCCTTAAATGGAAGTTTTGTGGTCTAGAATACAAAAAAGGGTAAAACACTCAAAAAGGGCCCCAAAAAAGCAAGAAAAAGGGATAAAAAGAGGGAAAAGAGTGAAAAGTATATCATTGTCACACTATTTTTCACTCTGAGAGAGCCTAAGGAGAACCTATGAGCCACCAAATCCCAAGCAGAGCAAATGAGGATGCAGGAGTACACAACCACACAAGATGGTTCAGATAAGTCCTCTAATCAAAATTTTATCAAATTTTTTTCATTTTTGGGGTTTGGGAGGCCCAAAAACCATTTTGAATAATTTTTAAATATTCAATGGATTAATTGAATGAAATAAATAGTCAAAATGATGGGGAGGCCAAGGGGGACAAATTGAGAAAGATAAGATGTCAAGCATTGGTCCTGGGAGAGAGAAATGGGGAGCCCTAGGGCTCCCCAAGGGGCCATGCCCTAGGCTATGGCCTTGCTGGGCAAAGGTGTGGCCTAGGACATTGCTAGGTCATGAAGGCCATGGACTGGCCCATTTCTAGGCTAAGGCTTTGCCTAGAAATTTATGGCCTGGGGTAGAAAGACCCCAGAATAGGCCTTGGGTAGCCTGGGAAGGCTTAGAAGGGGCCATAATAGGTTGGAGAGAGGGTGATATAAAAAAATAGATAAAAACATGTTTTTTACTTGATTTTTATATTTCATGGCCAATATTACTAATCCATTTACCTATTGCTTACTTTTTTAGACATGTGGAGGATTTACCATAATAGTGGAGGGAGAGCCTTCATAGGTGAGGGAGTAGCTAACATAGAGAGATCGAATATGCAAGGTGACCAACTGGGAGAGAGTTATATCATGGTTGGTTGAGGAGGTATATGCTATACCTATGGGGGACTAGGATCACCTATAGATTGTAAGATTTTAGAGACTAGTACACATGCCTTCATTATGTTACTCTAGGGATCTAATGAACATGTTGGTGACCACATGGGTACCTAAGAGACATGTATTCCAATTGGGGCCCATGATAGAGGCCATCCTAAGAATTAAGGATGTCTATCAACTCTATGGGGTAGAGCCTATGGGGAGGGAGATAGAGCTATCGTAGGTGCAGGATCAAGTCACAACCAAACTCTACCTAGTGAGAGCCCATCAAGAGTAGAACAACCATGGAGTATAAATCATATATCTATCCTAGGGGTGCCACCACTACAGAAAATTATAATAGGCACTATGGTTGGGAGGATCTATGCTATCTAGAGTATAGGGAGACTACCACTATCTTGGATAGGAGTTTTCTAATGAACAAAGGGGGAATAGAGATATGCATGGGGATAGTATATCCTAGGTGGACTATATGAGTAGCTGGATCATATCTGGCACATAGGGGTAGGAGGATTGATATAGCCTAGCCTACTCATGTCCTAAGCTTATGAGAGACTCCCATTTACATGACCAAGGACACCATGGGGTAGTGATGCAAACCCTATATTGAAAGAAGGTATGGTATGGGATATCTAGCTTGCATATAGGGTTAGGATTGTGCAAACCACCTTAGATCAAGATGTAGTGGGTAGTTATGTCTAAGATCCATATAGATCCATGGTGTGACTATAAGATGTTGGTGTCAAGATCTATACCAGATAGGAGGAGTTTTGAGGTCCACAAGGGTGATACTTGTCGGGTGAATATTTTGTCACCAACATACTGATGAGAAAAATAGTTCTAATCAACCACAACAAGGAATATTGGTTGGCCAAATTTGCATCTTTACCAAATTAAAAGGGGACAAATCTCTCCTCTCATTAAGGGGAGGTTCCCTATAAGTATGAAGGGGCTATATATATATATATATATATATATATATATATATATATGTTAATCTACTATAAATAAGCTAAAAATAACACTCAGGGGTAGGATAACACCATCCATATCGCTTTTTTTAGAGATGATATTCAAAAATCAAAGGATATATCTTGATGAAATGACATAAGGCACTCCTCTTCTTTCAGAAGTGTTGTTCAATAGACAACATGAACCTTTTAGGTAGTGACAAGTAACTGTAACAGGGCGCAACAACACAATAAGATGAAATGTAGCACAAAGTCTCCACCTCAACTGCCAAAGAGTGAAATATGAAGGATAATGAGGGCACAAAGTCATCCCAAGATCCT
The DNA here is from genome assembly GCA_037957365.1 of Torreya grandis. Classification (NCBI taxonomy): domain Eukaryota; kingdom Viridiplantae; phylum Streptophyta; class Pinopsida; order Cupressales; family Taxaceae; genus Torreya; species Torreya grandis. The sequence continues at coordinate 4,138,953 of JARHVA010000532.1, forward strand.
TTACATAGAAATAGAAAATAGACAAACTAAAGACAATTGTGGCAGCACAAAGTCTCTCCATAGCCAGCTTTAGGACACCTCCCTGATTACTTTCACTAATTCTGCTTATTTAATTAAATGGACAAAAAATGTATTAAGGAAACATACATAAAAATAGTTTCCCCAACAACCAAGCTATTCCAGCACAAAGTCTGAAAAGTCACTTGTTTTCTTATTCAAATAATGAAATGTGATCAACAATTTGAGCTCAAAGTCTTAGTAATGCCTTTCAATTTGGGCAGAGTTTTGTTTTTTTATAACAGAGAGAGATCTCATTAAAACAATAAGAGAGAGCCCTATATATAGTGCTCTAAGAAAGACTTGGGTGCTTTGTTTTACAAAAATTGCTTACTATGCATTCAATACATTTTAAATTTTATCCATGGTCTATGCTGGAATTGAGTGTCAATTTTTAATATGGGTCGCCTGATGTGTTTGCTGATGTGTTTGCTAATGTGTTTGCTTTACCTTCTAGAAACATATCCCACGCATAGATATTTCTGATCTTTCTCCATCATTATCCCTTTCCTTGCTGTATTTCATCCTTATCTATGTGATCTGAGCTCTTAGGCTATATCTTTGGCCGATCACTAAATTTGTTCATAGGGAAATGTAGATGGAGACACTTGTCATGCTCCACTGAGTTAAAACAAGACACGTGGCTTGTTCCACTTAACTTATAGAAGCTTAAGATATCTTTTGAGAATCCTACAAAAGATCACACATGGTGACTTCCATTGAACTTTTAGAAATACTATATAAACATGCGGGACTCATTTGGATTCATATGGATGATGACACTTGGTGCGCTCCGCTTACTTTAGCAACTAAGTCGAGACCTACCACAGTCCTTTAAATAATGAAACAAAAGGAAGAAATGGTGGACATTGACACTTGGCATTCTCTGTTGAGTTTTACAAGGGACATGTGGCAACTTTTTCTATGTTTAGAAAAACACATTAAAGCCTTCCACAGTTGCCACTTGGTACCCTCTGTGGAAATCTGAGAGAAACTTATTTCTGCATCTTTATTTGAAAGTTGATGGATATTTCATTATCTTAAATTTGACATCCATGGGGATGTCAATGGTTCAATCATTTCCCTATTTCAATCACTTTCCTGGTTCAATCACTTTCCTGGTTCAATCACTTCCCTGGTTCAATCACTTTCTTGGTTCAATCGCTCTCTTGGTTCAATCGCTCTCTTGGTTCAATCGCTCTCTTGGTCTTTGATTGAACCATCCCTTTATCTGGTGTTTCCTTTGATCTTTGAACCAATGTTCTCTACCCTCCACAAGGGCACCTTCCCTGCACAAGGGTACTTGTTCTTTTAACTTTGGGACACTCCTTTAAACCATCCACATTGAACTTTTGAACTGTTGAACCATTTTTGTTCAAGGTTCAACAGTTCAACAGTTCAATGGCTTTCTTGCTTATTCATTGATCGCTTGAACCAATCACTTTGAACTAATCTCATTGAACCTTTGAACTTGTTGAACCTTTTTTGGTTCAAGGTTTAGCGGTTCAATGGTTCAATCACTTTTTTGCTCTTTGGTTGAACCATCCCTTTGAACTAGTCTCTGGAATCATCTGTTTCCTTCCTTTGTCTGATGCTTCCTTTGAACCATTGAACCTGTGAACCTTTGAACCAATTTGGTTCAAGGTTCAATCAGTTCATTGGTTCATCCTTTGTTCCATCACTTCTCTATTTTTCTAAGTCCCTTGATCTCTTCAAATCCATTGAACTCGTTGAACCTATTGAACCCGTTGAACCAATTTGGTTCAAGGTTCAATGGTTCAATGGTTCATTCCTTTGTTCTTTGAAGCTTTCTTTTATTCACTACCCTCTTCAAAGGAACTTGGCTTTTGGTTCACTATCCTCCATAAGGGAACCTGGTCTCTTTACTTTGGGGCACTCCTTTGAACTGACCGATTGAACCTTTGAACCTGTTGAACAATTTTGGTTTAAGGTTCAATGGTTCAATGGTTCAAGTACTCTCTTGTGTTCCGTTCATTCACTTGACCACTTGAACCAACTGCGTTGAACTAATTGATTTGAACCAACTATTTTGAATGAATCGTGTTGAACCTTTGAACCTTTGAACCATTTTGGTTCAATGGTTTAATGGTTCAAGGGTTCAATCCTTATTCTTTTCGCTGAGTCTTTTGAAGCTGTTGAACTTGCTGAAGTGGTTGAACTTTGAAATTTTACTGAAGCACTTAACTCTTTAAGCTTGTTGACATCATTGAACCTTTTCGTTAAACCTTGGCATTGAAACAACCTTGAAATTGCCTAAGTGTTGAGAGCTTGTTTCTTTCCTATAGAGTCCATAGAAATGAGCCTGTAGAGTCTGTAGAAATGAACTGGCAGAGTCCATAGAAATGAGTCCATAGATTCTTCACTGTAGAGTCCATAGAAATGAGTTCATAGATTCAAGCCTACAGAGTCCATAGATTCAAGCCTATAGAGTTTGTAGATTCAAGCCTACAGAGTCTATAGATTCAATCTTGTAGAGTCCATAGATTCAAGCCTGTAGAGTCCATAGATTCAAGCCTGCATAGTCTATAGAGTCTGTAGATTTCTTCCTGTGAAGTTCGTTAGCTGAAAAAGCTTAAAAAATGGAGAATTTGAATGCTCAAAACAATTTTTGAGAAGGAAAGAGGGAATTTTGGCCTATATAACCAAAATAGTTCATATGTTGTCCCAAAAATGAGTAATAGATTTTGGGAACAACAGCTGGCTCTAATATGAGAAATTTCTTCAGTTGAAATTTTGAAGTAGCTGAAGGGAGTAGAAACCAGAATCTCTAGTGCCTTCAAGTATGCCATTGGAATACGGAGTCATACTACCCAAAAATAAAGGTGATAAAAACAAGAATGAAAGCACAAAAATAGAAATAAAGATTATACAAATATACATATGTACAAGTTGATCTGATCTGATACTTCACAAATTGAAGTGCTTCAGATTTTACCCACTATGAGGCAATGAAAAGAGTGTGCCATCTTGGTACTTTAATAGAAAACTATTTTCACCATTGAGCTGATGAATAGTAAATGGGCCTCTGCATAGGGAATCTAATTTCCCATGCATTCCCTTTGGTTCTCTTCTCTTGTCCCATAATAGGACTTGATCCCCAATCTAAAAATCATAGTTCTTTGCTTTTTGGTCAAAGCGCTTCTTCACCAAAATTTGATGGGTAGTAATTCGGTCCACCACTATAGTTATCTACTCTTTCAGCTCAGTCAAGCACATGATCCTCTTATCAAGGGCGCTTTCATACATCTGATCTTCAATTGCCTTAGACAATTTCAATGCTGGAAAATCCAAGGTGATTGGTATCTCAGCATTGATACCATAATGAAGTTGGAAAGGAGACATACTAATTACCATTTTTGGAGTAATTCTATCTACCCACAAAGCATCAACTAATGCTTTATGCCATGTCCTTTGGTTGTCATCCACCAGCTTCTTGATGATAGTCACCAGGTTCTTGTTACTTGATTCAATGTGTCCATTCCCTATTAAAAAGTAATCAAAAGAGTGAGAGAGGGTGATCTCATAGTAAAAATAGAATTGAGTAATCTCCTGGGAAGTGAAATAAGCTACGTTGTCTGTGACAATCTTGACTGGGACCCCTAACCTAAAAATGATGTTCTCCTTGAGGAAATTTCACACTACTTCTGAAGTAGCATGTTTGGTTGGGATAGCTTCCACCCACTTGGTGAAGTAATCTGTGGTTGTGAGGACATAATCATGTCCAGCACTTAAAGATGGGTTTAAAACACCAATGAAATCAATGCCCCATTGCTGAAATGGTTCTTCTATGACCACTGGCTTGAGAGGCAGGGCAACTAACTTGGGTCTTCCAACAAACTGTTGGCATAGTTCACACTTTCATACCCATTTATATGCAACTTGAAACAAAGTAGGCTAGTAATACCTGGCTCTAAGAATCTTGTGGATAGTTACAGGAGCAAAAAAATGTCCTCCATAGGCTAGATTATGGAAGGATTCTAGAAATTTGTTTTGCTACACTTTATCCACCTAGCGAAGGAATACCCCATCAAGGCTTCTCTTGTACAGGTTGTTATTCCATAAGACAAAATTGGCAGCTTTCAACTTGATATTCCTCCTTTCCTTGTAAGATAGGTGAGCATGACATTCACCATAAGTAAGGAAATGAGCAATACCTGAATAGCACTCATTCGTAGTGGAGACAAAGATGACTGTTGGCATGTCTTTTTCTTCTGATTCTTCATGCTCTGTTCCCTCTAGCTTGTTATCAGCAATTAATTGACATAAGCCTTTTCCCTGTACCAACTTTGTTGGCTTGATGACCAGATCAAAATCCTGGATCTTTGCAACCTAATTGCCTCTTTTCATTCCAAACTCTTGCTGAGTTAGTATGGATTTGATCATGGTGTCAAGAACCAAGGCAATAGTGTGTGAATTCAAGATGTAGAAGCAGAAATGCTTTACTACCTTCACCACTACATAAGCATGCTTCTCCATGTTTGAGTACTTTAGCTCATGAGCTTTAAGAGGACAGCTCATGAAGAAAATAGGAGATTCCATACCTTCTTTATTTTGTTGAGCTAGAATTGCTGAAAGCATGTGTTTTGAAGCATAACTGTATATGGTGAACTCTTTGTTATAGTTTGGACAAACCAGAATTGGGGCATGGGTAATGGCAGTCTTGATATCCTCAAATACTAACTTGCCTTCTTTAGTCCAACTGAATGTGGCCTTTCCCTTCATCATGTTTACAATATGTCTAGTCTTTTCAGCAAACTTGGGGATGAACCTCTGTAAGAAATCCACCTTTCCAAAGAAAGAGTGAATGGGAGTCTTACTTGTGGGCAAGGTAAGCTCTTGGATAGACTTGACTCTGTCTGAGTCAATCTTTATGCTTCCTTTGGACACAATGTTTCTGAGAAGTTTCCCCTCTGTTACTCCAAAAATTGACTTCTTAGGGTTTAAGGAAATGCCATTTTAGTGACAACATTCCATCACTTGTTGCAAGTGGCATATATGATCTGGGCAATGCTTATAAAAGATGGTCAAGTCATCAAGATAAACTACAATGAACTTACCCATTTCATCTTTGAAGGCAAGGTCCATTGCTCTTTGGAAGGTGGTGCCAACATTTATCAAATTGAAAGGCATCTTTCTATATGCAAACGTGCCCCAAGGTGTGGTGAACGCAGTCTTATATTGGTCTGCCTCACCAACTTCAACCTGATTATATCCTAAGAAGCTATCTAACATTGATAACATCTCTAAACTGGTCACTGTCTAAAGTACTTGATCCATGATGGGAAAAGGATAGTTATCCTTTAAGGATGACTGATTCAGATTCCTGAAATCCACACAGATGTAAATTTTGCCATTCTTCTTCCTTATAGGTACTATATTGGCAATCCATGTGGAATGATGGATTGGAAAAATTATCCTAGCATTCAACATTTTCTATATCTCAGATAGAATAGTACCTGATATCTTTGGATTATACTGTCGAGATTTCTGCCTGTAAGGTGCCGAATCAGCGTTGAGAGGAATGTCATGTCAAATTTCATTAGGCCAGAGTGACTTTAGGTGATCATAGGAGTAAGCTAAGATGTCCATGTACTGGTTGAGCAAAGTAGTGAACTTGAACTTTTTCTTAGGAGTACAACATTTCCCAATGTTCACCATCTTGGGATTTTCTTTGGTACCTAGATTTATTTGATCAAACCCCTGGGAGGAGCTTGAGTCTGTTTGTTGTTTTTTGATGAACCTGTCATGCTTGTCAAATAGTTTCTCAAGAGAAACCAATCTTTTGGGAATTTTGTTCCCTTTAACTACATGAACTCTTCACCTGTGTTTGAATTCATTTTAGGAGCTGATTTAAGTTTCTAGAGCTTACTACCTTTGAAGTGAAGTTGTTTAAAGCTATCTTTTTGCTCCAAGAAGGTAATGATTTGGTTGTCATTGTTAAATACCTGCCAATGACTAGAATTATCAGATACACTTGTTAAATACCTGCCAATGACTAGAATTATCAGATACACTTGGTTAGAAGACCAGCTCAATGGTGTACTTGTCTCTTATGAAGTCTGAGTGAGAGACTAAGAGAGTTGCTGAAACTGCCAGTGCATTAGCTTTGTCATTTAATTCCCTGGGTATGGCAGAGATGTTGAAAGCATCAAAGCTTTCAATTTGATTTCAAACTATATTGTGGTAGTGGCACAATCTCTCATTTTTGGTTTGGTATAAGTTTCTCACCTGACAAACCACCAACTCGACATATCCATTGGTATGAAGGAGTTTGATGCCCTTGTCTTTTGCGGCTTTCAATCCAAGCAAAAGAGATTCATATTCAGCAGTATTGTTAGTATTGCTGAATTGCAACTTGTATGATGAAGGAAAAATATCTCCTTGAGGAGATATCAACATAATTCCAACCCTTGAGCTGGTAGAAGAATTGTTGCCATCAAATTCTAGGATCTAAATATCATTAGCAACTGATCTTTCCTTAGATTTCTCCTTGCTTGGAAGGGGGAATTCTTCTATACTTGCACTGTGCTCTCTCACATCTTCTGCTATTCTGTCTGAACCACATTTTAGACTATCATTTTCAAAAGTTTCATCAGCTAAAACATGAGTATCCTCTATGGTCAATAAATAATTACCCATGTTTGAAGATTCAAACAAAATTTGAGCTTCAGGGGCTGATGTCTGAGTGACAACATATTTTGATTCCTTTTCAGGAAGTAGCCTCTACATGATGCCTTTGACAGGGATCCTCACTTCAGATAGGTCCATGTTAAATTCTCCTCCAACATCCTTGCAAAAATTTCATCCAAGAAGAATGCCGTATGAGGTTGGGACGTTGGCCACCAGGAGTGTCATCTTGATTCTTTTATCTGGGAATGCTACAAAAGTAAACTGGGCATCCTTGATTTGTCTCAGCAGAGGTACTTATTTTTTATCCATGAAGAAACATCTCCCAAATGTCTTGGTCAGTGTGAGACCAAGAGATTTTGCCACTTTGGCAAGCATGACATTGTCTGAAGCTTTGAAATCAATGATGCAATTGCTCAGCTTGTGACCATTTATCAACAGGGAAACATAGAAAGGTTCTATTTTCCCAGGGGCAGTAGGAGGAGTAATGATAAGGTTGTTTGGGATGGACATGTTATTTGGAGGATTATGAGTTAATTTTTTAACATCTTGTCCTACAGGGATGGCTTCATTCTTCACACACTCAACCAACCTGTCCAACTGCTTAAGATTGGCTTGTAGGAATTCAAATTTAGACATTTGAATTTTGGTCTTCTTGACATGGTCGATTATGTCAAATGACTAAAATGGACTAGGAACAGAGGATGGGAGTTCATCCTTTTGGTTTTTGGAAGGGGGAGGACTGGCCTACAGATTTGAAGTTGAAGATGGAGGAATGCTTGATGTATTTACCTTTTTATTACTCACTGGGTCCTTTAGCTGGAAAGGCAGAAAAGTTCCTCATTTAGAAATTGAAATTACAGGCTGAGAACTTTCCCCTATTTTTACCTTATCATCTTTCTGGGTTGACTGGTTCTGGGACCGGGTGAATATAACATATGATCCATCAACTGCTTCACCTTCACTTTTGGGTTCATCTTGGTAATTTAGGAAACCAATGTTGGAGTCACCAGCTGATTCTTCTTGGTCTTCTGCAAGGAGATTAGTGTCATTTTCTTGGTTCAATTCAGGCTGGAAAGAGAAATTAGATTCTTTTTTGAGATATCTAACTGCTTAATTGGTTGGGGGTGCTTCAATGGCAAGTTTCCTTGGTGGGGGAGGAAGATGATTTGGCTACCCTTGACTTTTGGTAGCATTGCCTTGATATGGTTGGTTCTGAAATGTCTTCCTTGGCATATCTCGATAAGGAGGAGTAGACATACCTTGGGCCATTTATCTTTTCAAGGCTAGCAGATCATTTTCCAACTTCTATACCATTGGATCAGTGGTACCTGTAGATGGGTATTCAGAAGATGAAAAAGGTTTACCTCTATTAGGATCTCTCCTTATCTTTCATGCCAAGATAAGGTCATCTTCCACCTCAGTGGCCAAATCCTGAGCTGCAGTAAGGTCTATTTGGCCAGCATGTCTCAGTAGAAAACTCACTTCAAGTAGTTGATAATTGATGAAGAAATATTTAAGATTCTCAGGTGTAGGCTGACCAATTATAGGAATCTTATTCCTTAGCTTGTCAAACTTGGCTATGAAATCCCACATTAGTTCATGAGGTTCCTTCTTCATTTGTGTGAGTTGAGCCAGTAGGGCATGCACATCTTCTGTAGGCTTGAATTTGGCCTCAAATTTGGCTTTGAGAGTGTTCCAGTCAGTTACTGACGAAGCCTGTAGATGATAGAACCAATCTGCAATAGCACCTTGTAAAGTTTCCACAAATAGCCTGAGTGCTACATGCTCATGCTCCACACCTATTATGCCACAGGCTATGCTGAAGGTTGCAATATGTTCATCAAGATGAACTTTCCCATCACCATAGAACTTGGGGAAATTTTTCCTTGAACTGCATGGTAGCTCATGTAGAGGTTGAGTTAAATTGAGTAGGCCAAAAGAGTTACCCCAAGGGCCTTGAACTGCCATTGTATGACTATGCAAAGGTGGAATAACAAATCTTAGAGGGGTAAGTATTGGAAAAGCTATATTAATTGTAGAAATGGATGCTTTGCTTGGTAATGGAGACTTGACTTTAGTAGGAGGAAAGCTCCTAGTTCCTTAGAGGTGAAATGGTGAAGGAAACAAATCAAAATTACTTTGCTGCACCAACTTGAATATAGAGTCAACAATACCTTTAGCCCTTTGGCTTCGCATATACTATGGATTTGCTAGAATATAAAAATAAAAATGAAAAAGAACTGGTACTACTTCAGCTTGAAGCTTGAGGCTTCAAACTACGCATTCTTTCACAACGTGATAAATGGATAAGGATATAATGTAATGGGTAAGACATAGGTGATGTTTCAATCTAAATCTTGAGGCTCTAAATTGCACAAAATTACTGTATCCCCAACGGAGTCACCAAAAACTTTTGGCATGAAGCTAGAAGGAAAAATTAACAATAGAAAAGCACTGGAACAACTTGTTCTTTCACAGCAAGATAAATGGATAAAGCTATAATGATAATGGGTAAGACCCAGATGAGAGTCATTAGAGTATATAATGGATAAGGATAGGAAATACTTGTTCGAATCTCCAGTGGAGTCGCCAAAAATTGTTGGCATGAAGTTGGAAGGAAAAATTAACAATGGGAAAGCACTGGAGCAAATCATTCTTTCATGGCATGATAAATGGATAAGGCTATAATGATAATGGGTAAGACCCAGATGAGAGTTTCCATAGTATATAATGGATAAGGATAGGAACTACTTGTTTGAATCCCCAGTAGAGTTGCCAAAAACTATTGGGTGAATATTTTGTCACCAACGTACTGATGAGCAAAATAGTTCTGATCAACCACAACAAGGAAGTTTGGTCGGCCAAATGTGTAGGTTTATCACATCAAAAGGGGAAAAATCTCTCCTCTCATCAAGGGGAGGTTCCCTATAAGTATGAAGGGGCTATATATATATATATATATATATATATATATATATATATATATATATATATATATATATATATATATATATATGCTAATCTACTATAAATAAGCTGAAAATAACACTTAGGGGTAGGATAACACCATCCATCTCTCTTTTTTTAGAGATGATGTTCACAAATCAAAGGATAAATCTTGATGAAATGAGAGAAGACACTCCTCTTCTTTCAAAAGTGCTATTCAGTAGACAACAAGAACCTTTCAGGTAGTGACAAGTAACTATAACAGGGTGCAGTAACACAGCATGATGAAATGTAGCACACAGTCTCCACCTCAACTGCCAAAGAGTGAAATACAAAGGATAATGAGGGCACAAAGTCATCCAAGATCCTTTACATAGAAATATAAGATAGACAAACTAAAGACAATTGTGGCAGCACAAAGTCTCTCCACAGCCGGCTTTAGGACACCTTCCTAATTACTTTCACTAATTCTGCTTATTTAATTAAATGGACAAAAAATGTATTAAGGAAATAGATATAATAACAATTTCCCCAATAACCAAGTTATTCTAGCACAAAGTCTGAAAAGTCACTTGTTTTCTTATTCAAATAATGAAATATGATCAACAATCTGAGCTCAAAGTCTCAGTAATGCCTTTCAATTTGGGTAGAGTATTGTTTTTTATAACAGAGAGAGATCTCCTTAAAAAAAAGAGAGAGCCCTATATATAGTGCTCCAAGAAAGACTTGGGCACTTTGTTTTACAAAAATGGCTTACTATGCATTCAATACATTTTAAATTTTATCCATGGGCTATGTTGGAATCGAGTGTCAATTTTTAATATGGGCCGCCTGATGTGTTTGCTAATGTGTTTGCTTTATCTTCTAGAAACATATCCCACGCATAGATATTTCTCCATCATTATCCCTTTCCTTGCTATATTTCATCCTTATCTATGTGATCTAATCTCTTGGGCTATTTCTTTAGCCGGTCACTAAATTTGTTCACAGGGAAATGTAGATGTAGACACTTGTCATGCTCCGCTGAGTTAAAAAAAGACACGTGGCTTGTTCCACTTAACTTATAGAAGCTTAAGATATATTTTGAGAATCCTACAAAAGATGACACATGGTGGCTTCCATTGACCTTTTAGAAACACTATATAAACATGTAGGACTCATTTGGATTCATACGGATGATGACACTTGGTGCACTCTGCTTACTTTAGCAACTAAGTCGGGACCTACCATAGTCCTTTAAATAATGAAACAAAAGGAAGAAATGGCAGAAGTTGACACTTGGCATTCTCTACCAAGTTTTACAAGGGACACATGGCAACTTTTGCTGTATTTAGAAAAACACATTAAAGCCTTCTGCAGTTGCCACTTGGCACCCTCTGTGGAAATCTAAGAGAAACTTATTTCCACGTCTTTATTTGAAAGTTGACAGATATTTCATTATCTTAAATTTGATGTCTGTGAGGATGTCAATGGTTTAATCATTTCCCTTGTTTAATCACTTTCCTGGTTCAATCACTTTCCTAGTTTAATCACTTCCCTAGTTCAATCGCTTTCTTGATTCAATCGCTCTCTTGGTTTAATTGCTCTCTTGGTCTTTGATTGAACCATCCCTTTGTTTGACATTTCCTTTGATCTTTGAACCAATGTTATTTTCCCTCCACAAGGGTACCTACCCTTTGTTCACTACCGTCCATAAGGGCACTTGTTATTTTTGCTTTGGGACAATCCTTTAAACCATCCACATTGAACCTTTGAACCTTTGAACCGTTGAACCATTTTGGTTCAAGGTTCAACGATTCAACATTTTAATGGCTTTCTTGATTATTCATTGATCGCTTGAACCAATCACTTTGAACCAATCTCGTTGAACCTATTAAACCTTTTTTGGTTCAAGGTTCAATGGTTCAACAGTTCAATCACTTTTTTGCTCTTTGGTTGAACCATCCCTTTGAACTAGTCTCTGGAATCATCTATTTCCTTCCTTTGTCTGACGCTTCCTTTGAACCATTGAGCCTATGAACCTTTTAATCTTTGAACCAATTTGGTTCAAGGTTCAATCAACTCATTGGTTCATCCTTTATTCCATCGCTTCTCTATTTTTCTAAGTCCCTTGATCTCTTCGAATCCATAAAACTCGTTGAACCCGTTAAACCAATTTGGTTCAAGGTTCAATGGTTCAATGGTTCATTCCTTTGTTCTTTGAAGATTTCTTTTCTTCACTGCCCTCTACAAGGGCACTTGGCTTTTGGTTTAATATCCTCCACAAGGGCACCTGGTCTCTTCACTTTGGGGCACTCCTTTGAACTGACCGCTTTAACCGATTGATTGAACCTTTGAACCTGTTGAACCATTTTGGTTCAAGGTTCAACGGTTCAACAGTTTAATGGTTCAAGCGCTCTCTTGTGTTCCATTCATTCACTTGACCACTTGAACCAACCACATTAAACTAACTACTTTGAACCAACCGTGTTAAACCAATTACTTTGAACCAATCATGTTGAACCTTTGAACCATTTTGGTTCAATGGTTCAACAGTTCAATGGTTCAAGCCTTATTCTTTTCACTGAGTCTTTTGAATCCGTTGAACTTGTTGAAGAGATTGAAATTTGAACTTTTGCTGAAGCGTTTAACTCTTTAAGCTTGTTGATGTCATTGAACCTTTTGGTTGAACCTGGGTGTTGAACCAACCTTGAAATTGTCTAAGTGTTGAGAGCTTATTTCTTTCCTACAGAGTTTGTAGAAATGAGCCTGCAGAGTCTATAGAAATGAACTGGCAGAGTCTGTAGAAATGAGTCCATATATTATTGCCTATAGAGTCCATAGAAATGAGTCTGTATATTCAAGCCTACAGAGTCCATAGATTCAAGCCTGTAGAGTCTGTAGATTTAAGCCTGCAGAGTCCATAGATTCAAGCTTGCAGAGTCCATAGATTCAAGCCTATAGAGTCCATAGATTTCTTCTTGTGAAGTCCATTAGCTGAAAAAGCTTGAAAAATGGAGAATTTGAATGCTCAGAACAATTTTTGAGAAGGGAAGAGAGAATTTCAGCCTATAAAACCAAAATAGTTCATATGTTGTCCCAAAAATGAGTAACAAATTTTGGGAACAACAATACTAACATATAGGGAAATAGGCTCTGGTAGTGTGGGAGAGATGGGCACAACCCAAACTAGTTAGGGCTGATCATTAAGGATAGCCAAGATAGAGTGAGGGAGGCAGCAATGGAAAGAGGTAACCATGATGAGGACTACTACCACTAGGATGAGCATGACCTTCTGGAGGGACACAAAGGCCATCAAGATGACCGAGTAAGAAAAGTGTATTTTCTAGATAACAATTTATATTTTGTACTCATCCTTTAGAAAGAGTTGATATGTGACTAACATATGTGCTCTAGGTATGTGTGTGTAGGTGACCAACCTAGATGGACTGACCCTAGGTGGACCTACTACTGAGGGAGTTATTCCCTAATGTGGTGGTCACACCATTCATAAAGAGGGTATTGCATTTACCAGTAGGGGCAAAGCCATATACTCACTTTTAGTGGGTGGGTACATGAGCCTCACTTGAATTGGTGAGGGCAAAATAAAATATACTATGGCTAGAGGTAGAGTCAGCATGATACGAGGCAACCATGACATGACACAAGATAATTGCATCATGAGTTGAGGCATAACTAGCTAGAGTGGAGGTCGAGATTGATTAGATGTGGGCTAAGTAAGCTTAAGAACATACCAGAGGAGTAGAGGCACTTGGGGAGAGTGCAGACTGATTGACTACCTTGAAGGAGACCTAGGCTTAATTAGTTGAGAGGAAAAGATCAATATTTCCACCTAGATTAGGGCTACCATAGATAGATACTTGTCATAGGCTAACTGGGATAGTATCATATATGTAGCCATGCATGTGGAAGTTTTGGGGACTACAAGCCCATGCTTAGATAAATCCATGTGATGTACCTAAAGAAAAATCATGTATTTTTTGCAATATATATATATAGTCACTTCAATTATTAGCACGTGTGTATATGATTTTGTGTGTTATGTGTATTCTTCATCTAATATAAACTACTAGATACATGTGATTAGATAGTAGGAACTACTAATAAAGAACCCACATGGACACACATATACAAGTGACATGGAGGTTAGTGGTGCGAGAAGAGAGGAAAGGTTTTCCCTACCACCATAGGAAACTTTCTTAGGGGCCAAGTAGGCCCTAGACATGAAACATCTTGAGGTAGAACCCATTGATCAAGTGCCGTAGGGGCTCACCTTCGAGGTTCAATAGATGATAATCCCCATTCTCTAGAAAGACAATGATAATGAAGGGACCAAACCACTTATATGTAAGTTTTCCATTCTTATGGTTCCCCTTGTCAAAAATAAGGACCATATCACCTACCTTGAATGGACACGACTGTACCAATTTTTTGAATTAGTGGTAGTAATAATGCTGATAAGCACGGTTATGATCAAGAACATCAATGCGGTGCTCATCTAGCTGCTCAATCTCAGTGAGGAAAGTAACATGTTATTCTTCATTAGAGATGGTTCCAAATGTCTTAACTTATAAGGAAGGGATCAAGACCTCCAAACTAAGAACAACTTTGGACCCATCTATGAGTGCATATGGGGTTTCCCCCATGGTTGTCTAGAAGTTAGTCTAGCTAGCCCAAAGGGTAGGATAGAGCATGAGATGCCAGTTGCACTTGGACTAGGCAATGGTATAGATGAGCATATTCTTCAAAGTCTTTTTTTAAGATTTAGCTTGCCCATTTTCCTAAGGGTAATAGGTGGAATAGAAATAGAGATTTAAATTTGAACATTCAATGAACTCACATATCTAAGGGCTTTGGAAGCCCAAACCATTATCAACCATAATTTTAGTAGAGACCCCAAACCTATAAATGAGTTCATTAAGGATAATCTTGGTGATAGTCTTCCCATACATGCTACTAAAAGGCATGGCGTCAACCTACTTCATGAAATAGTTAGTGGCAGTGATGATCCAATGATGGCCATTAGAAGAGGTGGGTTTTAACTCACTAAAAAAGTTAAGAGCCCAAACCAAGAAGGGTCAAGGGGTCAAAATAGAATGCAAGAGGCCTACATGCACATTGATAACATCTCTAGTGACTTGTCACATCTTAAATTTCTTCCTGTATTGGATGGTGTCCTTAATAAGAGTGGGCCAGTCGTAGCCCATCTTGATAATATGTTGAATGATGGCTTACCCTCCTGAGTGGCCACCACAGACACTCCCATGAGACTCTTCCAATGTGAGAGGGGTGTCTTTGATGGCTAGGTATTGCATAAACACACCATTTAGATGTCTCTTGAACACAATGCCACCTATAATGACATAATAAGTGGTGAGCTTGTGGATCCAATAACATTTATTTGAAGGAGAATTAATGGGATAAGATTGGGTCTCAAAGTAACATATAATATCTTGATACCAATCATACTCAGAGACCTCAATCTAGTCGACTGAGTATACCATATCATCAAGGAAGGCATCACCAACCAATTCTATTATAGGATTGGGTAACAGGCACTCAACAAGTTTCTCAACTACAACTAAAACCTTGGTGGAATTTTGGTTAACAATGTGAAGATTGAACTCTTGAAGAAGCATGGTCCACCTTGTAGTCCTACAAGCAAGGTGTGTCTTATTGAGCATGTAATGGAGTGGATTAGATTGGACAATCACATTGGTGGTTTAGACCAACATGTAATGACTCAACTTCTTAATAGAAAAGATGAGGGAGAGGCACTACCTCTCAACAAGATATTAGTTGAGCTTAGGGCCAACTAACATATAAGAGATGTAGTAAATAGCTCTCTTTCTCTCTCTCTACCAGTGTCATCTTTTTGATACAACATGCCCCTAATGGAAAGATCAATGATAAAAGTGTACGAGATAAACTCACGATCCTCTATGGGTTCCATCAGGATGAGAGGATTATGAAACATGCACTTTAATTCCTTAAAAGTCATTCTGACTTCAATAGACCACAAGAACGGGGTGTTCTTGTGTAAGAGATGTGTGAGGGGTATGGATTTATGAGCATACTCCTCAAGGAAATGTTTAAGGAAGTTGAGCCTTCCAAATAAGGATTGCAACTAAATGAGGTTACATGGGGGAGGTATCTGAAGGATTATCTTGATCTTCTCAGGATCCACCTCAATGCCCCTTTGCAAAACAAGGAAGCTAAGAAGCTTTCTAGTAGAAATGCCAAAAATGTACTTTTTGAGGTAAAGGCTGATGTGATACTCCCCTAGATACTCAAAGATGATTTTGAGGTCTTGCACATGCTCATCCTAATTACAATATTTACCAAGGAGGTCATCGACATAACACTCCATAATCTTATGGATGAGGTCATGAAAAATGTGGGTCATAGGACACTGATACATAGCCTGAACATTATTTAGACCAAAAGGTATGATGGTATAATAGAAGGTACCCCACAGGGTAGTGAATGTAATCTTGTGCTATTCTTTGGGTATAATCTGGATTTGGTTATACCCTGAGAATCCATTTATGAGGTATATGATCTCAAAACCAACTATGGACTCCATAATTTGATTGATCAAAAGAGTGGGAAAATTATCCTTTGGACAAGCCAAATTGAGATCTCAAAATTTGATGTAGATGCAAATGGCTCTATTTTTCTTGAGAATAGGGATGATATTGGCAACCCATCTATGGTAGTCAATTGCTTGGATGAAACCAAGTCAGATGAAAATTTTAATCTCATCTTTGACTAATTAGGAGAATTTGACCACTATTAGTCGTTGTTTTTGGTGAATGAGATGGAACCCATCATCCATAATAAGGTTATGGTTAATGACATTGGGATCCATGCCCTTCATATTAGTGTTTTCCCAAGTGAATACATCCAAAAATTCTCATAAAAAGCAACCAAGACATCCCATTTCTCTCGAGCAAGGATATCACTGATCTTGATGATCTTAAGGCTTGTTGAAGTGCCAAGGTTGACATCTATATATCCTTCAACATAAATAACATTGCCTTCCTAAAAACACTTAGGCATGGGAGGAAGTGATTGGTTTAACACTTTAGGCTCAATTGCTAGGACATGCATTATAGGGATGCTAGGGGTTGGGCCATTAGAGAGAGAAATCACCAAACCTAACTGATCAAGGGGATAATGGTACTTATAATAGGCTTACATGAGCTTGACATATGTCTTTCTCTCCTTAAACAAGTTATGTGTCATAACATGAATAAAATATCACTTGAGATCAAACGTATCTACTCTAGTAGTCTCTATGGGAGATGCATTAAGAGAGCCTATACTTTAATGGGAGAAGTGAGATGTAAGGAAAAGCTCAATATCTAGGGAGACATCTTGAAAGATGTCTCCAAGAAGGGAAGAGATGACTTGGTGTTGTAGAGATAAAGAGGGAGTCAGCCAATGCATGCCAAAATCTAAAAAAGTGAATGCTGATCAATACTCTATTGGATCACAATTTTCATCCCTAAGAAAATGAGACTCAAAAACTATGGGTGAGTGGGAGTCCATCGAGCCCCATGAGGAGACAACCAAATCCTTGCCTGAGGGCTTTGTCTTTAAATAGAGCAATACCTAAGGATCTGGGTTAGCCTCCATGGTATGAACCTCACCTTCATACATGAACTAAACCATGCAAAACATGGTTTATGTAATGTATTGCATAAAAATGGTCCAAGGATGACCAAGAATCATATTGTATGAAAGATCCATGTCTAACACACAAAACTCAATCTTGACTATCTTGGGGACAACTTGACCTGAAGCATCACATTTTCCATTGGTATAACCATGTCATTGTTGAAACCAACACAGTTATGGTAAGAATAAGAGAGATTTTTTTGACTAATCCCAAGCTCATTGAACATAGATAGGGGCATGACATTCAATGTATCTCCTTCATCAATGATGCATCTCTTAATAAAACAATCATCAATGGAGGTCTCAATATAGTATGGAAATTGAGCCCTCTTTTCAAAAACCAAAGCATCTAGAAAAGAGGTAGGGTTGAAAGATAAGATGGGAGGATGAGGGTACTCAGATGTGTTGGAGTTCAACAAAACTTTGACTTAATATTGCAATGGGCCCTTGTGAGAGATACCAAGCTCATCAAATATGAGACTTATTTGATTGGGGCAAAGGTGAAGAAGGTCCCAAATGGAGATCTCAGGTAAACAACCCTATAAATCCTCTATGATGGAGTAAGTATGTTGTCTATCTTGGGGAGGGATATTAAGTTGAAAGTCAAATCTGAATTTGGGGTTACCTACCCCCATGGGTTGGACAGGAGGCTCAATACCACTAGTTTATCCAACATGATCAGTGACCCAACCCAATTGCATGTTGAGAAAGCACTCATACCTAGTAGAGGTTATGTCAATAGAAAAAATGACTTGGGTACTCTCGCGCTTGGCTTTCCCTCTTGGGTAAGCCTAAGAAGAGGAGTCAGAAGAGGTAGAAGGACAAGAAGGGGAATGATGGGCCTTAGCCTTGGAATTTTTCTTTTTATTCTTCTTCTCCTTATCATGGTCAGATAGAGGCTCCTTGAACACATTCAACTTATGTTTAGGTTCCACAAGTGGAGAAATATAAGATGGAGGCAAGGCTTATGTACTGGACTTTTGGGCAATGCAATTGGCATCATCATGGTCCTTCATCCTATATAAATTACAAAACTTGGTGGGGTAATAAGGAAACACTATCTATGGTTTTGTTATGCTTGATTGATAATATTTATTTTTAGCTAGCTTCTTACTCAAGCATTCACCTTATGGCTGTCCTTCTTGTCCTTTTTATCAAGAGGAAAATTAGTGACTCCATCATCAATCACATTGTGGTTGTGATCATGTGAAGATAGTGACTTTTGGGCTAGCATAGGGCATATGCTTGCATGTACCTGAAAGACTTTAATATTTAGACACTCATTAAAAGATTCATCATATGAGGTGGGATCACACTTGAGGACCTCAAGGTGAACCTCCTAGCTCAATGATCATGTGAACATGTCATAAAATTGATCATCTGAGAACCTTGTTCTATATGTATGGATGACTAAGCAACATCTATTTACAAAATCAAAGTTTGACTCACCCTTAGCCTATGCCATAGAGGTGAGTGATTGGATATTGATTTTGAATGGTTTAGAGATATCAAAGTACTGGAGGAAGTCATCCAAAAGGAGATGGAAACTAGAGAGAATTTAGAGGTAGATTTTAGAACCAAACATGAGATTTAGCTCATAGAGAATGAGCAAAGAGCTTCAACATCATGCCTTCATCTCATTCCCAATCTATGGACTCCATCATAAATGCTTTGATATGCTCTGTGGGACTGGAGTCTCAAGTCCCATTGAACTTAGAAAGTTTAGGTATAGGATTAGGAAGGGGAATAACATGCAAGGGGCTACAGGATTCCTATGGAGATCCTCATAGGCATGGTTGATAATGGTTTGGTGATGAGCTCCAAGAGGGGGATAATGATGGTTATGATGTTTCCTATGCTAATATATCTCATCATAACCCTAATCATAGAGGGGACAATGTTGAGGTAAATATTTATAAGGGAGACACTCATGATATAAATCATCCCTACCATAGGGTGGGGAACAACCACAAGAAGGATACCATTCCCTATGGGGATGATGGGACAACATGGCATACTCATGGAAATTATTATGGTGACATAGATATCCATGATGCTAGTGACATGAAATTAGATGAGGGTTAAACTAAGGGTGTTGATGCTCAAGATAGACATCCCATGGATCTCTAATCTACAGGTGGTGATCAAAATTAGCATGCTCATCTGAGACTCTAAATGAAGGACTAGGAGGATGGGAAGACTCCTCATGATGGAGATGCCTTGACAAGTTAGAGTACCTATGTCTTGAAACATGGACCTAAGGGGGTTCTTGCTATAGATTATCTTGCTAGGAAAGAGGTAAAGAACTCAGAAAAGAACTAGTTGAGGTACTCAAAATTGAATGGGTGTAATCTCTATCTCTAAAGGAAGCACACCACCTACTCCTAGGGGGTGAAGGGTAAACGTTATTCACCTTAAGGCATCTATAGAAATCATTAATGATTACACATAGCTCATGAGGCCTTATTTATGAAAGAGGGTCCTTATCACCTTGAATGGGTGAATGAATCACATAATGAGGTTGATGGGAAACATCCTTAGATGAATGAAGCTAAAACTGGTGAAAAGGAAACTAAGTCCACTAGTTATAAACCTACCAATCTTATTCCTTATGGAATACAAGAGGGTCCATATCACCATGCTGGGTTGAGAGAAACTCATAGATACTATGGAGTCTCTGGCATTCCATTACAACCATGACTTACTCATGGGTGGGCTCAGGGATAAGGACCTGAATTTCACAGGATTGACATCCCAAAGTTGGGAGGCCATCCATGAATGCAATGAAATAAGAGCAACATTAGAGACAACAAAAAAGGTAAACCAAGGGAGAACCATGATAGGGAGAATAACACAAAACTAAAATAGGATAAATTAATGAAGGTGAGAGCCAAAACATAATTGAAAGCAAATTCTAACAACTAATAGAGGGGTGTTGGCTAGGAGAGTTGTAAATGGGATAGAACTAGTATGAGACCCTATGTGAGGTCCCATTGGGCATGCTAGAATGTATCTCCAATAATAGAAATGGAACCACTAGTGTTTGGTAGGGGGATACATAGGTTACTTAAATAAACAACTAGAAGGCTAGAGGTCTCAATGCTTCTATGGGATACAAGAGATCTATAGAGGCTACCTAGTTTGTCAGCTTATACCAAGCTATAGATAGAATTGTAAACTAGGTTAGGGATAGCATGATCAAGTGCACAAAGGATATAGGTATATCTAACATGTATAACCATAGTAAATCAAGTAGCTAATATTAGAGGACTATTTGCATATAAATTATAGAAATAACAATGCTGAATAAAGAAGCTAACAAGCAATGTGTAAAATTAAAAGCAAAGGCACTTTCAAGATAAATGAAAGAAATTTTAATAAGTAAAGATGTTTTCAATTAAGGGTGAAAGAGCATGCCTAATCTAAGTTTGAGATAACTCTTTACTTTCAACACTATTGTTTCCTAATAATGAATTTTTTTAGTTTAGCAAGAGAAGTTGTTTATGCAAATTGTATAGATTGTTTTGAGCATTCAAGATATTACTATGCAATGAGAAATGTTTCCAAAGAGATCATAACATATAATGGAGGATATTTCAATCAATGAAATATATATTTCACCACATACAAATGCATAAAACTTAGAAACTATCCTAGATAACACCCTAAACAAGCTAAATCACTAAAATAATCAAAACCTAGAATATATATCAATATAAACAAACAAAAGTTTCACTTTGCATAAAAAATTGACCTCATATAAAACTCCAAAGAAGTGTGAATTTTTCTTACCAATTGATTATCCATGATAGGAAGCAGTGAAGGAGGAGGATTAGGCTGTGTGTAAATTGAGTCCAAACCAAGAGCCAAAAGCAATGGAGGAGGTGAAGGAGAAGCTACCAAATGTGAGAGATCCAATGTAAGGAGCACAAGAAAAGGTGAAATTGAGCCTTAAGGGAGATAGGATAAACTCATAATCTTCAGGAACACTGTAGAGAGCAGTTTGAATCATCAAGATAAGTTGTAAAATAGTAGGGCATGGCCTATCATAATGAAAGGTAAGTGTGCCAAGATTGAACCAGGTGAGATTCAAGAAGGTAGCCCAGCTTTGAAAGTGATGATCACGTGGGAAAATTAGATAAAAAATGAAAGAGAGTCTACTTATGTAGAACATAAACATGCCAAGTGTCTCATATGAACAGTCCAAGAACTTGCATTTGAGCTACGAAATGAGTGGAGGTCACTTGACCCCATTAGAGTCATACAATCCTAATACTTTGTCAAGTTTTCTTTATCTATTAACCATAAATTTATAGGAAAAATAAAATTTTGTTGAGCACCATGACACATGTTCTCATTCCATTCAACCATGATTTTTGCATTTGTCAAGTGAATACCATCTTCATATTTCAACTCCTCCCTTGAAATAGCTCTTTTTAAACATGATACAACACCTCCATGCTCCCCTTTTCTATGGATAGACTTAGTGAAACTCTAAATGTGTCTTACACCAGTGGTAATGTGCATCCTACTCAACCAATAAAAAATCCATGAATTTTTAAATTATGATGCGTAATTATTTGACCAAATGTAATGGTGATTGAAATTAATGTTCCTCTAACTCATCTATTCATAGAAATTCTAACAACAACCTTGCACATACTCTAAACAATGTGATCTGTCATTATTGATATAGAAATGGTACTCCCTTAATATTTTATATTATTGTTCTATATTATTAGGTGCATGCATGAATGCTATATACATAAATATGGTAACTTGTGATGAGTTGTAATACTATGCTTGAACTTTATTTTTGGTTTTGAATGTGTAATTTTCAGCAAAGTGGGAATGTATCCTTGCTTATCTTGAAATGTTCATCCAACCATCTAGCCCTGTAAGTATGTGCCTTGCATACTCATAAATATTTTTTGCCTTAAATTTGATAAAAAATTTAGAAATAGGTATCTTTTTTTTAACAAGCTCAAACCTTTTAGATTTTTTTCCATATCTTGATAAATCACTAATTTATATTTTCTTAAAACAACTAATTCCTATCCAATTTCACTTATAATCTCCTCTTGGATACATTTTTCAAATTTTGACAATCCACCACAAATGCTATAATTTACATTTAAACACGATTTCTTATAAAATAATTGTCCATCCGGTCTTTTGCAAAAGATAGTTAGAATAAATTCCTTGGCTGATTTTGGTGGCAATTCAATGCGACACTCCTTAAAAATGTTGTTAGTATACAAAGTAAAATGAATATGTTGAAAAACATCATAGTGCATTGAAAATTCAACATGTTGCCTACAACAAGTAGTGCGTATGTGATTTATTTTTACATAAAAAGGTTTGGCCATCTAAAAATTTCTTTGACAAACATAAATTTATAGATTTTTTCCAAAAAATTAGATTACAATTATGTTTGATTCATATATAATAAATGTTTCAGATGTGGTCCACAGTTATGATAACCAAAATTTTTTCACTACATCTCTAGCATTGGGTGAAAATTTTGTACTGTCTTTTCAAAACTGAGAAATTAACTCTTTGAGAGTATTGTCTATAGCCTTTTCCTTTCATGAAAGTCTACTAGAGAATGCCTAAAGCTCATTGGTATTAGGTTCATTAAGTCTTTCACATCTTTAAATTTATTTTATTAATGTTTTTTTGTTTATATTAAGTGTTTAGATTGTTTTTGAAACCATTCATTTCTCCCTTGTTTGGTCACTTACTACACAAGTTGTAACTATATGCCAGGTAGCATTACAATCTTGGGTGCATGATTTTGGGTGTATAGTATGATATGAATCATGTATATTTTCAATATTTTCATTGTTTTTATCATCCAAGTTAGATGTTCTTAGTCCTAATGTGTATATTATAGGTCTCATCTTAATCAATTTTATCAAAAAAACAAATAATTGACATATTTGACTATCATAATCTAAATTATGAAAAAAACTATCCCAAATTTATTGATCCAGTCTTCTTGAATGGTGATCAGACATTTTGTTATGCATTGGTTCTAAAATATTTTCATCGACTTCAATTAAGTACTTGTATTTTTTATGCACAATTCTTGGAGGTGTTGTTAATGATCAAATTTGTTGAGAGGGTGTTTCAAAATCGTTATTATTTTCATTGTTCAAAGGTGGGATGACAATTTATTTATTATTTATTTCTTCATTATATGTTTCCATAAATTTTTCTTGATTGTTAATTTCATCACTGTTTATTTCCGTCAAATGTTATTCATTCATGGGGGATGAAGTATCATACATAGACTCATCATCAACAAAATAAAAAACTTAGAACTTTGAATGTAAACTTACAACATTATCTAATTTATTATTGTCAATTTCATTATTATTCATTTTATTATGGTCAATTTCATACTTTTTCAATTCATTATGGTCAATTTCATCATTGTTTAATTAATTATTTTCAATTGGCTCATTATATATAGCATTTGGTTCATTAGGATTAGGGTTTGTACCTTGTCTACCATGAAGTTTTTACATTCATATTTTGTGTTTCTCTCTCAAATATTATAATTCTTCTTATGTTTTATTCTTCAACATCTTCCTCTTCCTTGAACATGATTTGTCACTCATCAAGGACAATTGACAAATTTTCAAAGGTGGGGTCAAAAGTACATAGGTCCTGTATGTTGGTCCCCAAAAATGTCACTCATTTTTGGAACAACACATGAGCTATCTTGGTCCTACAGGACCAAAATTTCTCTCTTCCCTTCTCAAAATTTGTTCTGAACTTTCAAATTCCTCTTTTTTTTTCAAGCTTTCCAAAAATCTATAGATTCTGTAGGCTTGAATCTACAGACTCTTTAGGAAGAAAATCTACAGACTCTGCAGGCCAAGTTTTGCAAGCTTCACAGGTTGATTTCTACGAACTCTACATATATGTTTCTATAGACTCAATATGCTTGAAATTATCAGGTTTAATAGGTTTAAAAGCTTATATAGGTGAGTTCATTCAAAAGAACAAGCTTCTAACACTTAGTCGTTTCCAAGATTGGTTTAGCGCCTTAGTTCAATCAAAAGAGTTCAATCGGCAAATGATAAAGGACAAAGGCTTAAACCATTGAACTTTGAACCAATTTGGTTCAAAGGCTCAATAGGTTCAATGACCAAGTTGATTCAATGTGCTTGGTGCAAAAGATCAAAAGGACTTAGCCAAATAACAAAGAATGAGCTGATTGAACGATTGAACCGTTGAACCAAAGTTGGTTCAATTGGTAGGTTCAAGGGGCTGACCCAAAGTAAAAAAGGCAAGTGCCCTTGCAGAGGGCAAGTAGCATTGGTTTGAAGGTCAAAGAAAAGATAGAATTCCTTTGGATTTGTTCAAAGGCCCCAAAAGGAACAATTCTTCCAGACTTTTTATCTAATGGAAATGGTAAAGTAAAAGAAGCTGAAAGAATTCTTTCGGGAAGACTTTTCTTGAAAAAATGTTAAGGAAAAATTCCTTTAGACTTTTTGTTTGAAATAATTCTTTTGGGCTTTTTGTCCGAAGGAAAAGCCCGACAAAAAAATCTCGAGAGCCAAAAGCCCGCCGAAGAAGCAAGAACCCACCAGGAAAGTTGAAGCCTAAAGTCTGCCCAAAAGATCTCGAAATGTAGATACCCTTATGGGGGAAACTTGACATCAGAAAAAGGACCTTTTCCAAGGACCCAAAGGGACACCTTCCATTTGGATGTTCTAAAGGCTGAATAAAGATGTAGAAAGGAATCTTCAAACACTTGGACAAAAAGGACTTTAGAGGATGAATAGAATGAACCGATTGAACCATTAAACCATTGAACCGAATGGGTCAACTGGTTTAAGGTTCAAAGGTTCAACCAAGAGCTTAGAAAGATAAAGCAATGATTGAGCGAGACACAGAATGAACCAATGAAATGATTAAACTTTGAACTGAAAGAGTTTAAAGTTCAATGGTTCATAGGTTCAAAAGTTTAAAGGTGGCCTCAGTCAAGAGAGAAGTAGAAAACAAGTGGTTCAACAGATGGTTCAACCAAGGAGTGAAAAAGCGATTGAACCAAGGAGTGATATAATAAAAGAGATATAATGAACCAATGAATCGATGAACTTTTAGTGGTTCAATGGGTTCAAGGTTCAACATGGTTCAAGCAGCTAGTGACAACATGGTTCAAGCAGTTGGTGACCATTGACGGCCCCTTAGACGTCAAATTTAAAGTAAGGGAAAATCTATGGAAATTCAAATAGAGCATGAAACCTAAAGGAAGAACCAAGTGATTAAATGAAAAGAGAGCCTGAAGATTTAAATTGCTACAGGGAAGAGAAGATCAATGTAAAGGACCAGAAATATCTTTGAAAGAGTTATTTCCAGTAGGTAAAACAGTGGATCGAGTAGACATTTGAGCGCATCAAACCAAGGATGCAGCCTATTTTCTTCCATGAAGTAAAGAAAAATATGCAAAAGACTAGATGGTCCATATTAAGGAGGAGACATATCAGATGAAGGGACACACCATAATTATGGTAGTGCACAGTTCTTAGCATGGTCTCTCTAGACAAAATTGGAGATGCATTGAAGATGCTGACTGCAGCATGGGCCGTCCCATGGAAAAAGGCACCAATCCTTGGGTAGTTGCTATAAGTTTGTATTTTATCTCATTTGTAAAGGGGACTTTCATTTTACAAGAGTGAAACTCTACCCATTTTGAAAAAAAAAGACTGAGACTTTGAGCTCAAGTTGTAATTTCATTTTCATTTTTATCTGAATGAGAAAGCAGGTTTTTCACAAACTTTGTGCTGTTCTAACTTGTGTCATTTTGGAAGATCATTCTTACGTCTATCTTCTGAAGGTGTCCTTATTCATTTAATTTGGTAAGCAGAATTAGTGAAGGTAATAGGGAAGTGTCCTAAAACCAACTGTGGGAAGACTTTGTGCTTTCACAATTGCTTTCAGTATGTGTTTTTATTTTATTTTTGTGTTAAGGATTTTGGGGTGACTTTGTGCCCCCATTATCCTTTGTGATATACTCTTCAGGCAGTTGAGGTGGAAACTTTGCATTTTGTTTCATCCTACATTACTATGCCCTTTGGTTACTGATTACTTTACTATCTAAAAGAAACTCCTGTTGTTTCCTACAAGAACACTTTTGAAAGAAGAGAAGTGCCTTGAGTGTTTACACCAAGATTTTGTCCTTTGTCTATGTGCATCATTGCTAAAAGAAGAGAGATGGATGGTTTGTTCTGCCCCCATGTGTTATTTTATACTTATTTATATTATATATAGCTCCTACGTATCTATAAGGAACCTCCCCTTGATGAGAGGAGAGATTTGTCTCCATTGGATGTGGTAAACCTACAACTTTGGATGACCCATCTCCCTATTCTATGGTGATAGGAACTATTTTGGTCACCAGTTAGCTGGTCAACAAAATATTAACCCAATAGTTTTTGGCAACTCTGCTGGGGACACAGTAATTTTTTGCAATTTGGAACCTCAAGTTTCAGATTGAAACATCACCTATGTCTTACCCATTATCATTATACCCTTATCCATTATAGACTATGGCAACTCCGTTCCATGTCTTACCCATTATCATTATAGCCTTACCATCTCCCTCCATCTTCATTATTTTATCTGGTCTACAAAACTATAGTTGTTGGGAAAGAGTGCACACTTTGAAGCCTCAAGCCTCAAGCTGAAGTTGAGCTAGTCATTTTCTATTTTTGTTCTAAAATCTGGCCTTTCCATCCAAATTTGTTATCCTTATTTTTCATAATTAAAACATGGCAGTTTTAGGCCCCCCGGGGTAACTCTTTTGGCCCACTCAACTTGACTCCACCTCTGCATGAACTTCCATGTAGTTCAAGATATAATTTCCCTAAATTCTTTGGTGATGGGATAGTTCACCCTGATGAATACATTACAGCCTTCAGCATAGCCTATGGTGTTATTGGGGTGGAATTTGAAGACGTGGCAGTCAGGCTTTTTGTGGAGACACTACAAGGTGCTGCTATAGTCTAGTTCTACCATCTGCAAGATGGATTAATGACTGACTGGGATACACTCAAAGCCATGTTTGAAGCCAGGTTCAAGCCTACAGAGGATGCACATGCTTTGCTAGCCCAGCTCACTCAGATGAATAAAGAACCTCATGAGCCTATGAGGTATTTTATTGCCAGGTTCAACAAGCTAAGGCATAGGATTCCCATGGTAGCCTAGCTAACACTTCAAAATCTCATGTGTTTATTCATCAACTCACAGCTGCCTGAAGTGATTTTTCTATTGAGACAGGCTAGACACATAGACCTTAAGGCTGCTCAAGACTTGGCTACTGAGCTAGAAGATGACCTTATCTTGGCAAGAAAGATAAGGAGAGATCCTAACAGAGCTAAACCCTCTTCATCTTTTGAATACTCACCCATAGTCACCACTGACCCAATGGTACAAAAGCTGGCAAATGAATTGCTAGCCTTGAAAAGGTTAATGGCACATGATATGTCTTCTACTCCTCTATATAAATATATACCAAGGAGGACATTCCCTCATCAGCCATATCAAGGCAACACTATCAAAAGTCAAGGACAACCAAATCGTCTTCCTCCCCCATAGAGGAACCTTGCCCTTGAAGCACCTCTGACCAACTCAGTAGTTGGATATCTAGAAACAAAACATGTTTCGTATTTACAACCTGAGTTTGAGTAAGAAAATGGCACTGATCTCTTTAGGGAGGATCTAGAAGAATCAGCTGGCGACTCCCACATTGGTTTCCTAAATTTCTAAGATGAACCTAGAAGTGAAGGTGAAGCAGTTGAAGGATCATATGCAGTATTCACTAGGTTTGAGAATCAGTCAACCTAGTAAGTCGATAAAGAGAAGACAGAGGAGTGACCCTAACCAACAATTTTAATCACTGAGTGGAGAACCCCTCTTCCTTTCTAGTCAAAGGACCCAGTGATTGCCAAAGAAGTATGTACATCGAACATCTCTACACCTTCTACATCAAATTCATAGATCAATCCTCCCCCTCCCAAAAACCAAAAGGATGAACTCCCATCCTCTCTTCCAAGTCCATCTCAATCATTTGCCATGATTGATCATGTCAAGAAATCCAAAATTCAAATGACTGAGTTTGAATCCCTGCAAGCCAATCCTGAGCAATTAAACATTGTGAAGAGCTAGGTGTGGACCTATCTGAGGTAAAGATTGTGGTCACCCAAATGTCAACCCCTACTACTCAAATTATATTTGAGCCTTTAGGTAGAGGTAATTACTCCTTGACCACAGAGGAGTCTCATGTCTTAGCTGATTAAAGTCTCATGGCTAGCAATCCATGATTTGATCCAAATAAGGCATTAGAAAAATTGGTAGGGTGCAATACAAATCAAGAAGGATCTTCCATCTCCCATGAAGCTAAATATGATAGAAGATTAGCTTTTGATGATGCTTAGATCCTGGAATCTGATGGTAGCAATTCTTCCACAGCTAGATGTGGATCTCTGTTGCTCAAATTGAAGACTACTCAGGATGAAGAGATCGAACTCCTTCACACCAAAGGAGATGCTGAGCTGATGGTTTGCCAGGGGTCTAATGCTAACAATCAAATATGTGCTAGACTGAACCAACAGAACATCAAGCTATGGTGGTGGACCATATTACTATACTCCAAATCAGCAAAAGGAGCCCTTCACCAAGAGAGCAAGGAGTTATGGTTTTCAAATTGAAGACCATGTCCTGCCATGGGGCAAGAAGAAGAAAGAGCCAAGAGGAAGATGCAAAAAATTGGTTTCCTAGTGGAGAGCTCCATTTGCCCATCACCATTTTTGGGGACAGAATGGTTTTCTACTAGTTTATCAAGATGGCATCCCTTTTTCTTCACCTCATAAGGAGCAGCATCTAAAGTACTTCAATTCTTGAAGTATTAGATAAGTTCACCTATACATATGTATATCTATATAGTCTTTAGTTCTATTTTGTTCTTTTTATTTTCATTTTTGGAGCCTTTCTTTCTAGGTAGCATGACTCCGTAGCCCAATGGCACACTTCAAGGCACTGGAGATTCTAGTTTCTACTCTCCTCAGCTGTGTTTCAAGTTTTCACCTGAAGGAAGTTCCCCAACTGGAGCCAGCTGTTGGTCCCCAAAAATGTCACTCATTTTTGGAACAACATATGAGCTATCTTGGTCCTACAGGACCAAAATCTCTCTCTTCCCTTCTCAAAATTTATTCTGAACTTTCAAATTCCTCTTTTTTTTTCAAGCTTTCTAGAAATCTACAGACTCTGCAGGCTTGAATCTATGGACTCTGTAGGAAGAAAATCTACGGACTCTGCAAGCCAAGTTCTACGAGCTTCACAAGTTAATTTCTATGGACTCTACAAATATGTTTCTACAGACTCAACATGCTTGAAATTAGCAGGTTCAATAGGTTCAAAAGCTTCTACAGGCAAGTTCAGTCAAAAGAACAAGCGTCTATAACTTAGTCATTTCTAGGATTGGTTCAGCACCCCAATTCAATCAAAAGAGTTCAATCAACAAATGATAAAGAACAAAGGCTTGAACCATTGAAATTTGAACCACTTTGGTTCAAAGGTTCAATAGGTTCAATGACCAAGTGGGTTCAACGTGCTTGGTGCAAAAGATCAAAAGGACTTAGCCAAATAATGAAGAATGAGCCGATTGAACCATTGAACCGTTGAACCAAAGTTGGTTCAATCGGTAGGTTTAAGGGGCTGCCCCAAAGTAAAAAAGGCAAGTGCCCTTGTGGAGGGTAGGTAGCATTGGTTTGAAGGTCAAATAAAAGACAAAATTCCTTTGGATTTGTTCAAAGGCCCCAAAAGGAACAATTCTTTTAGACTTTTTATCCGATGGAAATGGTAAAGTAAAAGAAGCTGAAAGAATTCTTTCGGGAAGAATTTTCTCAGAAAAACATTAAGGCAAAATTCCTTCAAAATTTTTGTCTGAAGAAATTCTTATGGGATTTTTGTCTAAAGGAAAATCTCGATGAAAAAATCTCAAGAGCCAAAAGCCTGCCAAAGAAGCAAGAACCCGCTAAGAAAGTTGAAGCCTGAAGTCCGCCCAAAAGATCCTGAAGGGTAGATACCCTTGAAGGGGACACTTGACGTCTAAGAAAGGACCTTTTCCAAGGACCTAAAGGGACACCTTCCCTTCAGGACGTTCCAAAGGCTGAACAAAGATGCATAAAGGAATCTTTAAAGACTTAGACAAAAAGGACTTCAGAGGATGAACCGAATGAACCATTGAACCATTGAACTGAATGGGTCAACTGGTTCAAAGTTCAAAGGTTTAACCAAGAGCTTAGAAAGATAAATCAATGATTGAGTGAGACATAGAATGAACTAATTAACTGATTGAACTTTGAACCAAAAGAGTTCAAAGTTCAATGGTTCATAGGTTCAAAAGTTCAAAGGCGGCCTCAGTCAAGAGAGAAGCAAAAAACAAGTGGTTCAACCAAGGAGTGAAGAAGTGATTGAACCAAGGAGAGATAGAACAAAAGAGACATAATGAACCAATGAACTAATGTACTTTCAGTGGTTCAATGAGTTTAAGGTTCAACATGGTTCAAACAGCTGGCGACCATTGACGGCCCCTTAGACATCAAATTTAAAGTAAGAGAAAATTTGTGGAAATTCAAATAGAGTGCGGAAATTAAAGGAAGAACCAAGTGATTAAATAAAAAGAGAGCCTAAAGATTTAAATTGCTACAGGGAAGAGAAAATCAATGCAAAGGACCAGAAATGTCTTCAAAAGAGTTATTTCTAGTAGGTGGAACAGTGGATCAAGTAGACTTCTAAGTGCACCAAACCAAGGACGTGGCCTATTTTCTTCCATGAAGTAAAGAAAAATATGCAAAGGACTAGACAATCCATATTAAGGAGGAGACATATCAGATGAAGGGACATGCCATAGTTATGGTAGTGCACAGTTCTTAGCATGGTCTCTCCAGACAAAATTGGAGATGCATTGAAGACGCTGACTGTAGCATGGGCTGTCCCATGGAAAAAGGTGCTAATCCTTGGGTAGTTGATATAAGTTTGTATTTTCTCTCATTTGTAAAGGGGAATTTCATTTTACAAGAGTGAAACAATGCCCATTTTGAAAGAAGAAGACTAAGACTTTAAGCTTAGGTTGTAATTTCATTTTCATTTTTATCTGAATGAGAAAGCAGGTTTTTCACAAACTTTGTGCTGTTCTGACTTGTGTCATTTTGGAATATCATTCTTACGTTTGTCTTCTGAAGGTGTCCTTATTAATTTAATTTGGTAAGCAGAATTAGTGAAGGTAATAGGGAAGTGTCCTAAAACCAACTATGGGAAGACTTTGTGCTTTGACAATTGCTTTCAGTCTATGTTTTTCTTTTCTTTTTGTGTTAAGGATTTTGGGGTGACTTTGTGCCCCCATTATCCTTTGTGATATACTCTTTGGGTAGTTGAGGTGGAAACTTTACGTTCTATTTCATCCTACTATTACTATGCCCTTTGGTTATTGACTACTTTACTATATGAAAGAAACTCCTATTGTTTCCTATAAGAACACTTTTGAAAGAAGAGAAGTGCCTTCAGTGTTTACACCAGGATTTTCTCCTTTATCTGTGTGCATCATCTCTGAAAGAAGAGAGATGGATGGTTTTTTCTGCCCCCATGTGTTATTTTTTTCTTATTTATATTATATATAGCTCCTACGTATCTATAGGGAACCTCCCCTTGATGAGAGGAGAGATATGTCCCCATTGGATGTGGTAAACCTACAACTTTGGATGACCCATCTCCCTATGCTATGGTGATAGGAACTATTTTGGTCACCAGTTAGCTGGCCGACAAAATATTCACCCAACACTGTAGAGAATGTTTGTGGGGAAAGAATTCTTGATTTGTGTTAAAAATAGACATTGAAAAGTGAGATTAGTCTATACTAATAATAACTTGATCATGTTATCTAATAATATGATCACATTATGAAATAAAAAGATCACATTATTCTTAATACTAGGCTATGCTTGAAAATAGACATTGAGAAGCAAGTTTTGTCTATATTAAGAATAATGTGATCATGATATTAAATAAAGTGATCTCATTGTGATCAATACTCAGTTAGGGTTAAACATAGAAATTGAGAAGTGAGTTTTATCTATATCAAGAATAACATGATCACATTATTTAATAACGTAATCACGTTATATTGAATATAGATTAGGGATTAGGGATTAAGGCATTAGTGCATAGGGTCTAGGGATTAGAGATTAGGGCATTAAGGCACAAAGATTAAAATTTATGTTTTAGGGTTTAGGTTTAAGGGTGTATATAAGGTCTAATCACTCTATGTCATGTGAACCTTATTTTTACTACAAAGGCTATTAATTGGGACTAAATTTATTGGTAAATAGGGAAAGTTTATGGTTTACAATTTAAGGTATAGTGTTTAAGGTTTAAGATATATGGATTAGGTTAAGGGTACACAATGTCAACCATAAAGATAATTCTTAGTCTAAATGATTTTAATTTGGGCTAAAACGATTGGTTCAAGGTGTATAGAGATTATATTTATGGTTTAGAGTTTAAGGATTATGAACTTTAAGGATTAGGGATTAGGGTACAGGGTTTAGGGTATATAAGGTACAATCATGAAGGTGGTTGGGAAAAATTTGAGCTCCTTAAACCTATATATGTGAGTAAATAATGTGATTTTGGTCTCAATTAGCCCCCACATCATCACAAATTGAGCCAATTAAGTCAATTATGGTTTAATGAGTGATGAAATTTTGACCAAGTTCATCCTTGTGAGCTTAATTATTACTGTATATAAAGGATGTTAATTGGAGATAAATTTATTGGTTTAGGGTTTAGGTTCTACAATTTAAAGGGTTTAGGGTTTAAAGCTGATGGCTTAGTGTTTAAGGTAAATGGTACAGGGTTTAGGGTTTAAGTTAAATGGTACAAGCTTTAGGGTTTAAAATATTAGATATAAAGCCCAATAAATAAGGTAATTAAATAAAATTTGAATTGCTTGTTCACCTATTTGAGACAATTACCTTCATGTTTGATTTTTTGATAAAAGTAGGGTCACTTAAGCCATACATATTGCATACATTATACAATTGATTGAGCCATAAATTTTGTTTTAAGGGCTCAATTTTGCACAAATCATGCCCCTGATTTCATAAATTAATTAATTGGATTAATTTATGATAGAATCAAACTTTTAATTTTGCCCCAAATCATATCTTACTCTTGAAGGGGTTCGAATTGGCATCAAATGCCTCCTTGATTAAAAGAATCAACTCTTTGGTTAATTATATATGACCTAACATAGGGTTAATTTCACTCCAAATCACATCATATATAATTTAAAATAAGTTAATGTGGTTACTTTTGACCCTAATTACCTCCATAATTAAACTAATAAACATTTGCATTCATTAACTTATGACTTTAAGTTTATTGAGCTCAAAACCACATTCTATACATGTAGATCTAGAATATACATAAATAATGTTTCTTTGATTCAATTGAGCTAATGAAATTGGATATGATCAACCCCAAAATCACATTTTATAGTCATGCATTTAGGTCGAAGGGGCTCGAAATAACCCCAATTTACATCAGATACACAACTAGATTGGTACTCCAAAGGCTAAGTTTTGGCCATATGTTTAAAAAATGCATTTTATGACATCTCATGATAAAATAAGTTATATCATAAGGCATGTATGTGTGTGACATGTAGTGGGCATTAGGGAATAGGGATTACAATTTATGTTTTAGGGATTAGGCCATAGGTTTAGGTTTAAGAGTGTATATAATGTCTAATCATTCTATGCCATGTGAACCTAATTATTATTACAATGGATGTTAATTGGGACTAAATATATTGGTAAATAGGGATATTTTATGGTTTATAATTTAGGGTTTATGGTTTAGGGTACATAGGGTCAATCACAAAGATAATTGAGGATAATTTGAATAACTTGGACCTATTTATGACTATAAAATGTATTTTTGGGTTGTCATTATACCCCATGTAATTATTAATATTGAGTGAATTAGTCAAATGGGGCAATCAATCATGTGATTTAGGCCAAACTAAGTATTTTTAACTTAATTCTTAGTCTAAAAGATGTTAATTTGGGTTAAAATGATTGGTTCAGGGTTTAAAGAGCTTATATTTATGGTTTAGAGTTTAGGGATTAGGAAATTTAGGGATTAGGGCTTAGGGTATAGGTTTTAAGGTACTATAATGATGGTTATTAGGGAAAATTTGATCTCCTTGAACCTAGATCTATGAGTAAAGAATGTGATTTTGGGCTCATTTAGCCCCTACATCATCACAGATTGAGCCAATTAAGTCAATTGCAATAATGAGTGATGTGATTATGACCAAGTTCATCCCTGTGAACCTAATTCTTACTATATATAAAAGATGTTAATTGGGGATAAATATATTGGTATAAGGTTTAGGGTCTACAATTTAAAGGGTTGGGGTTTAAAGCTTATGGCTTAGGGCTTAAGGTAAATGGTATAGGGTTTAGGTTTTAAGTTAAATGGTACATGGTTTAGGGTTTAAGAAATCAGATATAGGGTCCAATAACTAAGGTAATTAAATAAAATTTGAACTATTTGTTTACCTATTTGAGACAATTACCTTCATATTTGCATTTTTGATAAATATAGGGTTAGTTAAGCCATATATGTTGCATTCATTATATAATCTATTGATCCATAAATTTGGTTTAAAGGCTCAATTGTTTCTAAATCACACACTTAATTACACAAATTTACTAATTGGATCAATTCATGATAGAATCAAACTTAATTTTGTCCCAAATTATATCTTGCTCTTGAAGGGGTTCAAATAGGTCTCAAATTCCTCCTCAATTAAATGAATCAAATCTTTGGTTAATTATATATAAAATGACCTTAGGATTAATTTAACTACAAATCACATTGAATATACTATTTAAAATACATTCATGTGGCTCATTTTGACCCTAATTACCTTTACAATTGAACTAATCAACATTTGCATTCATTAGCTGATGACTTCAAGTTTATTGAGCTCAAAACCACATTCTATACATGTATAACTTGCATATAAATAAATAATATTTCTTTGATTCAATCGAGATAATAAAATTGGAGTTGATCAACCCCCAATTCACATTTTATATTCATGTAATTAGGTTGAAGGGGCTTGAAATAGCCCCAATTTAATTTAGATGCAGAACTAGATTGGTACTCCAAATGCTAAGTTTTGGCCATAGGTTTCAAAAATGCATTTTATGAGACCTCATGATAAAATAAGTTATATCATAAAATATATAATGAGTTACACCTTAAAACCAAGTAATTATAAGTAATCAAGTCACCATATTAAAATTCCCATAAAATTTATGAAGTCTAATGTGATACCATAACACCTTAATTCACTATTGAAGGTTAGGGACCCTTCCCATATCACATGAAATAACACCACTATTAGGGAACTCAAGAACATATAAGATCATATGTAAAATTTGAGCTAAAGAGAAAATTTGGGTTTTCGGGTATTATGAATATATAACATGATCATGTTATTAACTAACATGATATTGTGTTATTAACTAACACGATCATGTTACTAACATGGTTAATAACACAATCACATGAATAACATGATAATTTTATAAATGAAATCATTCTATTTAAATTTGAATTCAAAAACCATGCCTTTTGGCTTAGGAATGGTTTGGATTCCTGAGCCAAAGGCTTGGACCTGTCAATCTACAGTTGACTGTAAGAGTTTTGATAAAAAACAACAAAATTCAACTTTGATCTCCAAATACACTATGAATTTAAATAATAAAATTCAAAAAATTAATACCATTATGATGATCACACTATCCTCTTTTCAAAAATATGATTTTAAACTAATTTAAGGTTTCAAACTATGTTGATTTCTAACTATTCCATTTGTATGCCACTACATGCTGTAAATATACATGTTCATGTAATTTGGTTTTTGTTGATGCAAGTGAAAAATAATGTATATGGTCACAAACTATGCCTTATTCAATACACATTAAAAAAAAATTGATTTTTCATTTTTTTTGAGGTCGTTATGCATGCCACACAAATGACTATCCATGTTTTTGACAGTTTTTTAGATCTATTTACTTGAAAATTCATTAAAAAAAGTATTCATTGAAAAATATAAAAAAATATAGGTCACAAAATATAATATATTATCTAAAATTTTCCCAAAGGGTTTCAAACAATATTAAACATTGCTAAAAAAATGGTGCATTATACGACCATCTATCTATTCTATTTTATTAAAATAATTAGGAGTTCCTCTTCAAATTTTAGATTTTTGACCTAGTTATACTTAACCATTTTAAAAATAAATTAGTGTTTTGGAAACTAGACTCAAAATTCTACATTTTATGTTATTACACCATCTTCAAATTTGGAGTGTAGATATCTCAAATTATCTATATAAGTTCAGATTTATGAAATTTTAGAAAATCATGTCCACAAGTAGGCTGATTTTTGTCCCCCAACTTTGTGCACTTACCCATATGGGTAAGTGCACAAAGTTAGGGTATAATTCCATGGACATTTATCATAACCCATATGCATTATAGACATTATGCATATAAATAATGTACATAACACAGAAGTGTTATTTAAACTAGGCTAAAAAATATTGAACCTAAATGCATATGTGTTATAATGAGTAAACATTGTGTATAGTGAAAGGAATGCACACACATTATCTTCAAATTGCATAAAAAACACAAATGATATATTGGAAGTGGAAAATGTCTACTAGAAGATGGTTTACTAAAATAAATGTTAATTATATAGTGAAAGGAATGTGTATATGTTATCATCACATGCAAAAAAAACAAAACACAAAAGATATATTAGAATTGGCAAATGCCTACTACCAGATGGTTTACTAAAATAAATGTTAATTATAACTTTAAATTGATTTTAGTAAATATAATAAATTAGGGTCACTCTACATTTGATAGAGTTGGTATCATAGTTTCACACATTATGGTGTGGAAGATAATTTTTCAAAATTTAATTTGGTCAGTATTTAGGCATTTTTAGGGTCTCAATATTGAACCTAGGGTTTTCAGGGCTTAACTTTTTAAATTGATGTCCATCTTTGGTAAACATTTAGTCATTTTTAAGGTTTTTATGTCATCCATATTACTTCCTAGCATTTCTAGGAGTCATAGGTTTGTCAAAATTAAAATTTACAAACGACTCACTTTAAACTCAAGCTAAAGTGGTGGGATTGGGGTAGCATAGGTGTTAGTAGAGGTTCCTACAAAACTCTAGAACATGTTAATTATAGAGATAACTTATGTAGTTAATAATAAAAAGGAATAATTTTTGGCAATTCATACTGAATTAATCCATTAAAGACTAAGTCAATATTAGTATATGAAGACATTCAAAATTAATGTATATAAAACAATCAACATAAACTATATGAATAACAGATTAAAACATCCATAATACTCACTGGCATAGACCATAACTAAAATATATATAGGAAAACCATTTAGAACATTATATTATATCACATGCGAAACCATTCTCAATTATAACTAGGTACTATTTATAAGCTTTTACAAAGCACTATATTTTCCTCTTTCAACCTTTTACTATGTCAAAAAGAAAAGGCTCTTCACATTATAAGATTAACTACTATTCTATCAAAGGTTGAATACATACAAAATATAATAAAAAAGACTAAATATATCAATTCTCACATGTGTTCATCAAATATACTTTATGATTTTAATCATGCCTATTCTTCATCCAACATTTTTTTGAACTTGATTTGTTGTCTCATCCCAAAACAAGATCACAGTAAAATACTATGATTTGAAGCTGATAGAATGAACTAGAAATACGAGCTATAGTTAGTACTCCAGGTATCATTTACTAGTTTTCACCCTTTATTCAAGAATTATCCTTCCTTTTAGTTTTTAAACTAAGTAGCATACTAGCCTACTGCCCTTTCAGGCTTTCAATAAACTAGTATAACCAGGTGGCCACCCTTTATAAGTTTTAACTATCTTCGCTCTACTCCTAATGTTTAAGGCTATCGTATAAAATTATGTTAAAAATGTTAAAAATTCAAAATTAGAGTGCATAATACTTACTTGGTGGATGGTTTCATGCCTTGAAGTGGTTGTGTAGTAGGATTCTTAGGTGTTGGTTCTACTTGTGCTGCAACAGAATCACTTGGCTACGTAGAATCTATGGGTTAGAGTTATTACTAATGGGTGTCTACTTTTATCTTGGTGGATATCTTTTTTTGTTGTAGGATATAATATAGTTTCTATGGTGGAATTAATTGAGGCTCATACATAAGTTGAGAAATAGAAGGATCAATCTATGAAAGATCTTGATTAAGCATATTCCATGATGTTAGCATTTATTTCACCATATTAAGAATTATATGCATCAAGATTTTAATTTCCATAAAGTTTTAAACATCTTCATATTCTATGATAGTAATGAGTGATTAGCATTGGATGTATTGAGCTAGATATATATAAATAACTCATCCAATCAATCCACATGCCTTTGAGCTTGTAGGCCATTAAATGTAGTGCATATAGTCTCATTGTGCCAAGCCTAAAATTTTTACATGGTGGCATCCCTTGAATATATTAATTATTTGAGGGCATTTTTCATTGCATCAAAATTAGTTGTTTAATCATCCATTATAGTTTTTTTTGTCTATTATTGTGAACTCTAGTAGAGAAATAACTAATGCATTTTTAAGGTGTTGCTTCCATTTATCATGCCTTGTGCTATTTATTTTACTTGGTTCATAGTGGTGTCCAAAACCTACTCATATTCCTTGATAAGTTCATAT
Source organism: Torreya grandis (assembly GCA_037957365.1). Classification (NCBI taxonomy): domain Eukaryota; kingdom Viridiplantae; phylum Streptophyta; class Pinopsida; order Cupressales; family Taxaceae; genus Torreya; species Torreya grandis. Next base: position 4,178,194 of record JARHVA010000532.1, read on the forward strand.
ATTTCTTCCATCTCTAATTTTATGTTTTGACCTTATGTTTTCATTTCTTGTAGTTGTTGCATAGTCATCTAGTCCTTTGTGAGTTGATTCAATAAAGCTATGAATTATTTTTCTTCGGACATCACTTGGTCACCTAGGACTTGTGTAACCAATTTGGGGAAGATATTATTAATTATATGGCACAAATTTATAGGTTTCCAAATAAATGTTTCATTGTTGCCCCACAATTGGAATATTTTTTATTCTAATGCCAAAGCCTTTTTTGAAATGGACTCTTGAAACTTAGTTATACCCTCAATCTGCTTGGTGAATGACAACTGGGTAACATCCAAATATGTTAAAAGTGTAGTGGTATCAAGTGCCATGGATTTGGTTGGAAGAATTATAGGAGTTGGTGTGAATTGGGTAAAAGGAATATAAAAAGTGGTGCACTAGTTAGATGATGTGGGAACATCCCATAGCCATTAACTAGTGATTTGAGGTTTTAGCTACAAGTCCTCCTCCTGTGTACCTCTTTGTGTTGTTTCATGTAATCTACTTCTTCATTGTATTTAGCCTCTTTTTATTTTATAGATTGAGCTTTATATTTATCATTAGCCTTATTGTCTACCTTGGCTTGGGCTTTGGTTTTTGCCCTGACCTTAGCCTTAGCTTCAACTTCAGCTTTGGATTTGGTTTCTAACTCAGCTTTAGCTTTGGCTTCTACCTTAACCTTAGATTTGGCTTTGTCCTTAGATAATTTTTGTTCAATTGCATGTTTGTATTTTTCATATTTAATATGCTTATCTTCTTTAGCATTTTTCTCCTTTTGAGCCTTTACTTGTGTTGTTGCTTCCTCCTAATTTTATTACACAACTTGCACTTTTTGATGTTTCGACACTGCCTCTTCATACTCTTTTATCTTTGACTCAAATTCTTCATCTTGTTTCTTACTAGCCTTTACTTTTTTGGCTTGTTTATTTGAAATGGTTTATTTCTTTTCAACCTCTCCTTATTTATCTTGTTTCTAGTGTGCTTCCTACATAGCTTGTTGTTGGCATTGCTCTTCTTGCGTAACTAACTATTACTTGTATTGTTATTCCTATGTCACTAATTTTATATTTTCTTATTTATTCTCTTTTTATCTTTTTTTTTTGTTTCTATTCAACCTTCCTTTTCTCCTCTTCTAGATCTTATAACTCCTATACAACTTCTATTTGTGTCTCTGTATACGATGATTTAGTCTCTTCCAATTCTTCCATAGGGGTTGGTGAGTCCAATAGTATCATTAATTATGAATATTATAAATTAGAGGATTAAAATATAATACTCTTCCATTTATCCACTTTATTTATGGATGTAATATGGGTAGTGAAACTCATATTTTTCTTCTTCACAACCTACCCTAGGGGTTGTGGTTAGGCTTCTGACAATTTCTACACTCCCCTCTCTTCTGATCGTTCTCTAAAATATACCATTTTATGTTTTATTATTTAGGATGGTATTTATGAAGTATGAGTCATTTTTTTGTGCAAAAAGGGTGAAGGTGGAATATCTTAAATAGGTTTCTCTTCTTAGTACACAATAGAAAATCCTGCAACTAGATATATATAGAATATTTTGGGCTTCAAATTTTGTCAAGGTGTTTCCTACCCTCTAGTGTCAATAATAATAGAGGGGGAAATTGATTATATAAAACCAAAGGTCCTGCCTTACTTGATTACACACTTGGTAGGTGTGCACTAATTTATATAATAATAAATCTTTTCTTCTTCATGATCATAATGATTGTCACCAATGTATCCCAACATAGATTTTGGGACATTATGCTCATTGACTCCTGATTTTGGAAAGTCATACTTATCTACAATTTTTGAGACATTTGGATTTTCCAAATAGGACTTTGATTGATGAGTTCTCTTCTTTAGTAGTGGTGAGAAGGCTCTCTATGTTGGTGCCTTTCTCTTTCCTTTGTCTGATTATGAGGGATTTGTTGTTGTTTATGGTGGATCTTACAGTTGTACTTGTGGTTTCCATTGTGCTTGCTCAAGCATGGATTATTGTCCTCCTTGAGGGATGGAACATAAAGGTTGCTCCTTTTTCAAAGCTAGATATTTCTACCTCCTAAATTTTTCTTATGCATTTAACATTGTGATAAAGAATGACATCGTGATCGTAGTTGGTGTTGGTAACTCATGCACTTTGATCTAGATGACATTATGTAAATTTGTAATCGATACATGTTATCCCAGATACTACATAACATCTTAGGTATTCTGAGGTGAAATTTGATCAAGGCTAAAGCCTTAATCCACCACACATTAAAATGCCCTAGTTGCTCATAGTATTTCCCAATTTTGTTCCACATAATATTTGTAAAAGTGGTAGCATTCCAAAAATCTATAGTCAGGTTGATTCATCCTTTTGATGATTTTCATTGCATGAAATAAAGAAGTAAGACCAAAAACTAATATTGGAATGCCTAGAGGTTCCTCTGAGATCTTCTTAATGTTGGTAGTTAACTCCAAGGCCAAAAACTTGGGCCTATTAAAACCTTCATGTATGTGTATCATATGATATGAAATATCAATAACCCCTTTTATTTCTTGCTTAACCTATAGTGTAGATTACCCAAACCTCTTTGTATTGAATTTAACTGAAATAAACACCAAAGTATCATCTATTGAATCAATTAGTATTCCTCTACCTAACCTTGTCATATAATTTTCCCTAGTGTTCAAATGAATTGGTGGAATGGTGGACTTGTAGGGAAGAAGGGATTTTCCATGCGCTGGGAGGCCTGTTGCTCATGCCATAATATGAGTATTTATCTAGATTATGACATCTTGGGATAAATGAATAACCCCTTCACTATGCCTACTCATAAGAGTGAACATTACCTCATCCAATTATCCAAATTTAGGTAGTATGATCAATCGTTCCACATCTAAGCTTTACATGGGATGTTGTAGAGCTAGAGATATTGCATGTGTTACTTCTTATGGATCAAATATAAACAAAGTGGATTCAACTACATTAATGAAGTTAAATGGATCCAAATCTTAGTATTTATTTTTTTCATCTCTAAGCCAATCCCCATTTCCTTTTTTGCATCTGAGAGTGGAATCAATAATTGAGCTCTCTTCATGGTTGTTGTGGTGGCCTTGGTTGAATACTTTTTTAATTTATTCCAACTCTGGTATGAAATATGTGTAAAAGGAGATGTTTTTAAAGTTTGATCATAAAATTCCCTTGTTGGCAGAAGTATGTAATGTTTGTGTGTTATCCATGCTCTTTATTATATAGTTTTTGGCATCTAAATATGTTAATTTGACTAGTTTAAATGTACTTACTGGTAGTTCATGAGTTTTCCTCCAAAATTAATTTCACTTGAATTTTATTTGATATGATACTGACCCTTTTGAATTTAGACTCTTTAATTTCTTCATTAGTAATTATATGATGTGACATGATGTCCTTTCATTCATCCCCATTCTTTTATGACCCCACATGTCATTTTTCCACTCAATCTGCTTTAGGAAATATGTAATTTTCTCAAGTGCCTTATCATTAATGATCTTGAATAACCATTATTCATCCTTTCACCATACTTGTCTTATCATCTCCATCTATCTAGACTTATTTGATGACCATAGTGTAGTTATTTCTAGCTATCTTCAAGGTATAATTATGACTCGATCAGAGTTTGTGATACTCACTCTTCTAGCTATGTTATGATGTGTTTCAATCCAAATATTGTACTATGTAAAAATTCTATTCCTAAAAAAATAACATTAAACAAAAACCCTAATCTATATGGTGCTACTTGACACCCTATCTTTTTATTAATAGGAATGATAAAGACTAATGATGGTAAGGATTAAACCTACAACTAATAACACATCTTGTTAATATGGTTCACTACAGATCTTTTCACACAATGTTACCCTATTGTGAGACTTCATGAATAATGTAGGGTCCCTTATATATGTAAGCAAAAGTGAATTTGATCTACAAATCAATCTTAACTTAGAGAAAATAAATCAACTTATATGCAATAAAAAATGCATTATGTCTATGAATTAATCCTAGATCATTTAAGATAGATCACACCTACACTTATTTTTGGGGATGCACTTATTACATTGGATCATGACTAATGTGGAAATCTACTAGACCTAATTAGGCAATTATTTGTATCACTTATCATAACATATCATGCTAGGAAGGGTTCTTAAGCCTACATTATAACATAATTTCACAACAACCCTAATGCATTCCTAAGGTTTTAAATTTTCACTCTATTCTAATAAAAATAAATCAAAATCTAATCTAGTGATCACCAAAGCTTGTGGCAGAAAGTGGGGGTTAGAAACAATAAAACAAACAACTAAACTAAACATATATTAGAAGACATATACTCGTGTCAATGTATACAAAATCTTAAATACATGGAGAGAATAATATAAATGCTTTATATATCTACTATTATAAAGGAGAAATAAAGTTAGGAATACTTACGTTTGAATATGAACCCGTCGAGCCTCAATCTCTCCTTTGGCCAAAGTGCTTCATAAGAAATTATTGTGGTATGTAAGGATAACCAAGATAAATCAGATCTATGCTAGACAACCTATCCAAGCATCTAAAAGACTTATCCACAAGATAAGATATGTATATCCAAATAAAGTATATAACCCTATGCTTTATTTGTCAAGTAGAAATACCAATAAGTAGATGTTTGCTCACACTTCTTCACTAATAATTCTTCTCTTATGAAATGGTGGGAAATGACCTTGTATATAGGTGGATCTTTCCCTAAATATTTCCATGAATGTCAGTAGTATAGGGTCGACTCAGTCGACCCATTATGTTTTCGAGTACAACTTACTAGGTTTGTGATAGGTCAATCAAAAGATTAACAAACCAAAAAGTAAATAATACCCCTAAACTGTACTAGGTCGACCTAGTACAACTGACAGTTAAAAAGGATGTTAAGGAAAGAAAGTAGGGATGGAAAGAGGAAAAAGACTAGGGGAGGTAGGACTGAGAAGAACAATCTTAGGGTTAATGGTTTTAAGAGACAAGTGTGTAGATGGAAAGTAGTAAAAGGAACAATAATCTTACAAAGCATTGATGGTCTACCCACCCCTTTCCTGATGCACCCATTAAGGAATGAACTCAAAGAGATTGGGACTTGATAGGTTCCTATAAGATACAAAGTATCATTAATCGATAAAATTTTGAAAATATTATGTATATACATATGCCCCACTCGAATCTCATCACATGTCATGTAAGTGCAACACGGGATGGTGATTTGAGATAAAACATGATAACACACAACATTGATGCTGAGTAAGGTGAAGTAAGTAGAAAATAAGATAAATGAAAGGACTGAATTGAAAACACATACCTTTAACTTACCTTAGTGTCGTAGATAAAGAAGTAGACTGTAAGAGATGTGAAGGTGTCCAATGTAGAGAACACAAGATGAACCTATAAAAGTTAGTACAAAAAATAGCCAAAAATTGAAAATTTTGGAAGATAAGCATATGATATTGGAAATGAATCTATACATCATCATGAATCTAACACATTTTAAATTTTATAAAATGGATGAGTAAAAATAAAGATATAAGCAAAACAAGGAATCTGTAGGACAATAATTAAAAGATTGGAGTTTTGAAAAAGTGGTTTTAAATAAGGAAAAAGGGAAGTCATTTATTATTTTGACTTGTGAGATAGGAGAAAAAGAGCTCTAGAGAAAAAATTAGCAAGGATGGCGAGGAGCTCCAGAGGTGATCACGGGTGCACTATTGGTATGCAACTAAGAATCCTAAACCAATTTTTGAAATTTGTATTGAATTAAGTGAATTATTTAGTAATTTGTGATTTTAAGCATTTATATATGTCATAATGAGGTAAAATTATATTTTAGGGGTAGAAAAAAGGAAGATGGGAAATAGGTTTGAAGGATTTAGGCAAAAAACAAGAAAACTGCATTTTTTTTCTAGAAAATGCAAGGGATCGACAGGCCAAAAGCACAGGGTCAACCTAGTTGACCTAGTAGGCTAGAAAATAGGTAGAATCCACAGTGTCAACGTAGTAGGTATGGGTCGACCCTGTACATTCTGTAGGCTAAAAGCTTAGTTTAGAATTATCAGGTGGTTTGAAAGGTCTAGAATGGAAACTCAACACTAAGGAAATGAAGATATGGGCGTTGACTCAGATTTTTGAGTCAACCAAGTGAAAAGATAGGAAAATTTTGGTCAAACTAGTTTGACCAAAGAGCCAAAAAGTATGGAAAAGCATGCAAAGGGATGAAAGAGGGATATAATGGCCCAAAATGACCAAATAAGGTTAAAAAGGATAAATAAGGCTAAAAATGAATAAAATAAAGTAATGTCAGCTTGATTTTAATGTAAAAATGTAAAATATATATATTTTAACTATATATGACATGGAGAAACAGATAAATCCTTTGTTATTTCTTGGGTACAAGTTCAATGGATATTTTGGTGACTTTTTGATGTAGCATGGTTATTAGATTTACTAGAGAGGATATCAAATAGAGATAGGGATAGACTAGGGTCCATAGGTCTAGGTGGGTTAATAGAGATGTGCTAAATCCCCCTCAATGCTGACTTGTTAGCCATGTTCCTTAGTTATTGAGAATGATTGAATAACACCTTTAGATGGGAGGTGGATGGGGACATAATAGAGGTGGCCATCAAATTGGAGGAGCACAAGTGATCATAGGGATACCAGATAGTCTAGAGGAAAGGAGAGCCTTAGCCATGTGGGTTACAGGTTCAGATACAATATTACCAGGTAGGAAGATGAGTATGTTCAATGTCTATACATCATAGATTCTAGATATTTGAAAGGATATGATAGGCCTTATGATATAGTGAGTGCTATATCACAATTCAAATGATAAGGTACCACTATTCATGGTAGCCTTAAGTAGGACAATTTTGGAGGAGTGAGTTCTATAGGACCTAGGATCGATCATCTAGGTGTAACTAGTACATGATATGTATGAGATTCTAGTCATATTGTTGATGGATTGGATCTATGAGAGGTTTCCTATGTACCAGCTAATTGGGTTACCCCATGTGGTTGATGATAGGTTACCTCACGAGAAGAGATGGAGGGAGGACCAAGTAGTGCAAACTGTGCCCCATGTGTCAGTGTTATAATCAGTGAGATGTGTAGACATCATGTGGTAGCCATACAAGCACATAAAAATTACATATGTGAGTTATCACACCATTACACCAAAAACAAAGAGGATAGAGGTGGTTGTAGACTACTTCTAGTGGAGAGAGCCACATCTAATGGTATGGGTACCAAGGTAGATAGGTCTATTACATCTAGCAACACTGATACCAATGCTCTAGTAGTGGGATTGACATGTGAGGGAGATATAGGGGAGGAGAATTCTTAGACCACTAATAGTGAGGTTGACACTAAGGCCATACCAAGAATGAACATAGACTGGTTAGGCATGATAAAGAGCAGAGCAGGTTGATAGGGATGTGGAGGTAGAAATACCAAATGTACCATTACTAGCTCCACATTGGGATGAATAATGACCATCAAGGATATGAAATCAATATAGGTAGGAGGTAGAGGAGAGAGTAGAGACTATTACCATCCTAGATGACCCCATAGGTGAGCTACAAGAGATGATAGAGAGACCACTCAAAAATAGGCTGAGACTAAGACAAACCATGGCAGTCAGGTTTGAATTGAGGAGGTAGCCTATAAAGGAGGTACTAGGAAGCCATATAGATGGGGAGACTATGCTAAGATGTCACACATATGGTGAGACCATAGTAGTCAAGATACATATAGGTAAAAATATGATTAATTTGTTGCTTAATTTTTCATTTGGAAGTAGAGATATATAGATATTATGAGATATGACAGTGGTCTAATATCTATCTTATGGGAATTTTTAGGTGTAGGTGATGATGAGGAGGTGATATTGGGGTCCCTAGTGAGGGGAGCACTCTATGATGTCCTATATGAGACTCTACAACTATACAACCTCATGACACTAGATGATTTGAGTGTACCATTTACCCCATCTCAGGTGAGTTGGTTCAAACTAGATGGAGAGGTAACAAGGCATATCTGAGCATAAAGGGAGAGGATGCAACCACCATCACTAATGGGTATTGGGGATTTATAGGCATGGTAGGCCCTAGTATATTATAGAGTTGTACATCTATCTATAATAGCACAGATGATAGAGATCCAAACCCAGTTGATGGAGTCATAGATACATGAAGCACATTTATAGGGACATGTAGAGGGATTGATATCTTAGATGACATCCTTATAGTATACCATTTGAAGGATTCAGATTGAGGCCTTAGTAGGTATCATGGAAAGGCCATCAGATAGATAGGATGAGACTCAACCATAGAGTTGGGGCATTGTATATGGTTGTATTGTATCAAACTCATGAGATATATATATGATGGATCATTTTGGCATAATGTTGTTGGTTGTGTATGTTGTCTTTATGTTTTATTTTATTGTTCATTATGGTTGTGGTTGTGGATTATTAGGATATATTTCTTTCTAGCACATGTATTTATCTTTGTTGTATATGCTATAGGAAATTTATGAGGTATGGTTTCTTTTCTAGCAGTATGAAAAACACATGCATGGTTAAAAATAAACAGGCAAAAGGACTTAGAAAAATATAATCAATAAATAAAATGTACTACACACTATTTCAAGACAGAAAATGTGTAATAAAAAGAAATAACTAAGTATAAAGAACCAAGAAATGGCAAAACAAGATAGTAAAAAGGAATTTATTTTTAAACCAATATGAAATATTTTTGCACCAAATTAAATAAGTAAAATCATACTAAATATCACACTGAGAAGTATGAAAACAATGTAATAAAATGGAAGGTATGTAAAAGGGTATAACTGGTATAAAAAAATTAATTAAGTCAATTAATCATACTAAATCATGTTAATAAGTATGAAATAAAAACAAAATTGCAAAAAATGGTCTTAAATTTGTCATACTAATTCAAGCTAGGAAGTATGAGAAATTCAAGAAATGGTTGAAATCTTACATGAACTTGGAAAATAGGAAGACAAAAATTGAAATAAAAATTAAGCAAGCATAAAACATAATAAATATCAAGATGGGAAGTATGTAAAATGATGTGTAGCTTCATAATCGATTGAATCTTATCTCAAATTTGACACATGTAATTTAGATGGTGACTTGGGTATTGGAAAATTTTGTGAGGAGGGTCAGGTCCTATCCACAATCTTACACTACAAATCAATAAAGAGAACACCATTGGTGTGGAATAAATAGGAAAATCAAGAAATAAAATGATGTGGGTAATAAGAAGGAAAATATGGTAATTTATGAGGATGGTCAGCTCCTATTTGCAGTTTTACAATGCAACTCACAAATGAAATCCCAAAGGGGGTGATGAGTAGACCAAACAACAAATCTCAAGAGTAAATATAAGGGATATAAGGATTGAAAAAGGGAAGATAAAAATCAAGACTTAGGTTTCTTATGAGAAGACCTTAGGAGGCAAGAGGCATACTAAGGACATGAGAAGACACTAAGTGACTAGTGGTCATCTATGTACAAAAGAAACCTACTTGTTATAGACACAAAGATTTGTAGGAAAATAGGCATGCTACTAAGATCAACTCATGAAGGTAGATTTGTATTAGGAAGAACTAAAATGGACCTACTTTCCCATGACGTGTTCCCCGCTCTTCAGGATCCCTTACAGATCCATAAGTCTACTGTGAAGATTGGGTACTTGCATGAGAAAGTAAGTAGAACTAAAAGATTTTTATTTTTTTATATTCTCCTCTTCTAATCTACTATCCTACCATACCCCAAAGGATTTAGGTTCTATGTGAAGTTGACTATAGATTTTGAGCTTCGACTAGAAGAAGGAGATGTGCTTTGAATCACATCTTTTAGTGTGATTAGACTTTTAAGAATATTTTTTCCTTTTGATATCATTGCCTTTTGTTTAAATGATTTATATTTTAACTTTATTTTGAAGTATTTTTAATATTCCTCCTCCATATGGATTTGGAATGATCAATCATGAGAGATATAGTGATACACATGAATGAGTTATAGGTTAAGGTTAAAGGAAGCTAAGTAACCAAAGAGAAAGACTATCTATGACACTTAGGCTTGATAATGAACTAGCATGTAATCTCAAGTCTCAACTATGTATATGCTTATTTTGTGATAAAGGGAAGAGGGAAAAGGGAGATCTAAAGTAGACAGGTGAAATGAGATAATAATGAGATATATTGTTTGCTAACTGATCACATGGTAAAGGGAAATAAAAACCAAGGGTAACATGGTTTATATAACCAAATCACCATGACAAATTATCTATGAAAAATAAGGATAATAAATCAAAACAATCATGAAGATACAATAAAGAGACTTTTGATTAAAAAAATCCAAGAAAAAAGAGGGAAAAGAAATGATAAGTAAAAGACAACCATATGCAAAATGTAAAATGATAACATAAGCTAACTATAGTACAATAAGAAGGAGAAACATGAGAAATTTTTTACATAATGTCAAATGATATAATATATAAAAATAAGATTGGATCACATGTCCAATCCAAATATAAATATGAAATTACCATGCATATGCTCATAAATACTAGTAAATATATCCACACACATCATCTAATACATTAGATAAATATCTATGAAGCTATAATCAAATTGTTGTTAAGGTCTCATCAATCTTCAATGAATACTAGGAAAGTACTTCTTTTTTGATCTCCTCAATATAAAAATTAGCAATGCTCCAAAGATCATGTTGAGGAAGAAAATTAGGTGAAGGATAGGATAATGCATAGAAATAGGATCTACATGAGGAGAAGGAATCATCGGTGGAAAAAGATCCACGAGTGAAGGACTCACAAGTGGATAAGGATCCACAGGTGAAGGAATCATGGGTAGAGGAAAAAAAGGTGTTGAAGGGACCATAGGAGGAGATGGAACCATTAGAAGTGGAGCTATGGGAGAATAAGGAGAAGCCTTCTTATGGAAATGACCTATGGTAGGAATAGAATAAGGTCTAGGAATGGTTATAAGATGATCTTTGAGATGTTGTAGATTGTGACAATGATTGGTGTGATGGGTGCCACATAGATGCCATAGAAAATATACCTCACCATACTAAGGCATATATTATAGAGGTACCTTCAGGGGAGGTATGGCTTTGTCTCTGATGACAGGGAAGAAGAATGTAAGGTATCAAGATATTATCACAACTTATGACAATGGGTGGAAGAATGGTTATCTATCTCATGGAAGCAAAAGATATGCCAATGGGTGGGTTTAGTAGAATAACTCATGAAAAGAGGTAAAATAATATTAGAATAAGCTAGAGAACACTCATCAGCCCATTTGGTGGGTAGAGGAGACATATTAGGTAAGGGAAGCAAACCATCACCAAGGGGATGTGATGATGAGGAAGGAATGGGACTAGGCTCAATGGAAGGAATGATAGTATCATAAATAGGGGTAGACTCAGAAATAGTAGGAACATGCATATGATCAACTATAATAGAAGTGGGAAGAAGCTCAACTATAGCAAGCTCTACTGAGGGAGGGGCAGGATCTACAGAAGGCTTAATGAGGGTTGCACTAACCTTAGGGGTAAACCAATGATAAGAGTTAGGAAACCTAGAAAAATGATAAGGTCTAGTCATAGCACACTCCATGAGCATAGTCCTATGTGGCTCCTTAAAAATTGGAGGTGTTGACACCATATTTACCCTATGATAAAGGGTAAAATGCAAAAAGTAAGAACTATAAGTGAAGGAAAATGATGCTATGTATGAAAATACTCAAGTAAAGAATAATAGTGAATAATCTCAACATCATGGGCCTGTACAAGACCACCTAAAAAAGGTTCATATAAGGAATAACCATCATCATAATTCATGTGTGAAGATCATTGACATAGGTTGGGATGACCTTATCATCTAATGAATAGAATGCCTAGTCTTGCTAATACTATGGGAATGCCATCACAAGGAGTCTTACAATAATGAGGTTTCAATGAAGCAAGAAACAATGAGATGAAATGAGGTGAGATATCATAATTTTTGATATTTAAGTTAATCTCATCAGGTTCATCATTATAATTTAAAAGGTTAGGAGGAATGTTACCAATTAGCTCAAGATGCCCACTATAACCATGGGTTGAATTTAAAAAAAAGTTAAGATGTTTTGACTCATAAAATGGAACACTTGATAAAGGCTCAAGAGTAGGAATCTTGAAGACACCACAATCTTGGAATTGTTCAAAATTATAAGGGTTAGTATCACCTTGAATCCTATATATGGCTCCATTGTGATGGAATTTAACACATTAGTAGGCAGAAGAAGTAAAATATTACATGTGATGATTCCACGACCTACCAAATAAGATGTTATAAGAAAGGGGGAAGTTAAATATCATCACCTTCACACAAACAGTGATAGGTGGGATAGTAATGGGAAGCCACACAACCTAGAGGTAGTATTTTCCTTTTATCATATCCTTAGCATGTGCTACATGTATACTTGAGATTACATTCAGAATACCCAAGGGTCTTAATGAAATTAAAATAAGTAACACATGTGCCAAAACCCTCACTAATCAAGGTAGGATTAACTTGGATATCACCTATTTGGATGTTAATGAATAAAAGAGGATCATCTACATGAAGTATAATCTCATGAGGAATCATAGAAGCTATGGTACATTTTAGAGAAATAAAAGTGTCTATAGTCTCATCAACGTGGATAGACATCTCTTTACATTATTATAAAATACTATCTTCAGAACCAGGTAATGCTACCACCCATCCTGCATGGGGAGGATGAGGGATATTCATCTTGAATAAGATTTGCATGAAGTATTTTATATGATGTGGATAAGTCTTCATAAGCTTAAGGAATGGAATTTGGTATGGGATATTAGTGAGCTCTATAATGAGATCCTACTTATCATAGCCCATAATAAGGTTGTTAGATAAAGGGGCATAATGGTTAAGGAGGTCCTCAAAAGGAGGAGTTGAAGAGAATTAGAATTTTTGTTGGTAGGAAGGAGGAGATTTAGAACAAGGTGGTAAATCATGTTGAGATGAACTAGTTGGTTGAAGTTGATTTTGAGAATTAGAAGAAAAAGTGTTGGTAGAGGCTTGATTATCATTAGTATTGGAAGATAATGGAAGAGTGGTAGAAATAGAATGGGATGTGTTATCCAAGGGAGAATCATAAATTGGATCATCAAAAGTGATAATATCTTCTTTCCCCAACTCATTTAAATGAGTTCAAGAAGAATCCTGGATAACATGATATGTCTTATGTGAAGGAGTGTAGATAGGTTGAGAATCAATGAAATCTACCACCCTTCGCATATTAGTCATGATAACCAAATTTTATTTGGAAGTTGGTTCAACAAGACTTTATATTTTATCAGTGGAAGAGGTGGGCTTGTCTTTAGTGTCTTGAATTGGTTGATGATTAGGTAGAGGGTCTTTGCAGATAGCTAAATGAGCATTTGATTGATTTAAGGCTTGAGTTTTATCATTTGATTTATAGTCTTTGAAATCAATCTCATATGCTTGTTGATGCTTAAAAAAAATGGAATCATGATCAAAATTAGGTCTAATAAGAAAATCCATAGCTAAATTATGAAGTTGTCTACAAGTCTCATGAGAATGACCCCAGCTAGTGTGAAACCAACAAAACTTATTAGGATCATACCAGGATTTCATAGGATAAGTAGGGTCAAGTTATCATGTTAGAGGCATAGATAGATGCTTAAGAAATTCAGTTGAGGAAAAAGGTTTATGAATTTTGATGTTATTTGGTGAAGAGAAATGAGGATTAGTAAATTGTCCAGAAGAAGGAGCTGGTTTTGAGAAAGGGTTAGGAGTGACAGCTTGAACATTGTGAATGGTGTCATAAGAATCGGTAACACCATCATTGGTGATATTGTATATTTTTTTTTAATAATAAACAAGGACCCATAGAAGGTTGGGGTGGCTTGAATTGATGAACTAGGAAATCTTGATGTTTAGCTTGGCCAATATCCTCCTTCAATGTATGTGGAGAGATAGTGTAGACTCGATATTGTAATTTAGAAAAGAGATGAAAAAGGTTGTCATCCACTATGTTATGTTCACATTTATCTAAAAAAGTCTTCCATCACTTAACAAAGGCTTGGGTAGTTTCAATATCATGTTGTTTTCAATTAATGAAATAGGACAAAGTGTTTTCAAGAAGATCTTTAGTTTTTAATTCTTACTCTAAAGCATTTACTAAATCTTCCAAACTAGAAATGGAATGAGATCTAAGTTGATTGTACCAATCCAAGCCACACCCATGGGGGTTTTGGCTAGGATCTTGGTAGCTACAAAGGCATTTAGTTTGACCTAATCCTTGTAAATATTTCTAAAGGTTTTGAGGTGAAGGGTAGGATTAGTTGACCCATTATAATAAATTGTAGGTGTTATACCTCCTATATTAATGTTGGAAATTTGAGTAGTAAGAGGTTCATTTTGTAGATGTTTGATAGTTTTATTGACTAAAGGAGGTTAAGAAATGAGATTACCTTGAGAATCTCAAAGAGGAAGGGGAACATTTTGGTTATGTGTGCCTTAATCCATTGGTTTTGGATGGGATTGAAGGTTAAGAAGGTGGTTTTGCATTCTCATCATTTGATTCATGTTATGTGCTTGAGAGGTATTCATTTGATTGAGAGTTTGTAATAAGAATTGGTGTGTTTGATTAACTAAAGAAGCATTAGAATTAGTATTTGTGTTGGTATTATTGGCTTGGGTACCACTATTAGTGTTGATATGAGTTTGAGAATAACTATGAGAATTTGAGGCACTAGTGGTAAAGTTTGCTTGTGAAGCAAAAGATGGACTAGTAAATGGTTGAGAGGAAGAAGTAATAGAAGTATGATTTCCTTGGGTAGCATTTAATAATCTAGTGGAAGGATTAAGGATAGTGGATCTTATGAGAGGCCCACCAGAAGTAGAACCTGCCATGTTAGTTGAGATATTAGTCATGGAGGTATAAGTTAGAGAAGAATAGGTCATGACATTAGAAATAATTGTAATTAAATGAAAAGTTTGAGAACCAAAGAAAGTGGTACCTCAAAATATTTTGAGAATATAGGAGTGGGTGAATGAGACTCTTTGGTTTGACCACTAATCATGAGGTTATAAATGGTATAAGAATCCTTTCCTCTATGTTTAAGAAATTTGGAAATAAAGAAAAGCATTTTGGGAGTATACTCTAACTCAGATTGAGCCTCTAAGAAAAGAGGAGGATTATGTTGTAAAGAGATATTTAAAGGGGTACCATAGTTTATTATGTGAGTGGTAATATGAATGTTATTATCATCCAAAAAAGGATCCCTAATCTATCTATGGGAGACCCTATTAAGATTGGTTAAGATCATCATGTCTATTGACTATGACTCAATGTCATCACCAAACAAAAAGTTTGTGATGAAGGAGAAAAAAGAGAGATGAGAAAACAAAGGTCAAAAGATGTGACTAGAAATAGTACATGATTGATTGGCTTGATCCAATATAAAAATAAGGATTATAAGACTGTACAAGGTTGACTGGGTCGATCTAGCATAGAGAATAGGGAACTTAAAAAGCCTAGAAATAGATTACAAAATGATATAAGATAACTTTACAATTAATGAAAATCAATGAGTACTAAAAGGAAATAGAAATTTAATTAGATTAATGCTGAGCAATCCAATTTAAACATACCAGACTAAATCTTGCACCAATGTTGGCTAATGCAAGGTTTTGTGCACATAATTGAAGAGAGAGCAAGCAAACAACTTGAAAAGTAAATCTAACTAACTAGTCAACCTAATTGTTTATTAGATTATTAAGAATTATTTTTAATGTGATTGGAAGTTTGCTATAAGTAAGGTACTAATTAACAATCTAAGGATGGTTTTAGGTAGTTTGGGCTGAAAGGGACTATAGTGGTAATGATATAGGCTTGGTATTGGGGCCTACCCCCTCACTTCACACACTACAATGATAAGGGTGTTAGGTTCTTAGCCAAAATATACCATTAACCATGCTTTACAATTGACTAGAATATCAAGTCAACTCACCCCATGAAATCTAAGTAGGTTGACTTAGGGTAGTCAAATGTTAGAGTGTTTTTTTGTTATGTGATTTGGTCGTGTGTGTATAAAATAGAAATAGTGAAAATAAGTGATTACCTGAAAATACCCTAATTAAACTATGTGAACTATTTTAAGCATGCAAACAACAAAAAAAAATGTGTTAGCTAATTAATAGCAGATATGAAGTTTATTCCAACATTGAAAAAAAGTATAATGTGAACAATATATGCAAAAAATATAGAATAGGGTCAATAAGGTCAAACCTGTACTGTAGAAGTAAGGTTTGAAAATGAATTGGGTTGGCAGTGTCAATCTAGTTATTTTAGACAACACATAGAACACAGAATTGGGTCGGCAGTGTAAATCTAGTTGATTGTGTAAGGGTAATTTTGAAGACTACAAACTGTGAAAGGAAAGATAGTAAAAGAGAGAAACAAAGAAGTGGAAAGGAACCTTGGTGGATTAGAGATGTAATGAAGGAATATTTTTAGTCTAGAATGTGGAAGTGTGCTTAAGAAACCTATAAACTTGCTAAACCATATCAATCAATACTATGGGAATGTCATCATAAGGAGTCCTACAATAATGAGGTTTCAATGAAGCAGGAAACAATGAGATGAAATGAGGTGAGATATCATAATTTTTGATATTTAAGTTAATCTCATTAGGTTCATCATCAGAATTTAAAAGGTTAGGAGGAATGTTACCAATGAGCTCAAGATGGCCACTATAACTATGGGTTGAATTGACAAAAAAGTTAAGATGTTTTGACTCATAGAATGGAACACTTGATAAAGGCTCAAGAGTAGGAATCTTGAAGACACCATAGTCTTGGAATTGTTCAAAATTATAAGGGTTAGTATCACCTTGAATCTTATATATGGCTCCATTGTGAGGGAATTTAACACATTAGTAGGCAGAAGAAGTAAAATATTACATGTGATGATTCCACGACCTACCAAATAAGATGTTATAAGAAAGGGGGAAGTTAAAGATCATCACCTTCACACAAACGGTGATAGGTGGGATAGTAATGGGAAGCCACACAACCTAGAGGTAGTATTTTCCTTTTATCATATCCTTAGCATGTGCTACATGTATACTTGAGATTGCATTCAGAATACCTAAGGGTCTTAATGAAATTAAAATAAGCAACACATGTGCCAAAACCCTCACTAATCAAGGTAGGATTAACTTGGATATCACCTATTTGGATGTTAATGAATAAAAGAGGATCATCTACATGAAGTATAATCTCATGAGGAATCATAGAAGCTATGGTAAATTTTAGAGAAATAAAAGTGTCTATAGTCTCATCAACGTGGATAGACATCTCTTTACATTATTATAAAATACTATCTTCAGAACCAGGTAATGCTACCACCCATCCTGCATGGGGAGGATGAGGGATATTCATCTTGAATAAGATTTGCATGAAGTATTTTATATGATGTGGATAAGTCTTCATAAGCTTAAGGAATGCAATTTGGGATGGGATATTAGTGAGCTCTGTAATGAGATCCTACTTATCATAGCCCATAATAAGGTTGTTATATAAAGGGGCATAATGGTTAAGGAGGTCCTCAAAAGGAGGAGTTGAAGAGAATTAGAATTTTTGTTGGTAGGAAGAAGGAGGAGATTTAGAACAAGGTGGTAAATCATGTTGAGATGAACTAGTTGGTTGAAGTTGATTTTGAGAATTAGAAGAAAAAGTGTTGGTAGAGGCTTGATTATCATTAGTATTGGAAGATAATGGAAGAGTGGTAGAAATAGAATGGGATTTGTTATCCAAGGGAGAATCATAAATTGGATCATCAAAAGTGATAATATCTTCTTTCCCCAACTCATTTAAATGAGTTCAAGAAGAATCCTGGATAACATGATATGTCTTATGTGAAGGAGTGTAGATAGGTTGAGAATCAATGAAATCTACCACCCTTCGCATATTAGTCATGATAACCAAATTTTATTTGGAAGTTGGTTCAACAAGACTTTCTATTTTATCAGTGGAAGAGGTGGGCTTGTCTTTAGTGTCTTGAATTGGTTGATGATTAGGTAGAGGGTCTTTGCAGATAGCTAAATGAGCATTTGATTGATTCAAGGCTTGAATTTTATCATTTGATTTATAGTCTTTGAAATCAATCTTATATGCTTGTTGATGCTTATAAAAAATGGAATCATGATCAAAATTAGGTCTAATAAGAAAATCCATATCTAAATTATGAAGTTGTCTACAAGTCTCATGAGAATGACCCCAGCTAGTGTGAAACCAACAAAACTTATTAGGATCATACCAGGATTTCATAGGATAAGTAGGGTCAAGTTATCATGTTAGAGGCATAGGTAGATGCTTAAGCAATTCAGTTGAGGAAAAAGGTTTATGAATTTTAATGTTATTTGGTGAAGAGAAATGAGGATTAGTAAATTGTCGAGAAGAAGGAGTTGGTTTTGAGAAAGGGTTAGGAATGACAGCTTGAACATTGTGAATGGTGTCATAAGAATCAGTAACACCATCATTGGTGATATAGTAGTTTTTTTCTTTAGTAATAAACAAGGTCCCATAGAAGGTTTGTGTGGCTTGAATTGATGAACTAGGAAATCTTGATGTTTAGCTTGGCCAATATCCTCCTTCAATGTATGTGGAGAGATAGTGTAGACTCGATATTGTAATTTAGAAAAGAGATGAAAAAGGTTGTCATCCACTATGTTATGTTCACATTTATCTAAAAAAGTCTTCCATCACTTAACAAAGGCTTGGGTAGTTTCAGGATCATGTTGTTTTCAATTAATGAAATAGAACAAAGTGTTTTCAAGAAGATCTTTAGTTTGTAATTCTTACTCTAAAGCATTTACTAAATCTTCCAAACTAGAAATGGAATGAGATCTAAGTTGATTGTACCAATCCTAGCCACACCCATGCTAGTTTTGGCTAGGAGCTTGGTAGCTACAAAGGCATTTAGTTTGACCTAATCCTTGTAAATATTTCTAAAGGTTTTGAGGTGAAGGGTAGGATTAGTTGACCCATTATAATAAATTGTAGGTGTTATACCTCCTATATTAATGTTGGAAATTTGAGTAGTAAGAGGTTCATTTTGTATATGTTTGATAGTTTTATTGACTAAAGGAGGTTAAGGAATGAGATTACCTTGAGAATCTCAAAGAGGAAGGGGAACATTTTGGTTATGTGTGCCTTAAGCCATTGGTTTTGGATGGGATTGAAGGTTAAGAAGGTGGTTTTGCATTCTCATCATTTGATTCGTGTTATGTGCTTGAAAGGTATTCATTTGATTGAGAGTTTGTAATTAGAATTTGTGTTTTTGATTAACTAAAGAAGCATTAGAATTATTATTTGTGTTGGTATTATTGGCTTGGGTACCACTATTAGTGTTGATATGAGTTTGAGAATAACTATGAGAATTTGAGGCACTAGTGGTAAAGTTTGCATGTGAAGAAAAAGATGGACTAGTAATTGGTTGAGAGGAAGAAGCAATAGAAGTATGATTTCCTTGGGTAGCATTTAATAATCTAGTGGAAGGATTAAGGATAGTGGATCTTATGAGAGGCCCACCAGAAGTAGAACCTACCATGTTAGTTGAGATATTAGGCATGGAGGTAGAAGTTAGAGAAGAATATGTCATGCCATTAGAAATAATTGTAATTAAAGGAAAAGGTTGAGAACCAAAGAAAGTGGTACCTCAAAATCTTGTTGGGAATATAGGAGTGGGTGAATGAGACTCTTTGGTTTGACCACTAATCATGAGGTTATAAATGGTATAAGAATCCTTTCCTCTATGTTTAAGAAATTTGGAAATAAAGAAAAGCATTTTGGGAGTATACTCTAACTCAGGTTGAGCCTCTAAGAAAAGAGGAGGATTATGTTGTAAAGAGATATTTAAAGGGGTACCATAGTTTATTATGTGAGTGGTAATATGAATGTTATTAGCATCCAAAAAAGGATCCCTAATCTATCTATGGGAGACCCTATTAAGATTGGTTAAGATCATCATGTCTATTGACTATGACTCAATGTCATCACCAAAAAGAATGTTTGTGATGAAGGAGAAAAAAGAGAGATGAGAAAACAAAGGTCAAAAGATGTGACTAGAAATAGTACATGATTGATTGGGTTGATCCAGTATAAAAATAAGGATTATAAGACTGTACAAGATTGACTAAGTCAATCTTGCGTAGAGAATAGGGAACTTAAAAAGCCTCGAAATAGATTACAAAATGAAATAAGATAACGTTACAATTAATGAAAATCAATGAGTACTGAAAGGAAATAGACATTTAATTAGATTAACGCTGAGCAATCCAATTTAAACATACCAAACTAAATCTTGCACCAATGTTGGCTAATGCAAGGTTTTGTGCACATAATTGAAGAGAGAGCAAGCAAACAACTTGAAAAGTAAAGCTAACTAACTGGTCAACCTGATTGCTTATTATATTATTAAGACTTATTTTTAATGTGATTAGAAGTTAGCTACAAGCAAGGTACTAGTTAACAATCTAAGGATGGTTTTAGGTAGTTTGGGCTGAAAGGGACTATGGTGGTAATGATATAGGCTTGGTATTGGGGCCTACCCCCTCATTTCACACACTACAATGATAAGGGTGTTAGGTGCTTAGCCAAAATATACCTTTAACCATGCTTTATAATTGACTAGAATATCAAGTCAACTCACCCCATGAAATCTAAGTATGTTGACTTAGGGTAGTTAAATGTTAGAATGTTTTTTTATGTTATGTGATTTGGTCATGTGTGTATAAAATAGAAATAGTGAAAATAAGTGATTACTTGAAAATACCCTAATTAAATTATGTGAACTATTTTAAGAATGTAAACAACAAAAAAGAAATGTGTTAGCTAATTAATAGCAGATATGAAGTTTATTCCAACATTGAAAAAATGTATAATGAGAAAAATATATGCAAAAAATATAGAATAGGGTCAACAAGGTCAAACCTATACTGTAGAAGTAAGGTTTGAAAATGAATTGGGTTGGTAGTGTCAATCTAGTTATTTTAGACAACACATAGAACACAGAATTGGGTCGGGAGTGTAAATCTAGTTGATTGTGTAAGGGTAATTTTGAAGACTACAAACTGTGAAAGGAAAGATAGTAAAAGAGAGAAACAAAGAAGTGGAAATTAACCTTGGTGGATTAGAGATGTAATGAAGGAATATTTTTAGTCTAGAATGTGGAAGTGTGCTTATGAAACCTATAAACTTGCTAAATAGTATCAATCAAGATGTCTAGTAATATGCTAAAAAGTGATGAAACTATAAGGGGTCGAATGGGTTGACCTATTAGGTTAATATGGATGTTTGAAAGGCTATAAAATTATACTGAGTTGATTTGGTCAATCTAGTTTCTTATTCTTGAAACCTACACATAGAGATAAAATCGCTGGGTTGACAAAATTGATCCAAAATGTCAAAATAGATGATCAAAATGATGATCAAAATAAAAAAAATAAATGAAAGAAAAGTGAACAAACCTTGTAAGGGGTAGTTCATGTCAATTTCATTAGAATGTATGCAATCATAAATGCATCATGTCTACAAATTAATCCTAGATCAGATAAGATAGATTACACCTACACTTATGATTAGGGATACACTTGTTAAGTGGGAGTATGATCAATATGGGGATTCACTAGACCTGATTAGGGGATCACTTGTATCACTTATCATAACGTATCATTCTAGGAAGGGTTTTAAATCCTACAGTCTAACACAATCTCATAACAACCCTTATGGATGCCTAAGGTTTTAAATGTTTACTCTATTCTAATAATAAGAAATAAAAATATAATCTAGTGATCACCAAAGCTTGTGGTACAAAGTGGGGGTTAAAAATAATTAAAAAAACAACTAAACTAAACATAAATTAGAAGACATACTCACATCAATGCATATAGAATCCTAAATACATAGATAGAAAGAATACAAATGCTTTATCTATCTACTCTTACAAAGGAGAAATAAAGTTAGGAATACTTACCTTTGAAGATGAACCCGTTGAGCCTCAATTTCTACCTTGGCCAAAGTGCTTCACAAGAAATTATTGTGGTATGTAAAGATAATCAAGACAAATCAGATCTAGGCTACACATCCTATCTAAGCATCCAAAATACTTATCCACAAGTCAAGATCTATATCTCTAAATAAAGTATGGAACCCTAAGCTTTATTCCTCAAGTAGAATGGTCAATAAGAAAATATTCATTCGTACTTCTTAGCTAATAATTATTCTCTTATGAAATGGTGGGAAATGAACTTGTATATATAGGTAGAAGTTTCCCTAAATCCTTCCATGAATGTCAGCTGTACAAGGTTGACCCAATCAACCCATTGTGTTTTCAAGGACAACTTACTAGGTTTGTGCGAGGTTGGCCAAAAGGCTAACAAACCAAAAAATACATAATACCCCTAAACTATACTAGTTCTACCCAGTCAACCCAATATAACTGATAGTCAAAAAGGATGTTAAGGTAAGAAAGGAGGGATGAAAAGAGGAAAAAGACTGGAGGAGGTAAGAATGAGAAGAACAAGCTTAGGGTTAATGGTTTTAGGATACGAGTGTGTAGATGGAAAATGGTAAAAGGAACAACAATCTTATGAAGCACTGATGGTCTTCCCACCCCTTTCCTAGTGCACCCCTTAAGGCATGAACTCAAATAGATTGAGACTTGATAGGTTCTTGTAAGATAAAAAGTGTCAGTAATCAATAAAAGTTTAAAAATATTATGTGTATACACAACTAACTATACTACTATCAATACTTAGATAATTAGGGTAATGACCACTATGGATCCACTAAACCTACCTAAGGGATATCCTATCATATAATATGGTTAGAGAGGGATATCCTTGACTAGAGGGTTCCAAATCCTCTAGTCAAGAAACATCAAATAATAACCCTAGTTAGGTCTAATAATGCAATAATAAAGTGAATATAATCTAGTGCTCACTAAAGCTTGTGGCAAAAATAGGGGATAAACATAAATAATAAACATGCCAAGTAAAACTCTACTCAATTCAATGTATAGGTAATCCTAAGTAAAGAGAGACAATAAATTCATTAGCCATTATTTATGAAAATCTATCAATTAAATTAGAAGAGTAAGAGTTAGTAATACTTACCTTGAAGATGAACTCGTCGAGCCTCAACCTTTCCTTTGGCCAATGGTTTTTTGCAAGAGGTTATTGTGTATTGTTGAGGAAGCTAGCGATGGAAAATGAACTATAGTCTATCCAAGAAACTCTTACTGAATCTCAATATTTCATAAGATAAACTTTCTCCTCTAAGAAGCATGAAACCCTAAGAAATGACTCCTCAAGTAGAATGGTGGAAATGTAGATAGTAAAGAAGTGAAAATGAATGATTCTCTCTAATGGAAATGAGTTGAAAGAGGTTTATATATAGCTTGATTTGAACCTAAGCCCTTAGGATATTAGCTGATATAGTCAGCCTTGTCAACCTTGTTAGCTAGGAAAATAGAGCCATTAGGTCCTAAACTAAGTCGATCTAGGCTAACTTAGTCCTGTAATGTGCACTATTCCCAAAACTAGGTCAACGCATTCGACTACGTTAAAAAAATGGTAAAAAGGGATTTTGTTTAGGTAGGGGATATTTGAGGTGGTAAATTACTTATAAAATAATATGAAAGGGATTTTTATTAGTTTTAGGTGGTGGTACAGGGAAAAATAATCTTAAGAAGCACTAAAGGTCTTTCCACCACTTTTTTGGTGTACCCTTTAAGGCATGCACTAAGAGAGGTCGATACTCATTGTGTTCTTATAGGAGAGAAAGAATTGGTAAATGATAAAGTTTAAAAATGTTGTGTGTATAAATATGCCCCACTTAAAACTC
Source organism: Torreya grandis (assembly GCA_037957365.1). Lineage (NCBI taxonomy): Eukaryota > Viridiplantae > Streptophyta > Pinopsida > Cupressales > Taxaceae > Torreya > Torreya grandis. Next base: position 4,202,274 of record JARHVA010000532.1, read on the forward strand.
ATCACATGTCATGAATTTGTAACATGGGATGGTGCTTTAAGAAAAGAACATAACAACACACAACACTGAGCTAAATAAATTATAGTATAAACATAAATTGTAATGATAAATATAGAAATAAATGAAATAAACAAGTAATATATATCTACCTTAAATTACCTTTATCACTACATGGTTGTTTGTTTTATTTATATTTTTGATCATAGAGGGTGCATAGATTTCTTTGGATAAACCCTAAGGATACAAAACTAAAGAGCAAAAACAAACAAATGCAGGGAAGTTAAAATTACCAAAATATGTAGGCATGATGTACTTGGAAATTTGTTAAGCTAGGGTGATAATTTATAAGTTAGAATTAAAATGACCATGCCAACGTTAGAGTAAATCAGGTAAATGAAAATATAAGGCTACTAAATAACCAAAAAACTCAAGGACATGTAAAATTAATATGATAAGTCTAACATCAATGTTTAATGGAGTAACAAAACAAAGTCTAGGTAAAGATGGAAAAGAAACATAAAGTAAGACAACATTGATGAGTGAGAAGTAATAATAAAAACTTAATCATCAATAGAAAAATTATGTAAATTAAAAACAAAAAATGGTGAGTGAGAAGTAACAATACAAACTCACTTAACAATGGAAAAAGTACAAAAATTGAGAAATAAACAGAGTTTTCTACAAAAAATAATGATAACAAATGTTTAAATGAAATAAAATAAATTCTATAAATTTCAAGCAATTGTGCAAAGAAAATAATCCATAGTCACTCAAGCATGTTTTTCTATTCTAAAGATAGATAAAACCAGAACAACGTGATGTTAACATGTGTTAAGATGTGAACAAGAGGGAATATAAAAATGGAGAAACATATTTAGAATTAGAATTTCCCATCAAGGGGGTATGAAATGGGTGGTGGGGTAAATGTAGGTAAAATCAAGGTAGAGAAACTCTTTATCTAAATTAAGACATTAAAATTAAGTTCGTTAAAACAAGAAGAATTTCAACATTAAGGACTCTAAAGAAAATTTTCTAACCACACTAATCTTGGGTATCTAATGAAGTATGAATATCATCCCATGAAGGATATATTCATGAAAATTAAAATGGACCTACCTTCCCACAACATGTTCTCCATTCCTCATGACCCCTTATAAAGCCATCTGTCTACTGCGAAGATTTGTTACATGAGAAAGTAGGTAACACTATAGATAGTTTTTACTTCCCCTATATCAATCTACTGGCCTACCACACCCAAATGGACCTCAAATCTATATGAAGCCAAATATGGGGTCTGAGCTTCAATTAGGAATATAAAATTTACTACGAATCACATTTTTTATTGTGATTTTGACTTTTGGATTTTAATATTGACTTTTGATCATTACCTTTTGTTTAAATGATTTGGCTTTTAATTTTTTTGATGGATTTTTCTATTTAGGTTCTAAAAAACGAGTATCATTTGAAAAATTTAAACTTAGTAGGTATGAAATATGACTTAGAGAGAATGGTGTCTAAAATTCTTGTTTCTTTATGTTAAGTAAAAGTGTTATTTTGAATTCAACCTTATTTTGTTCAAAGTGGAATGAAAGTAACAGAGAAAAGGGGAAGTGAACATGAAATGATTTGAGTTGCCTCAAATCACAAAAAGTGTGACAATGTGAAAGGGATAAAATTATAGGTAAGCATGATTTTGTGTCATATGAATGTAGGTAAGTGTACGAAAACATGATAATATAGTTTGTTGTGTAAGTTTTATCCACAAAAAAAATAAAAATCTGAGCTCTAGATTAGATTATACTCCATGGATTATAGTTTGTTGTAAAATTTTTAGTGAGCACTAGATTATATTTACTTTATTATTGCATTATTAGACATAGCTAGGGTTATTATGTGGTATTGCTTGAATAGAGGCTTTATAACCCTCTTTAGCCACATTATATGATAAGAGATTCCTTAGGTAGGTTTAACAGATCCATATTGGTCATGACCCCAATTATCTAAGTATTGCTCGCATTATAGTTAGCTAATTTATCTTCTCCAAGTGAGGATTAATTTGTATATCAGCTTTAATTTTTCTTTCATACACTTTGGTGAACTTGATATGAACTAACCCTTGAATATTTTTAATTTTCATTTTTAGATTACTTGATTGATTCTGTCAACTTAGTATAATAGTTTATTTGTAGGTATTAATACTTAGTTGACCCAATCGACTTAGTTTAGCTCTGTGTGCAAGTCATTTTCTTCTTCAGACAATAAGATAGATTTGATTGACCCAATTCTATATTCTTTACAAGTCATCTTCTACTTCATCAATTTGATCGACATAGTTAGGGTATCATCTTACAAGTTTTTCAATTGAGGTGAGCCTATTGATCTTGTTTGACTCCTTATGATTAGAATTTCCCTCTTAATACACTAAATCGATCATATCAATTTAGTTTATCACCCTAGATTACCAAATTTATAAGTACATCATGCCTACACATTTCATTTATTTTGAATTCTCTATATTTATTTATTTTTGCTCTTTAGTTTTGTATCCTTAGGGTTTATCCAAAGTAGTTTATGCACCCTCCATGATCAAAATTATAAATACAATAGACAAACATTCAATGATAAAGGTAAGTCAAGGTACATATATATTACTTATTTATTTTAGTTATTTCCTTAATTATCATTTTTGTTTATGCTTATACTACATTTATTTAGCTCAAGGTTGTGTGTTACTATGTTATTTTCCCAAATAACCATCCCATATTATAACTGCATGACATGTGATGAGCTTTGAGTGGGGAATATGTATACACAAAATATTTTAAAACTTTATCAATTAATGATGCTTTCTATCTTGTATGAACCCATTGAGTCTCAACCTCTTTGAGTGCATGTCTTAAAGGGTGCATCAGAAAAGGGGTGGGAAGACCTTTGGTGTTTCATAAGATTTTTATTCCCTATAAAACCACCTAAAACCAACACAAACCCTTCATATATGTTTTCCTAAGCTTTGACACCTCACTTATACTCTTTTCCAAGAAATTCAATGCCTCAAATATCCCCTACATAAGCAAAACCCATTTTTACCATTTACCAAACATATTTGAATGGGTTGACCTAGTTTTAGGAATAACACATGTTACAGGATTAAGTCGGCCTAGGCTAACTCAGTTCAAGACCTAATGGTTTTATTTTACAACTAACAAGGTCAATATGGTTGACTACATTAGATAAAATTTTGGAAGGGTTTAGGGTTAAATTAGGCTATATATACACATCTTTCACCCCATTTACAATAGAGAGAATCATTCTTTTGTGTTTCTTTATCTGCATTTCTACCATTCTACTTGAGGGGTCATTACTTAAGGTTTCATGTTTCTTAGAGGATAACCTTTGTCTTTTGAAATATTGAGATTCATTAGGAGGTATTTGGATAGACTATAGTCCATTGTCTATCCTTAGATTATTCAATAATACACAACAAGCTCTTCAAAATCACCATTAGCCAAAGATAGAGGTTGAGGCTAGATAAGTTCATCTTCAATGTAAGTATTCTTGACTCTTACTCTTCTATTTTAGTATATAGATTTACATGAATAATGGATAATGAATGTCTTATATTTCCTTGATTAAGATTAACTCTACATTAAATTGAGTAGAGTTTTAATTTTCATGTTTATTATTTATGTCTATCCCCCATTTGTGCCATAAGCTTTAGTGATCACTAAATTACATTTACTTTATTATTGCATTATTAGACCTAGCTAGGTTTATTGTGTGGTGTTACTTGACTAGAGGATTTGGAACCCTCTCTAGCCACATTATACGATAATAGATCCCTTAGGTAGGTTTAGAAGACCCATATTGATCATGACCCCAATTATCTAAGTATTCTTAGTGATATAGTTAGCTGATTTATCATCTCCAAGATAGGATTAATTTATAGATCAGCTTCACTTTCACTTGCATACATTCTGGAAACATGATGTGATAGTTTGGGGTTTGGTAGTTGTATACTCCATGGATTGGGATCAACCTCATGTTTGTAGAATTTACCATTATGGATTAATTTAATATATTGACTACCTGTGGAGGCAATAGCTCACATTTGATGTGTCTATGGGCAACCTAGGAGCATGCTGTAAGATAGTCATAAATCAAAAACCATGAGCTTAGTTCATATTTTTGGGGTCTAATAGTGAGTGGGATCCAAATATAACCAAGAGGATTTTGATTTTTTTTATCAAATCCTATACATGTGAGATGATTTGGTTTAAGATTATCTTTGGTATATCTAATCTATTATATTAACCAAAGAGAGGTGACATTAATTCTTGATCCTTCATCCACTAAGACTTTTATAATAATGGTATTATTGATTGTAATTTTAATAAAGAGAGGTGGATCATCAGATCAAAAAAGAATTTCATCATTAATCATGTCTTCTTCAATAAATTGTATGGATGGTTTAGAAGATGTATAAATAGTTTCTATAATATGTACTTCTTTAGGTAAAGGATCTTTAAGAGGATTTTTCAAATCAAGGGATGGTGGTTCTTCAATGTCTTATAATTGTTTCATTATAAATTTATGATGATATGGAGAATTAAAAACTAACTCCATGAGGTAAATTTTATAAGGCATTGAAATGAGTTCTTCCAATAAATTCCAATGTGATTGAGAAGATGAAGAACCAACATGAGGTTTATGAGGTATTATGTTTTTTTGTAATAATATGAGAATTAGAGTGAGGTTATAGTTCTTAGAGTGGTTCTTCATTTGGTTCGAGAGGCATAGGTATGGTAGTTGTGGTGTCTTTAAGTAGTTCTTCAGTTGATGATTTTTAGGTTTAGTAATTGGATCTTTGTGGGTAGGTTTGAATCTATAATTGACTTTCAATATGTTCGCATATATAGAATTGGTATAATATTGGTCATAATCATCATTGATTACACAAATATCATCCTTTGAATGTTGTGTGTTAGAATTATAGAAGGATTTTTTAGGTTTAGATGATGGAGGGTTGGTAAACTATTTATTTTGAGAGGCTTTGAAATAATCATGATGACATAATTTAATGATATTATCATGGTCAAATGTATATCCTAGCATAAGAGAAGTAGTGAATTTAAGAAGCCCACAACATATTTCATGAAAATGACCTATATCGACATGGAATCAATAGAATTTGTTAGGGTCATACCATGAAGGAGGGCATTATTATAGGTGAAAGGTTTAACAGGAGATACTAATTACTTCATTTTTTGGATTGTTAATGATGTATGAGAAGCAAGGGAATTATCCACTTTGACTACTCTTGTTTTTGTTTGAGGAGTGCTAGTAATCACATTCGTGGAATTTTGGAAATATCCTTTGATGGATTTATGATTTGGCTCAAATTATTTCATAAGAAAATCTTGTTTTTAATCTTGATCAAGTACGTCATTTAACTTTGTGGAGAAATTTTTTAAACCTTATATTGAAATGATAGTATTAATGTAGTTATAAAGAGTTTAAATAGATTATCATCGTTCATGTTATGATCTACTTTATGAGCCAAATATTTCCATCATTTAATGAAGTCATGAGTTGATATAGAGTGTGATTTTTTAGCATTAATAAAATTAGTAAGACAATTTTTGGGAAGGTCATTATATTTAAATTCCTTGACTAGGGAATTAAAAAAATATTCTAATTGTTAGATAAAATGTTGAGGTAAGTGATTATACCATTCTTGGACATCTCTTGTAAAAGTTTTGACTAGAATTTTGGTGGTAAAGAAGGTGTTTGCTTGAATCCATCCTTTTTAGAAATTACCAAATGTATTAAGAAAGGATGCAAGGTATTTAGTCCCATCATATTTAATAGTTGGAGAGATATTTATAATATAAATAAACATAATGAAATAAGATAAAGGTTAATTTTGGATATATTGAATCATCTTGTTATGCATAAGGGGTTGCAAAATTATATTTCCATTAGAATATCTAAGAGGAGGGATAATATTTTTATTATTTTGACATAAAATTAGAGGAGGTTGATTATTCATGTATAATAACTATTGTTGCACTTGAATGATATGAGATGTATTTGTTGTTTGCATAAAAATCATTTGTTAGAAGATTTGTGCAAGGATTTGAGTAGTATTGATTTATGCATTTTGATTATTAGGATTTAGAGTGGGAAGGTTAGTGTTGGTAGTAGGAGGAATATTGGTGTTATTAAGTGGAATAATGTTATTATTTATCAGAGGAACATTCCCATTGTTAGGAATTAGGATGTTTCCTATTAAGGGATTGCCTATAGGAGTATTCATTTTGCTTGTATCGATTGATCCTATAGTGTAATAAGGAAGTTTGGATAGTGTAGTGTCTTGAGAAGTGTGAAATGAATTAGATCCATTGATGTTATCATTTTGGGTAATTTGAACCATATTGTAATCCATAGATGAAGGGTGAGAAAAGGTACACCGAGAGTAAGTACCCTCCTGGGTAACTAGGGTAGGAAGGAAAGAACAACCTATGTATCATATAAATGGATTAAAGATATCCAAGAAGATTATAATAGGGGATTTTATGATGTTTAGAATATGAATCCAAGAAGAAGGAGAAAATGTATGAAATTTAGACAAATTTAAATAGTTACTATACAAGATTGGCTAAATAGTAGTTCATAAATAGAACTGAGTCAATTGGAAGGTACATAATCAGCTAGATGGTATAGGGTCAAATTGATCAAATGCATTCTATAATAAGGTAAATAGAATAGTGGGAAAAAATAGAGTCAAGTGGATTAACCATGTTCTATGTGCAAGCAAATAGAATAGCCTTTAAGAAACTGAGACAAATGAGTCGACTGTGTTCTATAGGTAGGAAAAATTTGAAAGGTTATAAATTTGGATGATTGAGTGGTTATTTTTAGAGAAATAAGTTAAACACATAGGCAACTAGGTCGATTGGGTCGATCTAGTTACAACACACAACACAAACCTTATACCCACATTGGCTAATAAAAGTTTTATAATACAAAATATAATTTGCAAACAAGTAATAGTACTAAAATATAAATACTAACCTAATAAGTGGAAATTCCTAGTGGAAATATTACGTTTTAAGATGTGATAGGGCATTTGGCTTTGCAAAGGAACTAAGAAGAGATAAGTTAAATTTGGTTTCAAGTATGTTAAGGATGAAATGGATCTGTATTAGTGATGGTTTTGGATTGGTATTGGGGCCTACACCCTCACTTCACAATTTCACAATAATAAGAGTGTTGGGTGATTTGTCAATATATACAATCAACCACATATTTATACTTGAACAAAAAATAGAACAAGCTTCCCCTTGGTGATGAAATCTAAGTAGGTAGACCTGGGTAGAATTGTTTAAATGCTTATTTGATATTTTATGATTTGGTAGTGTATGAAGGAAGAATGTGACTAATTTGGTAAATTAACCTTCCTAGTTATAACATGTGCACTACTCTAAGCAAGCAAACAGATAAATGAAAAATAAATTAATTACTACCAATGTGAGCTAATTTCCTTTTCTTGAAAAAAGTATGGTACTAGGTCAAATAGTACAGGATAGAGTTGATCTAGTCAACTATGTTTGTTGAAAAATAGTCCAAAGAAATGCAAACAAACAAGTTAGCTAAATTTCTTGGAAAAAACAATTACATAACTAAGTTGAACTAGTTGACTTAGTTTATTGTAAGGTTATAGTTTTAAGAACTAAAAATATAGGAAAATAGAATTGAAATTTGATTGAAAGTGATAAGAATGAAATAAATAGATTGGTCAGAATTACCTTGATAATTAATATGAAGTTGATTTGATTGATTTAGAAATGTACTAAAGATGTTGAATACTTTTTTTTAAACTGTGTTGTCTAGATGAGGGTTTGAACTTGTAAGATATAATGTTAAAATAGAGTTGAACTAGTTGACTAAGATTACATAAAGTTGAATAATTAAAATAATTGAAATAACTATGTCAAAAAAATTGCTCTAGTAGTCTAGACAGAACTTGTTAGAAAATTTGAAAGACATGATATAAAACTAAATCAATAAGATCAATCTAGTGTACTAAGAGGGAAATTCCAATCATAGAGAGTAGAACAAGATCGATAAGATCACCTAAATTGAAAAATTATTAAGATGATTCCCTAACTATGTCAATCAGATCAATGAAGTAGAAGATGATCTATAAATAATATAGAATTGGGTCAATTAGATTAATCTTATTGTCTGAAGAAGAAAATTACGCACACAGAGAGATGAAATAAGTCAATTAGATCGATTAATGATTAATAACCATGCAAAAAATATTATATTGAGTCAACATAATTGGTCCAGTAGTATGAAAATGAATATTAAAAAACTACAAGGGTTAGTTCACATTGAGTTCACCAGAATATATGCAAGCAAAAATGAATCCGATTTACAAATAAATCCTAACTTAGGGAATATAAATCAACTAACTATATTGATAGCAATACTTATATAAGCAAGGTCATGACTAATATTTATTTGATAAACCTACCTAAGGGATATCTTATCATATAATATGAATAGAGAGGGTTCCAAATGCTCTAGTCAAGCAAAACCACATACTAATCCTATTTAGGCCTAATAATACAATAATAAAGTAAATCTAATCAAGTGCTCACTAAAAATTATGGCATAAATGGGGGATAAACATAAACAATAAACATGCAAATTAAAACTCTACTTAAGTCAATGCAGAGGTAATCCTAATCAAAGAGACACAATATAGCCATTATTTATACAAATATATCTACTAAAATAGAAGAGTAAGAGTTAGCAATAATTACCTTGAAGATGAACCTATCGAGCCTCAACCTCTCCCTTGGATAATGGTGCTTTACAAGAGGTTGTTGTGTATTTTTTAAGAAGATAAGGATGGATAATGGACTATAGTCTAGCCATGGACCTCCTAGTGAATCTCAAGCTTTCACAAGACAAAGGTTCTCCTCTAAGAAGCATGAAACCCTAAGCAATGTCTCCTTAATTAGAATGTCATAAATTCATATCATAAATAAGTGGAAATAAATGATTCTCTCTATTATAAATGAGGTGAAAGAGGTGTATATATAGTGCAATTTGACCCTGAACTCTTCCATAATTTTAGCCAATGCATTTGGCCCAGTTGATATTTTTAATTAGGAAAATAGAGCTGTTAGGTTCTAAACTAAGTTGGCCTAAGTTTACTTCGTCCTGTAACATGCACTATTCCCAAAACTAGGTTGACCCATTTAAATGCATTTAAAAACTTATAAAAATGGATTTTGCTTATGTAGGGGATATTTGAGGTGGTGAATTGATTAGAAAAGCATGTGAGGGATAGGTTTATATTGGTTTTTAGTGGTGGTATAGGGAAAAATAATCATGTGAAGCATCAAAGGTCTACCCACCCCTTTCCCAGTGCACCCTTTAAGGCATGCAATCAGAGACATCAAGAATTGATGGGTTCCTATAAGAGACAAAGAATCAATAATTGATAAAATTTTAAAATATTGTGTGTATACACCTTCCATATAATGCGTAATTTTCTTAAAAATACCTTAAACCTTTTATCATTCAACAATACTGCTTGTTCTGGATGAAATTACTTAGATTGTAAGTTGCAATCATGCCATGTATTATGGCTTAAGTTATGGATATCTTATGTACACCATGTCTATAGTTGACTTTCTTCCATTCTAATCAAGTACATTAATCTTTATTTTAGAAAATATTGTTTGCCTAGCCTCATAACCATTACAATATATAAACTCTAAAAATGTACCCCATAGGCATTACTACCTCAAGACCATAAACAAGATGGAAGGGAGTGAAACCTATGGCATGCTTGTAATTTGTTCCACATGCCCAAAGAATTGTAGGAATTCAATCTTCCCAACCATTCTTTTTCACATTACATATTTTTTCAACATTTTACCCAACACTTTGTTTGATGTTTCAGCTTGTCCATTTGATTTAGGGTGATAAGTTGTGCTCTTGTGGTGTAATATCATAAACTCTTTAATGAGATTATTGATAGTTTTATTAAGGAAATGAGTTCCTATGACATTGACTAGCTTGATTGGGCATCCAAATCTTGTAATAATGTTTTCATATAATAATTTGGTAGCATCTTTCGCACTACAACTTGGGGTTGCACCAGCTTCCATCCATTTAGTGATGTAAAATATCATATTAATAATGTATTGTACATGACTACATTTACTTGGGGGACTTATAGGTCTGATAAAATCAATTCTCCACTATCAAAATGGTTTTTCTATGAGCATTGGCACCAAAGGCATCTCATCATGTTGATTTGAATTTCTCATTCACTGATACACATTACAATGCTTGGGTACCTTGTGCTCATCCTAAAATAAAATTGACCACCAAAGACCACTCTATAAGATTATTTTTGTAATAGTTTTGCCTGTGAAGTGACCCCATGTAATTACATGATATGATTATTGAATAATATTTAGTCATCCATGCTCTAATGTTATTCTACCCATCACATCCTCTTCTATAGTCTTTTATAAAAATCCACTATTGAGACTATATGGGATAACTAGGTGACCATTTGATTTTTATCCCTTTCTATATAATGCACAGGGAAAGTTCTTTGATATAAGAATATTTCAATGTCCTGTATATTATCTAGGATTGTAGCAGTCATGAATAAGTGTGCATTTACTCATCCTCTATTTATTCTAGTTCTTTATCATTTTGTATCTTGCTCAAATAATCTGGTCTAACATTTTCTTAACCTAGCTTTAAATTGATTCAGAGTTGAAACTCTTAAAACATGAACCACTTAGATATCCATCCTCTCAATATTGGCTTATTAACTAGGTATTACAATGCCTAGTGGTCAGTATAAAAATAAAATAATGTGGCCTATAAATAGTGTCAATTTTTTTTCAATGCAAATACCATAGCTAAAGCCTTTCTTTTTGTAGTGGTATAGTTATTTTTACTACTCATAGATTCCTACTGGTAAAATGTATGGGATGATCCAACTCACCATCCCCTGGTTGTGCTAAGACAACCCCTACTACAATACCATAATCATCCACATGTATGTGTAATGGATTTTTTTAGTTGGTAAAAACTAGAATATGTGTTTGTTTCTATCAAATTTTTGCTTTTTTTAAGTGTGTAGAGTAGAAACTAGTTATGAAGGGTCTGTAGAAAAACCTATAAAAATGTGCACATTGAATCCAGATGGTTGTGAATAACTCTTCTTTAGCTATGGAATAATACATGTAAATAATAAAACACTACCACACACTTTTTTATTAGATAAGGAGATGGGTGGATTGCCTAGCGTAGTCTAGATCCTAAAAGTGAAAGCTTTTTAGGATGTTGGCAATTCACCTACTTTTAACACTTAATTTTGATAGATAAAAATGAAGGAAACATGTATTTAAATAAAAAACTGAAATTAAATAAAACAAATAAGTTAAATTTAATTAATTAAAACTAAATTCTTTGATGAGATGATTAAACTAAAGCAAATAGTCGAAATAATGAAAATTGCTGAAAATTAGCTAAAAGTAAAGTTTTGGTTCTTGGTTTGGTGAAATGGCAAGGGTCAAAAGAGTGATGTGGTTTGGGTTGGAAAATGGTTTATATGGGAAAGGTTTAAGGGGTGAAGGTTGGAAAGGATAAGGCAAAAAATGATTAAGGTGGCAAAAGGGTAAGGGGATAAAGAGAGTGAAGATGGTAAAGATGGAAATGGGAGAAGAAGTAAATGGGTAAAGGGGAAAGGAAAATGAAGAGGTTAAGGGGAATGGATATGGAGACAAATAAAATAAGAATGACAAAGGGTGGGTTTGGATGTCAATAAATAATATGCCAAGAGGGATAAGAAATTAAATTGCAACAAATAAAACCAAGGTTACTTTCCAAGCTTAAAGAAGAATGTTGATGAAGATGTTGGTCTTGATGTTGTTGAAGCAATTTTGGTAGAACTTCATTATATCTTCGATGATTTGGATATTATCTCCAATATGATGATGATATCCCTCAAAATGATGACCTCCTTTAAAAACCTATAACAAAAATTTTAATAACAAAAGGCTAATTTCCAACCTAACCTTAGGTGAAGGAGAAGGGGTATTTATAGCATTTTTGTGTGAAGAAACATGCCAAAATAGAGAAATATTGAATAAATTCAAATTTATCCAAATGGTGCATGTTTTATTTAAGGTGAGGTTGGTGGGTATTCCCATGTGGGTTGTAAAATCTTCCACTTTGTACATGAATCCAAGTTTGAATGTAAATCATGCACATGGGCTTGAATAAGACCAAAGACTTTTTACCACCCTTATTTGTCTTCATCCAAATGTGGCACCATTTTCCATGTGGGGGGATGAAAATTCCAAGGTGAGGTTGGTGGGGATTTCCATGTGGGTTGAAAAGTCTCCCATTTGGGTTGGTGAGCCTCTATTTGGGTTAAAAAGTCAAAGATGGGTGCCCTTTGTCTTTCCCAAAGTATTAAAGAGGTAGGTATATATTTTAAAGTCTAATTTTACGTGGGAAGACAAAAATACATGTTGAATAATGACCTCTTAAGGGGAAATTCACAACATTTCATGGGGGGACCTTTGTGATGCTTGAATGAGGTCATCAAGCACTTTGGGAAGGGTCCCAAGTGGGGTATGATGTCCCACATCAAGCCACATCACTTCTAAGCCATGCCACTTACCATATCACCTCCAAAATCATCTCCCATGTTACTTGACATGTCACTTTCCATGTCATCATGAATAGTGATTGTGGGTCCCATATGAATAGTGAGGGTGAATAGTACTTTTGAATAGTACTTTCACATAGTGATTTTGAATGATATTTACGACTAGGAAAATAGTGATTTGGTTGGTTAAGAGGGGTTTTGGGAAGGTTTAAGAAGTTTTAGGGGATACCAAGGCATTTAGGCATCAAAAACTATAAGTGTGAAGTTTTTTAGTGTCTACATTTTACCCCTTTTGTTATGTAGCCTTGAATTGACAAGCTATAAAATAAAAACTAATTGTTTGGTCGAAGGTTATGGTACCGTGAGTATGGGAGGAGGTTTTCCCCCTTAAATTTAAAGTTGATGAGGAAATGTCAAATCAGGTGTAGGTTTGATAAACAGTTAATGGGGAGGCAATAGGTAGTACCACAAGGTCATTGGGTATGTGAAATGCCAATGGGTTCATAAGATATGACTAAGTGCAATAGTCAAGATTATGCAGAGACTAAAGGTGCCAATGTTGATAACAAAGTTTGAGTTATAAGATAAAGACAAGGTAACCAATCCCTAGTATTGGTCATAGCTAATCAGGTTAGTCTTATAGACAGTGTCAATGTTGACTTAGGTATCTAGGGTAGGAAGTAATCATGAGAAAAATAAACATGGTATAGTTTTGTACAAGGTGGTGTAAACATTTAAAATTTCAACATGGCAAGGTTGGTCATTATAGGCAAAAGTTATTGCAAAAAGTGCCAATGTTTTGGGTCAAAAACAATTGACATCAAGATGGACGTGGTGAAAGCATGGGTGGATTAGGTATGGGTTGGAAGGGGATGGCCAAGCTGACTCTAGCTACACACATCAAGTGGATACTACCTACATATTTCCATAGCTAGGGATCAAAAAAGAATGTCAAGACAAATATAGTTCTTTTGAGGCAAAAGGTGTTGGTTAACTTGGTTGTCCTAATTGGATATCATATAGGTAGGTCCAAGTGAAGGACATCAGAAAAAGGGAAGCACCAAAGGGTGAAAAAGATGGCTATCAAATAATTTTTGATGGGTGTGGAAGAAATTGTGGATAAGGTGAGCTAGGATGCAATTAGATGATTGCATCAACTATGTAAAAGGAATTTGTAGCCATGGATAAATAGGTTGAAGCGTGAAGCTTCTACCACTATTGTAAAGAAAAGGAAAGGTAGAAATATGTGGTACTAAGATTTGGAATATCTTGAACTACTCAAATTGTCATGGTGATCAGATGGGTTCTTTCATTACCATCCAAATAAGTCAAAATTGTTCACATTCCAAAATAATGTTGTTAGCAGGATATAAAAGGCTATTATTCAACAGTTTGGGGAAGTAAAGTAATAGAGTGGGTAAATGAGAAGTGGTGAAGATTTGAACCCTTAACCCTTGAGTCAGTGGGAACTGAAAATAAGTAAGCATTGAGTTTTTGAGGGAATACAGAGAAAGACACTAAGGGGTTTTGGAATATGGAGTGAGGTGAATAATAATAACATTAATTAATTAAGGGAGCAGGTTGTGGATTTCATGCATTAAAGCAAGGGGTATTTTAAGGTGTAAGATGATGTAGTTTGTATAAAAAATCAAGGGAAATTATTGGTTGGAAGGTTAGGGCATGTGAGAGGGAGTAGCTATCATCCTCATGTGGGTATCCCAAATATTACATTTGAAGTGATTTTAGTTTTGATTCTAACATCTTCAAAGGTTGGAGTAAAAGGGGTTTAAAATAGGCAAGATAAGAAGAGGTGGGGATTTTCATCCTGATGGTTGAATGACACTCAAGTTTACCAGTTGGTCATATGAACCACCGGTCCTAGCCAATTATGTTATAGAGCTATAGGATTGGTATATATCTCATAGTAAACCAAAATTGAGTGGAAGACCTTGGAGGCCATAACATGATCAAAATGGGTAGAGGGTTGAAAATGAAAAAGGTGGTAGGGAGGGTGAAAGGAGTAGTTGGAGAGGGACAAAAAAGAAAGTCTAAGCACAACATATAGAGGCATTAAAGGACGAAAGGGATGATCCTAAAGTAAGGAACCTTACTAGATTTCATGTAGTAAGGTAAGGGCATGGAGGATGTAAGGAAGCAGACAAGGAGATGTATGCAAAAGTAGTACAACTATTGACCACACTCTAAAGAGGTGGAGGTGAAATTGGAGAACATAAGGGAGATCCAACAAGGTTTGAGGTAAAGGTGGACCAAGAGATGGATGAAGAGAAAAAAATGAGGTCATAGATAAAGGTAAAGGTGGAGAAGGATGGAAGAAGCCAGGCAAGGTCATATAGGTCAGGAAGAGCAAGGAAGGGCATCAAGGGAGACAAAAAAATGAAATGAAATAGCGAAAAGAGAAGAGAATAAAAGGTAAAATATTGGGGGTGAGAGATGCACTAAATAATGATAGATTTGAGAATTGAAAATGATGGGGAGATAAGTGTAACAATCATGAAGGGTAAGGGGAGAATGAGGGATATGGGTGGCCATGAAGGGTTTGAAAACAAGTTAAAAAAACAAAATAAAAAATAGTTTGGTTATGAAAACAAATAACAAGGAAATAAATGGAAGAAAAGGAAACACAATGAAAAAAGGAGTGAAATGAGGACACAAAGAGGATGAGGGGAGATGGAAGAAGCAGGTGGTATCTTGACCAAGTAAGCATGGGTGATGATATGTAAGGAGAGGAATAAAAAAGCAAAGCAGATGGTGGTTTTAGAGATAAGAATGGGATGGAAAATGGGAAAGGGGTGAAGAATGAGGGGAAGCAAAGGATGGGTGGACAACAAGGTGAAAAGAGAAGGTAGGTGCTAATTAGCTAGTTAGAAGAGATTGATAAGATGAAGGGGTGATTAGAAGAGATTGACAAGCTAAAGAAATGGTGAGGTGGTGAAGAAATAGGGGGATGTAATGAAGGGGAGTGAGATGAAACTAAGGGATGAAGATCATGGATGATAAGAATGAAAAGGAAGAATTAAAGTAGGGATACATAGTACAGATACTCACATAGATGCAAAAGATAAGTGAGTATCGAGATAGAAAGAGGAAAATGGGAATGTAAAAAGGGCCATAGGCAAAAAGAGATAAGAAGAAAATGAAAACTATGGAAGGCTTCTAAAAGGATACATACCCAGGGAAAAATTAGTTTGGAAGAAAAAGGGGAAGATAAAAAGGATGAAAGGATGGAAAAAAGCAAACAAGAAGAATGGAAAATGGGTATGGTGGGAAGAGTGGTAGAATGGTAGAGAGTGGTGGAACATGTAAAGAAAAAGTGTAGTGATAGAAGAAACAAAAATCTTGTAAGATGCACAGTACGAAGTGGAATGGGTGAGGAAAAGAGAGTGATAAAGGGGGTATGACAAATAGACAAGGGGGAGGGGGGATGATGAGGATGGAGAAAGAAGTTGAAGGGGATAAAGGGCAATGTTGGTACTAAGGTGAAAGAGAGGCATAAAATGCAAAAGGTGGGTTGGGGAGTGGGTCGAGAAGCATGCACAAGGAAAGATGATGGGGAGGCCAATGAAGTAGAGTTGGAGACAGCTTTATGGGAGGTAAGGGGGGATAATGGGGAATGTTTTCAACCCTTATGTTAAAAGAGATTGACAAACTGGAAAAGTGATTAAAAGAGATTGACAAGTTGGAGGTAGGGAGATGGTTAGGAGATAGGTAGAGAAGTGGAGGAAGAGATTTTAGGTGAGAAGGGAAAATAAAGTAAAGAAAGTGGCCGAGTTGACCTCAGTTTCTGAGTGCTGCCTACATAGTCTAAAAAGACCTCAGGCCAATGTAGTTCTCCTAATAATGGGGGAAAAACTTAAGATGAAGTATTAGATGGTGTTAAAACATAAGGATATTGAAGAAAGAATTTACATCTTCCTTGATGTAGGATGCCCTAAGCAAGAGGGCACTTCTCATAGTGGAAATGAGTGAGAAGGAAAAAAGGGGATGGGAATTAGTTGTTAGTGGCTTAGCTTCCACTAGAGTAGTGCCTACATAATTTGTGGACATCAAGACAATGTAGTTCAATAAGGTTTGGGTGAGTGGTGTTCAAATTGGCTGCCCCAATTTGATGGACCACATGTGCTAGTTTGGGCTAAGGGAGAAGATTTGGTAAAATAATAGTTTTGGATTTTTGTGAACGTGTCAATGAAAGTGAATGGGGTAAGTTGGTAAATAGCTACCAAAATTATCCCACATGTATTAGGATGAGAGATACAGATGGGCAAGGTAGGATAAATTAGAAGGGAACACAATGCAAAGTACCATAAATAATCTTCAATGGAGCTAATCAAAAGAAGAGGTGTTTTTGTGAGGAGGTTGCACCTTCTAAAGTTGTGCAAGGGTAGGAGTTTGGAGATAGTGTCTACCACTATGAGCTATGTTTTAGGAGGTGAGGGTCTATCTAGATCTATAGAGTCATTGTAGATAAGGTTCACTACTATTATGAGCTAAGTTTTAAGGGCAATAGTGAAGTGATGACTTGCAAATAATTTCTTTGATGGTCAAGGAGATTCTACAAATAAGGAAGTTAGCAGTGTGGTGAGCAATAGAGGATAGACCTTTCTGACCTAAGAGCTACATGAGTAGGATAGACAAATGGTGGCCATATATGCATCTTGTGCCCTAGTTACTTGGAACCATAGACATGTGGTCCCATTTAGAAGAGGCCTTGGTATTAGGGAGCTATGTGGTCTAGGATATTGGTGATACAATTAGATCAGATAGTCATTCCCCTACTATGGGTGGACTCTCAGCTAGTACAAAATAAAATATTACCATGTTCAAGTAGACATTTCCAATGGTTAGGGTCTGATGTTTAGAGCTTGTAGTAATGGGCTGGTAGGAATAGGAGGGTAACGTGATGGATTATTGTTGGTCGAATGTTATTTTTCATGAGGTTATGTGGATACTTATGAATGTTATGGCTATGGTTATTATTGGTATGGTTATGGTTTTTATAATCTCACTTAATGTAAAATAAATGACCATTATTGTTGCAATGTTGAACGATACAAGTCATGGTGAAAACATCGACCATACACACTAAGATAAGAATAGGCCCTGATGCTTTGTTTTTGACAAGGACTAAAAATAGGCCCAAAGTGAGATCATCTTAATGAATATAAGCCCTTCAAATGTTGCACATGAATGGTTGTTAGTTGATAAAAAGGTTTCATGATCACAGGGTGTCAAGTAAGCTCTAAATCCATTGATTTATAGATAGTTAAAAAGGAAGATAGGTGATAGGTAGGGTGATATGTATGATAACCTCATGTGAATTCATTTACCCCTTCTATAGGTGACCTAAGAATGGTATTAGACAAGTCCATGTCATATGCTAGATGTAGACTTATCAATGCGAGAAGTCTATATGGGAAAGCCGATTGTGGCTTCCAACTTATTATGTTTCTTGAGAGCTGATTGTAGCCTTAGAATTAGTTTTGATAGTGGACCTTTTTATTTATTTCTATAAATGAGAAGCTGATCGATGTAGGAAGCTTCCATGAAATTGCTTTACTTTTGAAAAAGTTAACTTAGCCATCCTTTAAGGGATTGGTCTAAGCTTATTGGCTTTTTTTTAATTTTCTTGATCGTTGTCCTTCAAGGGAGCAGTCTACCTTACATGTGACAATTTTTATTTTTATTTCTGGGTAGTTGTCCTTTGAGGGTGCAGTTTGTAATGCTTAAGATATTGACCTAATTAATTATTTCAAGATGAAATGTGTTTAGATATGGACCAATCTAATTAGATTCAGAGGTTTACCTTTATGAGGGAAAAAATTTACACAAGAAGGTTCATAATATGTGAAAGGGTGTGGTTTTGAGAGATAATGACCATAGGATTCCATCTTATTAGAGATGAAAAGTATCCATGAGAACCATGATATGGGTAGAGTTTTGGTACCCATATTTAGTATTAGGCCATGACTAACACATTAATCACATGGTTCTATGTTGTAATAAATTATCCTCAAAAGGGGAGGAGGAGGGTGGGTGAAGGTGAAAATATCATAATCAAAGGACGAGCTTAAGTTAGACAAATAGGTGAGCTCGATCCTTCTTTAATAGAGAAATAGATGTAGATGTGAAGCATTAAGAGGATCAAGTTCTAGTTTTCCTTCAAGAGAGGACAAACAATAATCTCTTGATCCATATTTATGGGTAATCATGTAGGGTCCAAGCTAATTAAAAGCAAACTTGCCTCATTTACTCTTCTCCATGTTGGTCACATGTTGGTTTTCTTTTAGGATGAGATCTCTGATATTGAATTCCCATTTTTTTAGGTGATTTTTATAAGTGCATGTGATACACTCTTGATAGATACAGAGGTGGGTGAGAGCTAATAAATAATGCTCATCAAGTAGCTCAAGTTGAGCTAAACAATGCTGATCAAAATCTTCTTTATAAATTTGTTTTTTCTAAGATATGAAAAGAGAGGGGATTTGGACTTAAAGAGGTAAGACTGCCTCTATTATGAAGACTAGAGAGAAAGGGGTAGCACTAGTAGAGGTTAAAATTCTAGTGCGATAGGCTCATAAGGCGAATGGGATGTGCAAGTGCCAATACTGACTTGAAGCACTAAAAACTTTAGTTAATATTTTAGTGAGGGTTTTATTAGAGGCTTCTACTTGTCCATTTACTTGTGGTTGATAAGGCAAGGAAAAGCTTAAATAAATTCCAAATGCATCGCATAAACCTTGGACTTGCTTATTCTTGAAGGATTTACCATTATCAGTGATGATCTTATGAGGAACACCAAAGCAGTAGATGATATGGTGGTTGATAAAGTCGATAATCTTTTCTACTTTGGTAGAGATTAGAGGAATAGATTCCACCCATTTAGTGAAGTATTTTCGGTGGTTGTGATGATGGATCTATGCCACTTCAAAGAATGGGGGTCAATTTTCCTAATGAGATCGAGCCTCCATTGAGAGAAAGGTCAAAAGTCCTTAGATCCTTGGAGTCTATTGGCTAGTGCATGATGTAAATTAGCATGTTGCTGACATTTAACACATTTTTTTACATAATCACAATAGTCTTGGTTGAGGGTGGGCCAATAGTAACCAAGGTGAAGGATATGTTTAGCGACTGCTAAGTCGCTAAAGTGTTCCCCATAGATCCTATCATGTGTTTCTTTGATGGCATGGGAAGCTTCATGGATATGTAGGAAACGAAGAAGGAGACCATCAAAACCATGTTTGTAAAAGATTCCCCATATTATGGTGTAATGAGAGGTACTCTGAATAAAATCTCTTCAGGTATTCCTAGAGAGGTTGGAAGGAACAATGCCTAGGTTGAGGTAGTGGAATGTTTGGTCATACCAAATGTCAGATGGGGATTCCTCTACATTAAAAATGGTAGAAAGGTTAGATTGGCCATACGAGGGTGTGGTAAAATGATGAATGGTGATAAATATTTTGGAATTGGAAGGCTAAGAAGGGATCTGAGAAGCAAGGCAGGCCATTATATCCACAAATTTATTGGTAGATTGGGGAATAGATTGGACTAGGTAATGCTCAAATGATTTTAAGATTTTATCAACTAAAATTTTATATTTTAGTAAGACATCATTCTTACATTGATAGGACCCATTGACCTGGTTGACCACAAGTTGGGAATCACCAAAGACATAGATTGTCTTAATTCCCAAGATTTAAGTAGTTAAGAGACCTATCACTAGGGCTTCATACTCAAAAATATTATTGGTGCACTCAATGTCAAGTTTGAAGGAGAGAAGAAGGGGTTCACCATTGAGAGGAATGAGAATAACTCTGGCACCCCCTCCTTGTTGGCATTTAGATCCATCGAAGAACATAGTCATTTGGTAGGTTATGTCATCTTCTTAAAAAAGAATCATGATAGACTCATCCACAAAGGCAAGAGGGGTGGTTGTTTATTTTTTAGAGGAGCTTCGACCAATTGATTGGTAATGACCTGACATTTAATTGACTTCTATTTGGGGAATTCAAGGTCAAATTCAACTAGGAGCATGAGCCCCTTATCCATACACTGATTTTGGTATGGTTTAGAGTGCATGTATTTGAGTGGGTTGGTATTAGTGATGACATAGGTTTTATGATTAAAAAGGTAGTGGTGGAGTTTGGTGGCCATGAAGGTCAATGCTAAGTAGAGTTTCTCAGTGTGTGTATACCAAGTCTCATATTCTACAAGCATATGGATAATTTAATATACGGCTTGTTCTTTGTGTTGTTCATCTCAGTGAGCAAACATTGCCCCTATGGAATGGTTAGTGGAAGAAATATATAAGTAAAAGAGGTGGTCATCCTTTGGAGGGGTGAGGATAGGTGGTGACAAAAGGTAATATTTGAGTGAATCAAAGGCCTTTTGCACTCCAATTGAAAGAGACATCCTTATTCAGAAGGTGATGAAAAGGTTGGCACTAGTCTAAAAGTTGGGATATGAAATGATAAATGGATTGAAGTCTTCCCTAAAGGCTATGGAGTTGTTTAAGGTTGTTTGGAGGAGGCATGTCCAAAATTTCTCTAACTTTAGCAAGGTCTACTTCAATTCCATGAAAAGAGATGAAGAAGCCAAGAATCTTTCTTGAAATGACCCCAAAAATGCATTTATTGGGATTTAGGTAGACATTATAATGGATGAGGTGTTCAAATATGATTGTAAGAATAATCAAGTGGTCTTTTCAGAGTTTGAATTTCTTGAGAAGGTCATCCACATAGTACTCTATGATCTTATAGATGATATCATGGAAAATATAAGCCATGGCACATTGGTAGGTTGTACCATCATTCTTTAACACAAAAGGCATGACTCTATAATAGAAAGTTCCCCAAGGGGTCGTAAAGGTAATTATATGTTGATCTTCAAGAGCAAACAAGATCTGATTATAACCCAAAAACCCATCCATGAGAGATAACATCTTATGGCCAGTCGTAAGATCAACAAGCTGGTCAATATTAGGAAGAGGTAAGTCATCTTTGGGGTAGATGAGGTTAAGGTCACAAAATTCCACACAAATGCATGAACCCCTATTGAATTTAGTGATAGGTACGGTTTTTAAAACCCATTGGGGGTATTCAATGGGTTGAATGAAGTTTACATATAGGAGACATTGAATCTATTCTTTGACGAGAAGAGATATACAAGGATGCATGCATCGAAGCTTATATTTAACGATCTTAGCATCACATTGAGTGACTATGTTATGGGTAGAAATGGTGGGGTCAATCACAAGCATATCATTATAAGACCAAGCAAAGGCTATGCTACGGTCTTGGAGGAAAAAGGAGAAATCTTAAAGTTTCTTAGTATTCAATGATTAGCCCAATTTGACAATATGGGGGTCATCTGGAGTACCCAAGTTGATATCAATGGTAGATTCAATCAACATAGTCGAGGCATCAAGAAGAAGGGATTATGGATAGAAGACTTCCCCACACCTAGGTGGGTAAGAATAGAATCATCATCTTGATATTAGATGGTGTTGATGGTGGGAGAATCGCTCTCTACCATTTCAATATGTATGAGTGGAAGGACCTTAGTTTGGCCACTCTTTTGGTAGATGAGAGGGCCCAAAATTATAGTATTGATAAAAAAAATGTTAGGAGGGATGATATCAGGGTCTTCAGGTGGAGAAAGTGATTGGGTTGGTAAGGATGGGATATCTCCCTCTATGGTGGAAATGGGTTTGGGTAAAATGGTGAATTTTTGAGGTGGTTCATACACAAGGCCAAAGGACTCATGAGGTTGCAAATTTTTGAAATGGGGTAACTCATGAGGACCTTGTTCATAGCAACTGAGGCCAAATCATTTCCAAGCACATCTATGAAGATACAACTTAGCAAGCTCTGGTTTACTAAGATAATAAAAGTTAGAGGTAAATGGTTGGATGGATGATGTAGTGGTAGGGGTTGGAAGTGGTTGATCAAGTACCCCATAAATGAAATTCATTTTATGGTTAGGGAGACCAATGGGGAATGGTTCTAATGCTAGGGTCATAAGCAGGGTCATGTCTGAGATTCTCATATTCTTGGGGGGTAAAGAAGGCATCTATGGCTAAGAGTCTATATTCCCCAAAAGAAAGATGTTTGAATGTGGTTATCACAGGGTCTTTTACAAGAATCTAGGAAGAGGGGATAAATGAGCTAGTGGAAGATTCATCAATAGTAGGTTTGAAAATGCTATGGGTTTTAGTTGGTGAGGTTGTGTTATTGGTAGATGGTGGTGTGGTAGATAAGGGAGGAAGAAGGACATCATTGGGCTGATATGTCATATTTTAAGATGTAAAAGGACTAGGGTCAGCTTGGATAGTCACAAATTTCCCTTCATGTTCAAACTTAACACATCAATATAGGGTGGAAGGGACACAACTCATGGCACAAATCCAAGGGTGTTTGAGTAAAATATTGTATTGAAACTCTCTTTCTAAAACATAAAAGAGTTCAGGAATAGTACAAGGCCCTACACAAATGTGGAGAACAACTATGCCCATGGTGGTAGCCATAACATCATTGAAAGAATGAAGAACTACTAAGCTTTTAGACATGATGTTTTTAGGTAAATGCAACTAGTCATAAACATGTGAGGAGATAATATTGATGCTAGCTCTCTCATCAATCATCACCCTTTTGATGTGGGTTTGATTGATATATGCCATAATGAAGAGAGGGGGATTGGGATCCTCTAAATGAACAGAAGGTATTTTTGAATTTTTAAAGGTGACAAGGTTGGAAGTCCGAAGGGTACCAACAAAAGTGGCTAGAGGTTGAAGATCATCGGGTTGGACCTCGATGGATTGCAGAGCCTCGATGAGTACTTGATGATGATGGGGTGAGGTGGATATTAACTCATATAAGATCATCTTTGTTATAATTTGATGAATTCACCTAAGGATAGCTTTTCAGATGGAGATTGTATATGGGTTAGAGTATGGAGGGTTAGATGGAGAGGCATCTAAGATAGAAACCTTAGGTTTAATTGGAGATGGAAAAGGTTGGGTATTATTAGCTTGGGAGTTCAGGGAGGGGTAAGTCCAAGGAATGGATGCCTTAGTCTTTCCTTTATCCTTTTATTAGGCTCAAGATTAGGTAACCATGTGAATAGTGTGGATAAGGGCGTTCTCTGGGTTGGATGGTTGCTTCGGTTCTTCCTCTTCACTTTTGGGTGAGACTGAAGGTCAGATGGGTTGAGTAGGTGGTTGGATTGGAAATGGGGATGAAGGAGGTTTGTCCAATAATAGATCATCATCTTTGAATAAGTTGTAAACCATTATTTGGAGAGATTTATAATTCTCGATGTCATGTCCTGGTGCCCTATGATATGCACATATCAAGTTATCATTAAACTAATAGGTTTTGGTACATGAAGTGTCAAAGGGTTTGATGGGTGGTAAGCTCAAGGATGAAGTTTGAAATAATCACTGGAGGTGGTCAAGTAAGATTTGGATAAAGGTGGTAAAGGTTTAGTGGTTTTTGTTTTTGGTATTGAAGTAGAAAGTTATGGGGACATAGGTTTGGTGATAGGTGTCTTGAGTCAAGTGGTATAATTGGTTGATAGTTTTGGTTTGGGTTAGGTCGTTGATGAGCTAGAGGAAAATGATGATAAGGTAGATAACTTAGGGATTATTGGTTTAGTGGGGAAAGGTGATTGAGAGAGCAAGTATGAAGGTGTGACCAATAAAGGTTGAGGGAGGTAAAATTCAGAGTTTTGGGCCCTTTAGTGATTCTACCTCTTTGGTTGTTTTAGTTGTTTGTTTTGGAGGGGATTTGGTCACTTTAGTTATGTTGGTGGGTTTAGGTGTTTGAGGGTGAATCAATTTAAAAGGGGTTTTGGTTGGTTGGGTGGTGTTTTTAGTTGTTTTAAAGGGGCTAGGTTGGTCTATCAAAGAAGGGGTTAAAAGTTCTAGTTTGGTTCCTTTACCTTTATCTTGACCTTTGATAGAAGGTTTTGCAATTAGAGGTGGCTTCTCTTGTGAGATAGCTTCCAAAGAGGGGGTGGATGGTTCTGAGATATGGGAGGTAGGTGTGGTATCCTCCAATAGAGGTGTGGATATGGTTGCTTACTTTGTTTGGGTGTCCAAAGGAATAGAAGGTAGTTTTTTTTCTTCCAATAGGAGAATGGGGAAAGAAGAGATTGAGGTAACATCTTCTTCATCAATGGGTTCACTAGTAACCATATTAATATTATATGCCTCATGAGATGGTTCGGGTTTATTTTCATGGTGAGGGGTAGAAGGAGCATGATTAGGGAAAGGTTTACGAAATATGTCAAGGGCTTGGTTTGGTGGTGCATTAGGATTATCCAATGTGAGCTCCCCCTTGTCAATGAGGGATTGGACAAGGTATTTAAAGGTATTTCATCTATTGATGTCATATCCTATGACTCGATGAAAAGCACAATGGTCATTCTCGTTATACCAACTGAGCATAGAGAGAGAGAGAGAGAGAGAGAGAGAGAGAGAGAGAGAGAGAGAGAGAGAGAGAGAGAGAGAGAGAGAGAGAGAGAGAGAGAGAGAGAGAGGAGAGAGAGAGAGAGAGAGAGAGAGAGAGAGAGAGAGAGAGAGAGAGCATTGAATGTGGTCGTTAGAGTAGGAAAGACTTTGTCATAAAAAGACTATCAAGTGACTGATGTGGGAGGGGAGATCAAAACTCCTTCTGCTACTAACTTTAGGTCCACATCCACTAAAAAATACAAAACAAAATGTTGAAATTAATTCTACCTACACTTTTCAAAGATCAACCTCAATTTACTTTAACCCAAACATCAACCCCCATTTTTGGGTCCTCAATTTTAGTCTCAATCTTAAATATGATCCCACTTTACCCACTTGATGAGATCTTTATTGTTTAAAACTAATAGTCATTATTCGCAGACATTTCAAGATACAGATTGAAATAGAACATGAAGAAAGGAAAATATAGAGCTTTGAAAGCAAAGGCAAAAAATAAAATTGATATGCTACAACAAGTAATAGTGGGCCTTGCAGAAGGATCAACAATGGGCCATGCAAAACCCCTTCAAGAGCATCTCCCTCAAAGAAAATAGATAGACTAGATTTAATAGGGGTCAATATTTTATTTACCTTTTTTGAAACAACTTCAACATAAGACCCCTGCTCCAGTATCTGCTCTAGATTGGATTAGGTCAACATACGGTCTTTTCTACAAAAATATTTGAAAATAGGGGTTTTAAATACAACACTTTTAAAACCCAATCGAATATCTCTATTCATAGCAGAGAGTGTTTCATCCATTACTGCTGCCTTGGATCATATTTATAATGCAATATTAACATAGGTCCATTTATTCATAATATAAATAGAAGTTATTGAATAATTATGACATAACCAACTGATTTTTTTTAGATACTATTGACTTGAGAAATTCTATTAAACTAGGTTTAGATAATTTGTTAATTTAATTAAAATGTATAAATATTTTTTGTAAAAATCATTTATTTTTTTGAGAATTCTATCAATTTAACATTTGTAATATTTATTTACAATCTCAAATAAATTATGATAATTTAATAAATTAATTGTACATGATATTTGGTATTTATTCCCACAATTAATAATAAGAACATTCTTTGATAATTATCTAAATCAATAAATCAAAGTTGAGTGGATATTGATTTGATATATATTTCTATAATTAATAATAGGAATATTTTTTCATAATTATCTAAATTCATAAATGAAAGTGGATTGGATAATAATTTGATATTTATTCTTACAATTAATAATAATAAAAATATTCTTTAATCATGATCTAAATCTGTAAATGAAAGTTGACTGGATAATGATTTGATATTTATTCCCATGCTTAATAATGGGAATATTCTCTGATAATTATCTACGTGGGTGAATTAAAGTCGTCGGGGTCATCATCGTCGTCAATTCATTTCTCCTTTAAAAGTCTAGGCTTCGATCCAAATTTAATTACCGACTTGGAATCATAGGTAGATTATTGGAAACGATGTTGAAATTCAGACGATGTTGAAATTTAGGAAGATGCCTCTCTAATATTGAGAATTACATCGTTGAAAATATTCTTCCATACTATGGTATGTTGTACCAGGTTTATTTTTTAATTTTTATATATAAATAAGATAATTTTGGTAAGAACAGCCTTTCTAACTTTAAATAATATTTGGATGTAACTATTGTGTGTGTTTGTAGTTAATACACTATTTTCAGATTATTGAATAAATACAGTTTATTATATTATTATTTTGTTACCCTTTTAAAATTGATTTTTATTATTTTTATACAATTGCATCGACAGAAAATACCTAATAATTATGTTCATCCACAATAATAATGGTTGTATATGATTCTAGCAGGAAATACTCACGCAGATGACACTTTTGTTGGACACATAAGCAAAATGGTGAACGACGAAGCCAAATATATGAAGCAGTGCATGGGGGGCAGTGTGGAGGATGTTCTTCTCTTCTATGGCTCCGGCACACCTGATGCCATCAAACGACTGCAAGAAATAATGGGTATTGCAGTTCCCGCAAGCATGAGATCACGACTTATCCAAGCATTGGCACCTAACGAAAGGTGGAATATAACAATGTACTATGTCTTTATCCCTATTAATAATTGGAAGTAACTATCACTTATATTTACAGTCAATGGATTTCCCCAAGATTGTCACTACATGGTTACCTTTGATGCTCCTTGCAATATAACAATGTACTATGTCTTTATCCCTATTAATTTGACCATCATAAAAAAATTTAGCAATAATTTTCCTAAAATTACAAACATCCTTAGTAGAAAAGTTTATCCTAATTATATTACATGACAAATTGTCTTTTATCTATGTTAAGGTAATAAATATTGATACAATTTGATCCTTATTGTGTGCACTTCAATGCAATACAGTGGGCCATATACTAAAATAGACACGCAGTCTAGTGAGATGGACAAGTACAATGCAATTTATGTCAGCCCTCATAAATTTATTGGAGGTCTTGAGACACTTGGTATTCTTCTAATGAGTAAAACTCTTTACATTCTCAACGATCAATCCCCTTCAACTTGTGGTGGTGAAACTGTTCATTATATCAATGGTTTCAATGAAAAGGTATTAAACCATTTGTCACTCCGTAATGATTTTTTCAAGCTTTATTCAAAATTGTTATAAACTAGATGATTTATTTTCCATTTTCTCATAATAAAATTTCTAAGATTTATAGTTATTGAATGTTAATATAAACTTGTTCAAAATATTGTGTCTATAAGCTTTTGAGAATTATTTCAATTTTAAATTTATCAACATATTCTTTATTTTTTAGTTTTTAATATAATTTTTATTTTTATTTTAATAAAATAAAATAAAATAAATATAAATATATTATATATGTGTACATGTACATGATAGTATTTATCATTTTTTTAAAGTAACTTTTTTGTTTAGGGCACATAAAGTTGTATAAATTATGTGTATGAACTTTTTAAGTCATGGGATGTTTGGTAAGATATTTAAAATATATTAATTTTTTGTAGCTTCTTTTAAGTTGAGATTTTTTTCTTGTTTGATATAGAACATGTTATTCATGAGTTTTGATCTTAGGTCAATGAAGTTGTAAATGTTTGTCATCATCAAAGTATTAAATCAAAGTGTTTGGCAAGACATTTACAAGTTATTGACTTATTTTAGCCTCTCTCCAAAAAATATTTTTGAGTTGTAGTGTAACAGTTCATATAAATACATTCGTATCAGACTAAACTAAGTTCAACAACCTTCACTTATATTCCAAATTAGATATGAGCTCATCAATCTTACAAATAACATATATCAAATCAAATTTAAAAAAATTAAAAAAAAAATTGGTGGAATATAAGTTGGGACACTTATTGCACATAAACCAAAATTTCAATTTAACTCTGAATTGTTATAAACTCTTTTTCAATATATGAATAACTAGATGACTACACAAGCAACCCACTATTCTAACACGTCATGAAAACAATTTAAATAACAAAAACTTAAAAATCATTCTTGATACGTGGAGATATTCTATTGTAGAAACTTTAATGTTTTAAACTGGGACACTAAAGTAGCAATTATGGTAAGTGTAGGACACGCTATATCACGAGGAAATAGAGGAACGAGAGGATGCAGGTACCCCAGCTATAATTCAAAAGTGCAAAGCAGCCCTTGCATTTTGGGTTAAGGAATTAATTTATGGGAACCAATCTCATAGAGTCTCGAGAGGATTTTTTTATTCAAACAGCAATCAGCCGCCTTTTACACAATCCAAACATTCATATCTTGGGAAATACCACTGTAAAACGACAGGCCATGTTGTCGTTTCTTTTGTACAGTCGAAAGTTTGAAATGGATCACCAAGCAGGCGATATGAACAGAGGTTTGTATACCTGGAAAGAAACAACCACTGGAAGAGGGAAGCCTTTGCATGGTCGTTTCGTGACCAAGTTATTGAATGATTTGTTTGGAATTCAAGGCAGAGGAGGATGTGCATGTGCAGGTCCCTACGGCCATTTTCTTCTCGAGGTGGACAAGGCACAGTCACTTGCCTTGCGTTCTGTAATAAAGAAGGTACTTGCTTTCATTATTTCGTTGTAGTTGTTCAATTTTGCAAGAGTTTTTGATAAAGTTTTCTTTTTTATAATAGATTACAGGTTATATTTGAAACATTAATAAAAAAAATCTACTAAATATATCAAATTCTATCACTTAATTTTTCTTAAATACTTAACGCAAATTCGTTTCACATGTGAATTATGATTGGCAGGGGTATAATGGTCTAAAGCCAGGATGGACGAGACTTAGCTTTGCTTATTATATGTCAGACGAGGAATTTCAGTTTATAATCTCTGCAATTGAATTCCTCGGTGAATATGGTCAAAGATTTCTTGCATTATACAATTTCAACTGGAAAACAGGAGACTGGAGCATCAACAAAAGAGTTGTGGCCAATATTCAAAGCGAAGGGACATTCACCATCTTCAACACAAAACTTGATGCCATAGTCGAACAAAATTGCGAGATATACATAGCGGAAGCCA
Organism: Torreya grandis; assembly: GCA_037957365.1. NCBI lineage: Eukaryota > Viridiplantae > Streptophyta > Pinopsida > Cupressales > Taxaceae > Torreya > Torreya grandis. Next base: position 4,232,078 of record JARHVA010000532.1, read on the forward strand.
AAAAGATAGCTAAATTATTGCCTAAATTTCCTGATGAAAAGCTTGTGCCTAAAGACGTAGATATGGATCTCCTCTTATTCTTAGTGTAATATTTAATTTTACATCACATAGATATGGTATTATAATAAGTTCCCTCTTTAAAAAAATTAATTTGTGACTTTTTTCCAACATCCTTGTAAGAGCATATCTCACCAAAATATGCTTATTACAGTTAAATTATGAGAATGCCATCGTTAAAATGATTTTGTGGTAAAGTGGGCTTTGTTTATCGAGTTATTTAGTTCATAAAGAATTTATTAGGGATTAATTATTATGTGTCGAGGTTTGATATCATAAAAATGAAATTTGAGAATAAGTTTTAATTTTTATAGAAAAAATATTTTTTAAACAATACCTTAACCTTAAATTGAAGGAAGTAATTATTTTAACACTCATTGATTGTTCAGTGGCCAAATTATGCCATTGTTTGATAGCTAATGTAATTCATTATTTGTTAGACACACCTTTCCTTTTCATACCATTTTGTGTACTTACACTTCATCATCCACTATACTAAACATGTGCAATTTATAATATCTTGTCCTCATTGCTAGGTGTCTATATAAAATATGGTTAGCTCTAATTAAATATCCTCAAATATATTTATTTTTTTAAATTTTAAATTGCATCATATTACATAAAAGACATAATATAAGATAGATAATGAAAAGGATGGTATGGAAGCACACCCCAATCTCACCATACAATGGAAGAACTGTGGAAAAAAATAAAATTATTATATTAGGTTAACATATATAAAAAAGAGCATAAAAATAAATTATATCAAGTAATCGAGACCCCTGAACCCACAAAGAGAGGTGGTGACAGAGGAAAACCATTGGGCTTATCTCCCTAACCTCCACAATGAGAGGGAGAGGTATCAGGGAAGGCCCAACCATATTTTTTATTTTCTTCTTCTTCATTATGCTTGCGGTATGGAGAGATTACAAGATCTAGTCCTGGAAACTTGTCATGCCTTACTCCGCCCAACATGCCCAGTGGGTGAAGGCAACCATCCATATTCCCTAGAGGTAGAGAAGCTCTATCTATCAGGAGGAGGGGAATATAGCAAGATAAAATTTTGATCTATTTTCATTGCTGCTCTTGATGGGCATTCCATTGAGGATCCTTCACTATAACTCTGCTGAAAATGAAGGAAGCACAGTCCCAATGATCGAGAGTGCAGAGACACTAAATCTCCATTTGCACTTTTTCTTGTTGTACTTGAATATGAAGCATGCCATTGGATAGCATAGAGATTTGGTTATAAATAATAAAATCTTTAGATAAGATATATTTATTAAAAGTAACCTTTGTATCTTTCCATAGCATAAGAAAAATTTCAATGAGAAAAATATGTTAAATTTGTTCAAACATTGTAGGCAAGCCAACATAATTCCTATTAAAAAGGATATGCCAACAAAATAGTTAAGGCCTATAGGGTTCAAAGAAAAAATGAATCAAATTCAAGACATCTTTAGCCTTCAAACAAAACCAAAAAATGTGCTTGAGTGACTCAAATTCAACACAAGCTAAGCACCTAAGAGGAGAAATCCCATGTGAAGTAGTCTTTCTCCCAAAAGGAAGACTTGGTAAATCAACCTCCAAGAGAAAATTGCTTTCTTAGGCTGAACACTGGTAGACCAAATAGTCATAAATCTTGTATTCCATAAAAATGGGGGAGGTTGGTATGGTGCCACCTTTTGTTGATCAACTCCCATGAAAGAGTGGTTGGGGAAAGTCATTGATAACTAGGTCAAGGTTTGTATCAAAGCATAGGTGTAGATGTGGACCAATTCAAATCCTTCCACCTCTGAGGGAACTCGAGGAGACCAAATTTTTTGAAGTCATAATCTGTCACAACTATACAAATTTCAATGATAAACTCAAAATCATGGGTGTTTAAGTTATACATATCCTTAAGGACCTCCCAAGTGAGCCAAAGTATAGTATATTTGTTAAATATATCTCTCAAAGTTTTAATTTATTGATGATACAGTCTCATAGTTCTCATTCTGGGATCTTTAGCCAAAGTTTTCTCATTGATAGTGATAATAGGGGACCATTGCAGGGAGTGGGAATTGATAGATAAACCATATATGAACCCATCACCCTTCCAAATCAACTAAGGTTTAATAGTCTCACATTATTTCTAAATGATTTTTAAGAACAAAGGTCCAAATGATATTAATAGTGATTGAGGTAACCGATAGGATTTTAAATCCTAAATTCCTCTAAAATTTTATGTCCTTAATGGCTCCTAAAGAGATGCAATTTATAATGATAATTTTTTAGGCATCTTATCTATCTAGTGTTATGGTAATCCACTTTTCACATGAAAAAATGTCTTACTTAGATGTGTTAATCATCACAAGAAATATAGCCTCCCTAGGTTGGAAACATATATCCTAGACCACCAATGGAATCCTTTGTTACCTTTTGAGTTGGGCCACAAGAAATATATGAGAAGTTTTTCCATCTTCTTGTAGATTGTGTTTGAGGGAGTTGAATAATGATAATTATAAACATGAGTAGATGAAAGAATTTTAAAACGTATTTGGTTATTTACAGTTAGTGAGAGAAGTTTATTCATCCATGAAAATAGTTTTTTTCTCAACTCTAATGATCACATACTTATAGAGGTCAACTATAGAAGTCTAAGAGTCAAAGGGAATATATAGGAACTTGAACATTTCACCATATGAAATCCATTTCCATTGATAAGCATAGATCCAAGAGGGTAGATAATTGTATCTATGTTAGTAACATTGCATTTTGGCCCACTGAATGCTACAGCTAGAGGTAGAACAAAATGTTTGGAGGCATTTTGTGGTGTTCTAAACCACATGCTCATCCTCTTGAAGGGTAAGAAAAGATTCATTAGAAAAATAACCATTAACTAAATGGTTATAAAGAATAGTAAACAAAAGAATTCCCTTGACAAGCCATCTTCTATTATAGTCCTTTAACAATTTCTAAAACCCCTCAACATCAAGCACATAATGAGAGGGAGCAACGAGTAACCTTATCTAATAGAGTGGAACAAACCAAAGATTTCATATTATTGTTAATTAATATTAATGTAAGAAGAAGCATCTTAGAAAAGATATTACATAGAGAGAATGATTGTGGGGCCAAATGCTAAGGCTTGTAACATGGAAATAATGAAGGAACAATAAAATATGTTGAATAAGCCTTCTGTAAGTCAATTTCGATGAACATAGCTTTCTGTTTTAATTAGGAGCCTGCTCCAAACCTTACAAGATAGCCACAATGTTATCCAAGATGTATCTCCCTCAAATAAAACCTATTTGTTTAAATTGAATAATAAGGGGAAGCATATACCAAATTCTAAAGTCTAAAGCCTTAGATATATTATTATATGAGACATTCATAAGGGTGATAGGCTTCCAATTAGAAATGATCTCAATATCCCCATACTTGGGAATGATTTTGATATCACCCCTTTTAATGAGTTTGCCTAGAAATCCCTAGGAAAAAGCTTCCCAGTAGACATTGTGAAGAGTAGGGCCAACATAATACCAAAGAGATTGGTAGAACTCACAAGGGAAACCATCAACCTATGGAGCCTTGTCTTGAGCCATGATAATTTTTACTTGATGAAGTTCTTCTATGGATAAATTTGATCATAGGCCACATTTTAATAAGTATAGATTTTATAGGGAATAAAATCCAGGAAAGTTTTCAAGGTCACTATTTGAGCCTCTAAGGGAGATTGAGTTTAAAAACATTATTATAATTTAAGAAAAATCTTGAAGGATGTCTTGGAGTTTATTCAGATGGTGTCCTGCATCCTCAATGGATTTTATTTGAGTTGAATAATTATGAGCCTTAAATTTAGTAAAAAACTAATTATAAACCCTACTTCAAATTTTGATCCATTTTAGGTGAGCTTATAGTTGAGCTCTTGGGACTTGATGAGGTTAATAAAGTTTGAGATGTTGCCTAAGGGTAGCCACTTCTTTTATAAAGACTCATCTAGAGGGGAGTATTATAGCACATATGAAATATGATTGAGTCATCAACATAAGCATTATTTGCTCATTTTATAATGAGGGTCAACTGCTTACCAAAAAATGAAGAAAGGTGGTCTTGCAGGTGGTAACACCTTCCCACCACTCAATCCATTATAAATACTTAGATAGGTGAGGTGAAATATTCCAAATTCTCTTGATGTGGGAAGATTTTACAGATTATGAATATGGAAGGTATTCAAGTAGAATTGGTTATTAAAAGTTTTAGTGATAGATGCAGACCATTCAACTATGAATCAAATGGGTTGGTGATCCAAGAGGACATATGGAAGAACACACACATGGTAGTCATATTTATGAGCATAAAGAAGATATTATGGTTATAAAGGAAGGCCCTCTCTATTATTTTAAGCACTCATTCAAATCCTTTGAAAATTTTAGACTAGGTTAACTAATCCATGGGATATGAGCACCTATGATGGTGGTTCAAGCCAAATAGGCCAAACTTATTCCAAAAATATAACTAGTATTATCTCTCACCATTAGATTGTAAGGACCCCTTATTTATTTTTTCAAATACAATCATGTTAAAATCCCCATAGATAAACCATTGGGCCAAATGGAGGGAATATACTAGCAATCTCCATCATTGGAAGCATGAATAAACCATGGCCTATCAATAAAGGTGATGTTAGATAGAATATATCTAAACCTATCACCCTTATAAATCAACCATGGCTTGATGGTCTCCCATGCCTTCCAAATTCTTTTTGATAATGTAAATCTCCAAATGATCTTAACATTAACTGAGGTACCTAGTATGGTTTGAAAGCGTATATTCCTCCAAATGTTTCTTCTTAAAGGGATCCATTTTAGATGCAATTTGTGAGAATAATTTTCTAGGTGTCTTATCCATCTAGGTCTACGATAATCCACTTTTTATATAAATATAGTCCTTTTTTAGCTATGCCAATCAACCTAAAACTTCCATCCTTTCTAGGTTGGAAACATATGTCCCTAGCGACCTAATAGAACCCTTTTTTGAACATCTAAATTGGCCCACATGAAATATTTGAGTATTTTTTCCAACTTCTTTTAGGATGATTTTATGGAAGGCTAGCAAGAAGAATTATAAACATGAGTAAATTAAATAAATGTTCTTCCATGGGACATAGGTCACCTACTACCACTTCACACATGGCTCTGAGGGTGAGGCACAAATCCATTCTTGGTGAAGAATAAGATAGTGCCGAGTACATGCTCTCATTCAATAGATGCCAAAAATTAGTACCCATGTGTTGATGTTTATGAACATACCATGCTCATTCCCAAGTGTGTAAAGTTAAATAAAATACATGTACCCATAAATATTTTAGTAAGTAGACTCATCATTTTCCACATTTTTTCACAAGCTTCGATGTGGGGCTCAGGGGCTTATATTTCACTATAGTCGACTGCTCTCTTTACTTTATTATCATGATGGAACTGGTGGTGTAAGGCTCAGTGTACCTGATCCCACTAGAAGAGTCATTCATAATGGGATCACCACCATTGTTCAACTATCCCATCAAAGAGATGAACCAAAGATTAAAGATGATCTTCATTAGTGTGGTAAAACTCTTCAAGGAGCTGAATGAAGTCTCAAACTTCCATCTACTTGTGGAACCTTGGAGCCTCATCAAGTCTTTCATGTGGTGTCTCTATGATAGGTCCCCTCATGAGTTGGCTAGTAATAAGGTGAATGAACTTGTGTCATTTATTAAACTAGCATGGCACATTCTCTTGGTTGTTGATGATACTACATAATCTACTAATGAGGTCATAATCACTATGAGCCCAACAATTATAGACATTGCTTATAGTGTCAGAGATGGACTAAGTATATAACCATAAAAAAATGCCATCTAGAATGGGATTTCTTCATTCATTATTTTTTGGAATAATGTTATAAATATGGTTTATATCTTCATCAACATGGATAGGCTCTATGTAAGGGGGAATTATGTTTAATCTAGTGGTATTACAACATGTTGATCAGTGTTTTCAAAACTAATGTAGCACTTCTTGAAGCTTAAGTCTACATTATTCTCATAGCACCAAGGTCTTTCCCATAGAGATGGGTAATCATCAGCGTTAGCTAGCTCCAAAACCTAAAAATTTACTTTGAAAGGTACATCAAGTATGTCAACCATTACATTATTGAGGACCCCAATAGGTAGTGTGTGAGTCTTATTTGCCATAAATAAGACATGAGGTAAAGGCTCTAATACTAGACGGGGCATCTTGCACCAAGCATCCTTGGTGAGGACATTAAAATTTGCATCGGTATCTACTAATATGTCCCATATTACCTATCTATTTATGACAACATTAACCAATATTTATTTATATTTCAAGGGAGTAGAGGAACTAGGAGTGTCCTATTGTCGAGCATGATTTATACGATGATCTTCACTTTGCCTAGTGATGTGAGGGTAAACCTCATTTGGTATTTGGGCTTGAATCTTAAACCATATTATAATCTATGGGACAATATCCTCATCCAACATACACTTGCATAGTTCTTAGAAGTCATACTGCACCACATGTCGAGGTTCAAGTTCCATTGACATAGTAACATGATACGGTATGTCTTTGTCTATAAAGAACTGAATCTCTCCCTGAAGTTCTCATATAAGTTTCATCATATCTTGGAGGGAATCCTTTTGTTTCTAAAAATTAGTATACTTTATAGGTCATGGCTCTTCCTATTACACTATCTCGATAGGATTAGTTATAGACTAGGTCTGTCCCCCACTATGAGGGGTAATGTTTACCTGTTAAACTATAGGGATGGTTGGGCATGATCACCAATGTGGTTTATCAATTTGAATCATATTTATGCCCTTTTAATTTTTATCTTTGGTGATAGCCACATATAAGTTAGGGCACTCTTCCAGTCAGTGGTTTTTTTTATAGAAAGTGCATGTCGAGTAATTTGGATAATCCCATTGATAGTGGTCTGGAAATGCACATTTGTAACAGGTCCTAGGTGGGAAATGACCACCTCCTCATATGCACCCTCTTCATTATCCATGGTAGCCACCGTTGTCTTGAGTATTTGCTATTGAGGTGTGGTACGTGTTACATGCTTAAGCTTCATGGATGTCACTAATCAAATGAAAGTCATTAGTGTCATGAGTATAGGCATTATAGATCTTGTAATAGTCAGAAACCATAGTGTATGTATCTCGATATAAAAGAGAACAAGAGTATACATCATGTTCCTTAGGATATATTTCACATGTTTGTTTAAGTACTGCATGGATGTTCTTGTGTAGATAATTACTTCATGTATGCCCTTCAAATTCACAGTCTATACACCAAACACCATTGTGTCTTTCATGCCAATTATTGGCCATCAAATTTTCAAGTTTCCATGCAATTAAGGCTATGTGTGCCTCCATAAATGGACTTATCTTAGTATCAATGCTTCTAACTACCTCATCATGTAGAGCCACTTCTAAAGCTCTGCATGAACTAATAAAGGTCTTTTGTGATAAGGTTCGATGGAAAGGTAGTAACAATCCTCCCACAAACCATTACACATGTTGAGTAGCATTAATTTCAAATGATAATATAGACAATAAAGTTTTAAACCTTGCATCATACTCATGTACATTTTTAGTGAGTCCTTGTTTTATGTCCTTTAGTGTTGTTATGCTCTATTGCTCAAATTTAAGAATGTCAAACTTCTAAAAGAAGGCTATATTTAGTTGGTCATTGTCAACAACCACTTATTGAGGATTGAACTTGTGATACCATTTATATGTGTGCTCCAAAAATGTATTTGCAAACTATGTGGGCTTACACTTATAGGATGTAATGCCTCATTCCCTCCAAATTGGTT